>JAAONU010000019.1:4168513-4646114 GCA_012932295.1 Cyclina sinensis
ATTGCATATAGATCATTGTATTTCACAGATTAAGCTTTGTCTTGCTCATTATATCCAAAATAGTGAGTCACGAATTTAATCTTTTATCTGAATTTAATCAAGTTCAAATTTAAACCAAAACTTCTTTATCCTCGTCGCCCACTGTAGAGTCAAAATTCATTAGCCCGCTATCCCTTTATGATATAACTTTATTAAACATGTAGCTAGTACAAGGCTACAAATTCAACTGATATAAAACAGGCAATGTTGAGGATATAATACCTCATTCTTTCTTGATAAACCATGAGTAGTATATATTATAGCGGTATTAGAACATTTTTCACCTCCTCTGGACTCACCAAGTTCGCCCAGAGGAAGCCCAACGTTTTCTAAATACCCGCTATAATATAAACTACTCTATAATATATTTTTTCAAGCTATTTTTTAAACCTAGGAAAAAGACCCGACAGTTTTGATAACATACGATGGATTTTACATATTTTAGATTATTTAAATAAATATATAATATAAATGAGTTTACAAAAACAAATATATTGTTTGAAAGAAAGAAGATACACTGATAATGTAAATCCTCAATATGTCACAACAAAGAACGGAAGATTGATAATAAAAGCAACTTGTGCGTCTTGTGGTATTACGAAATCAAAGTTTGTTAAGAGTGCAAAAGGAGGCAACCTGGATTCAGCCAAAGGCTTAACAACCGGAGGTTGGGATATTCATAAAGCTATGTTACCTTTGTTACCTAAAAAAGGTTTAACTCTTCCTGGATATAATTATTGTGGTCCAGGAAATCTTTTAGATAATAGATTACCTGTAAATGAATTAGATGCTGTGTGTATGGATCACGATTATTGTTATGATAGTAATACAAGTAACATTTACATTGTAAAACCAACAATAGCTACAAAATATAAATTAGGATTGGGACAATCAAAAAAACTGAAAAAGGGGGTCAAAAAGAATACCTACGAAGAAATCGCACCCAAAGGGTTTGACAGCAGAGCTGGGATAAAATGGAGTGATAAATTGGCAGAAGAATTACACAGACCAATAAAACGAAAATTTCCAAAGCGTAAACTTGTAGTTAATGATATTGACGATACTTGGTCTGCTGATTTAGTTGATATGCAAGTTTTTTCCAAAGAAAATAATGGTGTAAAATACTTATTAACTGTTATTGATATGTTTAGCAAATATGCTTGGGCTCTTCCGTTAAAGAATAAAACCGGAGAATTCGTTACTGAAGCTTTTAATAAAATACGTAATAGTTTCTATTGATGGTAGAATACCACAAAATTTATGGGTTGATGAAGGAAAGGAATTTTATAACAAAACGTTTCAATCATTTTTAAATAAAAATAAAATTAATATGTATCATACATTCAACGAAGGTAAGGCTGTGGTAATTGGAGGTTTTAATAGGTCCCTGAAGCGGATTATGTGGAAATATTTTACGGCAAATAATACTTGCACTTATTTAAATGATTTACCAAAAATGTTAGAACAATAAAACAACACAAAACATAGTAGCATAAAAATGACTCCTAAACAAGCCAGCAAACAATCAAATAAACGTACTGTTTACTTTAATTTATATGGTGATTTAAAAATACCAAAGGGTAAACCAAAATTTAAAATTGGAGATCGTGTTCGTTTAAGTAAGATTAAAAAACATTTTGAAAAAGGATATACACCAAACTGGACAGAGGAAAAATTTATAATTGACGGAATTCAAAATACAAACCCAAGAACATACACTATAAGGGATTTAAATAATGAGTTGGTTCAAGGTTCGTTTTATGAACAGGAACTTTTACCTACTAAACAAGAAGTTTTCAGAATAGAAAAGGTTATCAGACGGGATTATAAGAGAAAACAAGCTTTCGTTAAATGGAAAGGTTATAGTGGAAAAGTTAATAGCTGGATTCCATTTAGGGACCTTAAACAAGTATAAATTAATTCTAAGAAATATATATAAATGAGCGAAAATATAACTAATACTAACGGAATAGAAACAATTGACCAATTAATTATTCACTTAACTAAATTTGCTGCTGCTTACAGAAAAAGCCATAAGTTTTGTGGAAGAGTAAATACTGGGTTGCAAATAACAGCAGGTATTATGGGTTGCTCGGCTGTACTAGCACTTGTACCGGCTATTCCTATATTTGTAGCAATTGCCGGAGCTGTTCCATCAGTGATTACCATATTTGTTAATAAACTAAAAGTTGAAGATAAGAAAACTATTTTAAAATTACATCATCAAAGAATAAAACAACTAATAACGAAAGCACGGATTGGAAAAGTAAATAAAGAAGGCGAGAAAAAAGTTATTGAGGATATTTTTACTAAACTGTTAGAAATACAGTCCGAGAAAAACTACTCGATGCCTCTTGAAATGCATATGAAGGAATTTGGACTTAATGGATATAAAAAAGATTAGCGCGTTTTGCAAAGATTTTTTCTATAAACACATTATATAGATGGTTAATAGAAAGATAGATGAAAATATTGGAAGAAGAATACTCTCTGCTTTAATAGAAACATGGAAAACAGATGCAAGTAATTTATATAAAGTAGGGAAAAATAGAAATGTTATTAAATTAAAACTTAATCAAATAACTGATGAGGTTTTTAAAAATTATGTAAGATTTATATAAGAAGCTGAAATAGATCCATTTCTTCATAATAAATATGATAATCTGTATGAATTGAGTTGTGGCTGTTTATTAGCAGAAGAAAATAATGAAAACATTTACAAGCTCCGCTGTCAAACCCTTTAGGTGTGATTGTCCCATACCAAATAACCGCAGAAATGAACCTAAAACAATTATTGCAACTTTATCCGGAACAAATAAAGAAAGAAAATACAAAAGCATTTATGAAGCATCTAAATATCTTTGTATTAATGCTGGATTAATAGCAATGTGTTGTAACGACAAATATCGAGCAAAATCTGCAATATCAAAATTTGGTGGACAAAGATTTAATTTTAGGTACTTTATCCCCGGGAATCCCCTTCATTTAGATGTATAGATTTTTTTCTAAATGTATATAGATGATGGAAATAGAAAGATCTCCAAACAATATATAAAGAAATTTGAAATTAAAATAGCATATAAATATGATCCAAAAAATCAACTTTATTTAACTATAAAAGACTCTTCTGATATACTTGAATCTGAAATCTCAATATTAAAAGGTATAAAAATAAATATTGTTTTAAAAATAACTTTTGCGAAAATTAGCCAAGAAGATACAATATACAAATCGGCTTATTTAAAAGTTATTTTCAGTCAAAGTCTTTAATTATCATAGATAAATTTGAAATAAATGACACTTTAAAACACGGCTTTGATGAAATAATAAATAAGATTGGTAATTGGATTTCAGAAGGTAGTGGATGGAGAATAGAGTCAGTTGATATACATTATTTAAACTGATATAAATATTCACCTCTGGCTGCTTCTAGCTATATAGAATTGTGCAAAGAATTACAGCATCCAAGGAAGGGATTAGTTAATATAAAAAATGATGACAACGAATGTTTTAGATGGTGTCATTTAGCTTATAAATTCCCTGTTGTAAAAAACCCTCAAAGGGTCTCAAATTATAAGAAGTATATAAATGAATTAGATTATACTTGAATATGATTTTCTGTTACAATAAATCAAGTACCTAAAATAGAAAGTCGATTTGATATTTCATTTAATATTTTTGCTTATGAAAACAAAAAAGTATATCCTCTCGACAAGTGTGACATTTTACTAATTACCAAAGGCAAAATAAAACATTATGTTTGGATAAAAGACTTTAATAGATTAATGTATAACAAAACAAAGTATCAGCATAGAAAACATTTCTGTAAATCATGTTTGCAATGCCTTTCCCAAGAAAGAATATTAAATAACCATATACCAAACTGTTTAGCTATTACTGATACTCAAGCTGTAGAAATGCCAAAAGAAGGGAGCAGGGTATTCTTTAAAAATTATCATAAACAGTTACTAGTACCTTTTGTAATTTATGCTGATTTTGAGTCTATAACTCGGAAAGTATCTACTGCCTTACCATCATCAAAATCTTCATTTACTGAGCCTTATCAAAAACATATAGACTGTGGTTATGGTTACAAAGTTGTTTGTTGTTATGACGATAAATATACTAAACCTGTCGAGAAGACGTATGTTACATTAGGCGGGAACACCTACGACGTCCTGACGGCGGGAATTAGGATGACGTCTACGTGCACGTCTACGTCAACGTCACTACCGTTTTTACTTGTAAACTTGAGATAATAAAGATAGAAATAAGACACAACGCGAATCCTTTATGACTATACCCCACATTTTGGGGCCGTGACGAACTCTTGCGAACATACAGGCAAAGGATGGATCTTACAAATATGAAAAAGAAGAGAGCCGCTCAGAAAGCTGTTATTTCCAGAAATTTGCAGAAATTAGAAGATTCTATTGAAGATAGCGTTCAGTTCCAGACAATACTCCATAACTTGCAGAATAAGGTTGCAGCTCTGGAAGATATTAATGAGAACATTATATCTCAAACTGACGAGGATGATTACGAAATTGAGATGGTCGAAACAAAAGATTACATGTTGGACATGAAGGTTCGAATCCGGAACTTGGAAGCAGAACAGAGAAAAACAACCGCTTACGTTACACCGCCATCGCTGCTCAATTCCGTAGATGCCCCGCATAATGAGCTGCCCATGAACAATAGCAACAGTGCCAACATCGCATATCATTCCGAGAACACTTCCGGTAGCACAACCAACAGCACTTCCGGTAGACATGTAAGTGACATTACTATTAGTTCAAGCCAGTCCTCTCAATTTTACAAACTGCCGAAACTTGCACTTCCAATATTTACTGGCAACATCTTAGAATGGCAGACATTTTGGGATTCGTTCGAGTCGAGTGTACACAATAACATCTCTTTATCTGACGTGCAGAAATTTACTTATCTTAAGTCTTTACTCCATGACGATGCAGCAAGAGTAATCCAGGGATTTCCTTTAACGCATTCGAATTATATACAAGCAGTTGAACTACTGAAAAAGCGTTTCGGACAAAAACATAGAATTATAAACGCTTACATGCAGTGTTTGTTAGATTTACCTCCTCCTATTTCTAACATAAACAGTCTACGAAATTTTCAAGAGAAAATGGAGTCATATATTCGAGGCTTACAGTCACTAGATCAAGGTCAAGAATCATATGGCAGTCTACTTGTTGCTGTCGTACTAAAGAAACTTCCTGCTGAAATCAAACGCAATATGACTCGTAACCATGGAGACAGCAACTGGCAACTTCCGGATCTTCGCCAGTCCTTGAAGAAGGAGATTGCTATTCTTGAATCAGGACAGTCTATACACACAGGGGAAGTCCATACTGCAACCGCTTCATTCTTTACGGGGACACGATCTTATCCAAAGTGCGCACGCAAACAGCAGAAGATAAATGAAAGGAAACCGGAATGCCCAAGATGTCCTTTTTGCAGAGATCAACACTTCGCAAATGACTGTAGGAAAGTAACAAATACTATTGAGCGTAAGAAGATTGTTAAAGAAAAAAGGTTATGTTTTAATTGTCTAGGAAACCATCAGTAGCTGCATGCAAATCAAACCATCGATGTCGTTTTTGTGAGCGCAAGCACCACACAAGCATCTGTGACAACAGTAACAAGCTATTAACTCAACAGAGCAATTTAAATGCCACAGCCCGACCCTATACCCCATGTTTAAGAAGTCAATCTACTACCGGTCCAGAAATCATTTCCGACTCCAGTGATTAGTCCGCAATACTACATTCTACCACACAGTCTAGACCTAAAGTTTTGTTGAAAACAGCCGTTGCGATGGTAACATCTGGTAACCTTTGTACAGATGTTAATATTCTATTTGATGAAGGAGCACAGAGATCATTTGTGACGAAAGAACTTGCAGTCAGACTGGAACTCAAAAAAACAGGAAGAGAAGTCGTACAGCTTGCCGCTTTTGGATATTCTTCAAAGGAAGTAAGTCACATTGATACTGCGACTATATTTTTGTTAACTGATACAAAAGAAAAAATCGCCATCGATGTCCTGATTGTACCAACCATTGCCGTGCCTTTGAGAAACGTACAACACATCACATCAACACTTTCATATCTTCAAGGGCTCAAACTTGCCTATCTGGGATATCGTTGGTAATAGAGTGATCCGAGGTAATGGTCCCACGGCGGTCCAGTCCAAGATAGGTTACTTACTTTCTGGTCTTCTTCCGGTGGCTTCTACTGATACGGCTACAGACTGCATATTGAATGTTATAACATCTCAACCAGATATATACGACTTAGAACGTTTCTGGAAGTTAGAGTCTCTAGGTACCCAGCCTGAAAAAGATAATGAACTTACTTCTGACTACCTGGCGACATATCAGAAAAATTGCATTGAATTCAAGGACGGTAGTTATTCAGCACGGTTACCATGGAAACGTGATCATCCAATGCTACCTGACAACTACAACATAGCACTTAAAAGAACAGAAAACACAATCCGACGACTACGACAAGATACAGACATGCTACAGAAGTACGGCTCGATTATCTCAGAACAGGAAAAACGAGGCTTTATCGAGAGAGTTACAGACGACAATACAGATAACAGAATTCACTACATCCCGCATCACGGTGTGAAGAAAGATTCAGCCACCACCCCAGTCCGTATAGTATATGACTGTTGTTGCCGTCAGAATAAAAATTCACCAAGTCTGAACAATTGCTTAGAATCAACACCTCCAGAATTTAACGACTTGACCAATATACTTATGAGATTTCGATTACACAAATTTGCCGTGTCTACAGATATCGAGAAGGCGTTCCTGCACGTGAAACTTGACGAGAGTGATCGTGATGTTACCCGTTTCCTGTGGCTTAGTGACAGTGCCGATCCAGACAGTAGCTTGGTTACTTACAGGTTCAAATCCGTACTCTTTGGAGCAACATGTTCACCATTTATCCTACAAGCCACACTTATGAAGCACCTTGGTTACCGCAACAACAATTGGGTGAGTGAGATACTGAAGAAAGATTTGTATGTAGACAATGTTATTTCTAGTTTTTCAGACGAAGACACCTTGATCAACTTTTTCCAAGATACACGAAACTTGATGTCGTCTGCTGACTTTAATCTAGGTTCCTGGATGTCAAACAGCTATCGTTTGCGCACGCTTGCCGCAGCTGACAACATACTTGATTCAGACGAAATTACGAAGATTCTAGGCAAAGACGGTCTCACATGAACAGCCATTTTACGCACTAATAATGGTCTCGTCACCTCAAGACCTATTGTGAAACTGTACCCATTAGAAGTACTGTAACAGTAATCATTTTGTGGCCGGGAGGATGTCGAGAAGACGCATGTTACACCTACGACGTCCTGACGGCGGGAATTAGGATGTCGTCTACGTGCACGTCTACGTCAGCGTCACTACCGTTTTTACTTGTATACTTGAGATAATAAAGATAGAAATAAGACACAACGCGAATCCTTTATGACTATACCCCACAAAACCAGCTCAAGTTTACAGAGGACCAAATGCAGTTTATAAGTTTATTGAAGCTATTCTTAAGGAAGAGGAATATTGCAAGGACACTTTGGAAAAATATTTTAACAAACAAAATTGACAAAAGAAGATGAAGCTTTATTTTAAAGTCAAACTTCTTGCCATATCTGTGGAAAAGAATATGACCCCTTATGTAGAGAAGGTCTTATTCCAGTCCAAGGCCAGGTTCGTGACCACTGTCATATAACAGGGAAATTTAGAGGAAGTGCTCATCCAAAGTGTAATATTAATTTTAGACAAACGCATAACATTCCTGTTACATTTCATAATTTAAGAGGCTATGATTGCCATTTTATTATGCAACAAATTGGAAAATTTGAAAATGAAATTAATGTTATTCCAAACAATATGGAAAAATATATGGCATTTATGATAAGTAATTTGATTTTCATTGATAGTTTTCAATTTATGTCACAGTCATTAGATTCCCTGGTGAAAAATATTCCAGAAATTAAGTATATTTCTCAAGAATTTAAAGATTATGAATTATATTTAAGAAATTATAAGTATCCAGGCGTGGTTTATTGTAGAATAACCCACGTTTTGAGTTCTTATGCGTAGGAATATATCACGAAGGCCGTAGGCCTGAGTGATATATTGATTCGCATAAGAACGAAACACGCGGGTTATTCTACGATAAACCACAACTGGATACTTGTTATTTCGATTCTAACACGACCAAACAATAAACCACATTGTGAAATAAGTGTTAACTACTTCTTACGATCGTAAAAACACTTGCGCGGTACGCCCCTGGGTTTGGCCGTTAAAATTTCCTCCCTCGATATATGTAAGAGTTGGCTCCACATAATAAGTTGATCAATCCTATAAATGAACAAATAAACAACACACTTTTCATCAGTTGATAATTTCTTTTTTTTATTTCGAACTAAAATTGCAATTTACTAATAAATTAAATGTTCAAACAAATAAAAGATGTTCATGTTCTCAGATAGCTAAAATTAGCATAATGTAAAACGTCACAAGGTCGCTTACACGAAAGTCGGCATACGTGTGTGAATTTTAATGTAGACACCGCGGCTGTAGACACAAGTAACATTTACATGGATTATTGACAGAAAACATTGCTCGGCTATTATTATTTCACAAATTGTGCCCATTCTAAGTAAATTGTCCTTTTTTGTGCCATTTTGCAGCCGAACTTTTTTGTTGCACGCCGGTAATACTACGATTCCTACGGTAGTAGTCACGAGACAAACCGACCAGACTATAGCCAGGGTGACGTCATACCACCTGTATGACGTCATATCGTTCTCATCTCATAATATGTCCTCATCTTGTACAGTATTTTGTTTAGTTGGCTTTTATTAGGTTGATATGACTGTGTGTGTTGTATATATATGCCCGAGAGGTACTTTTGAGGATACGGCGTTTGGTTGTAATTTTATTTTCATGTTAAATTTAAAATTACAAATAAAACGGTTGGTTTGTCTTAGTGACGTATATTTACCAAAATGGTATTTACAAACATCACGTGACTTTCATTCATAAAAATTTTATACGTTGGGTGACGGTGGTTCAAGGAACAGCCAAAACAACAAGCGCACGCGAGTGGTATACTGCAGAATAACCCCGACTTTATTTTTTTCTTTGTATATATAGGCTATTTTTAGATCGTGTTAGAATATGAATTATTAAAAACAAAAGGTATTTATCTATATGATGACATGGATTCTTTTGAGAAATTCAAAGAAACAAAATTGCCTCCTAAAAAGGAATTTTATTTTATTTTAAATGAAAGTGACATCAGTGACAGTGAGTATGAACATGCTAAAATATTTGGAAAAAATTAAAAAAAAAAAAACAATGGGGTAATATCATGATTTATATTTAAAAACTGATGTCTTACTTTTAGCTGATGTTTTTGAAAATTTTAGGAAACTTTGCTTGGAATATTATAAACTTGACACCTGTCATTGTTTTAGTAGTCCAGGTTTAGCTTGGAATGCAATGTTAAAAATGACAGGAATATCCCTAGATTTAATTTCTGCTATTGACATGCATCTTTTTATTGAAAAGGGATTGAGAGGAGGAATAAGTTATATTGCTAATCGTTACAGCAAAGCATACAATAAATATATGAAAGATTATGATAGTCACTTGCCATCTAAATACATAATGTACTTAGATGCGAACAACCTCTACGGTTGGGCTATGACTTGACCTTTACCCTCTGGGAACTTTAAGTGGGTCACCGAAAAACAATATAATAAATAAATCGCAAAAGGTAAAACTAACTTTATAATTGAATGTGACTTCACAATGATTATCCTTTAGCTCCTGAAAAGATCATTATTTCAGTTCAGACTCAAAATTTTACTTTGATAACAATAAAAAAGTAATAGGAAAATTCAAAAATGAGGCAGCAGGAATTCCCATCATTGAATTTGTTGGATTGCGCAGCAAGATGTATTCATATTTATTAGAAAATGAAGTCAATGTTAAAAAGTGCAAAGGAATAAAAAAGAATGTAGTAAAGAAAAGAATAGTACACCAAAATTATAAAGACTCTTTATTTAATAAAAGCCAAAAATATCATACTTTTAAAACTATTCGTTCTGATGGACATAACCTTGCCAGTTACATTATTAATAAAACATCTTTATCATGTTATGACGATAAAAGGTATATTCTTAATAATGGAATTAAAACATTAGCTTATCGCTAATTAAAACATTAGCTTATCGCTAGCTTATCGCTAAGCCCCGAAAATTGTCAATTGAATATTTTTAATGTTTAAACCATCAATATAAATTACATCATTTATCTTAAATTGACCTGCATAATTTATAGAGATGGATTCATTTTTTCTATTATTTTTAGGAATATAACTTTGTTTAATTATATCATTTTGCTTTACTTTTAATTCTACATCTCCTTTATCAAATTTAATAGTATCTACTAAAATTATTAAAGTACAATCTTGTTTTACAGTTATATTTGGTCCTGAGGTTCTAAAGCCTCGATTTGGTAAATCTACAACCCATGTATATAATCCACTGTCTATATCTTCAGTCCTACACGTTAAAAAAAACGGAGGCTTTCGATGTGTGTGTTTTTCTATTTTACTTGTTTTCTCACCAATATTATTAAAATACCCATTTATATAAAAACATATGAATGAATTAACTAGATAGAATCTTACAAAACTTCCGGGTTCAATAGTATAGTTTGTAGAAAAAGTTTGCGATGCTGGAAGAATAATAAACACCATCTCACGGTTTAGTTTAATTTTGATTTTTCTATTAAAAACTTTCATCTTATTTTTAATTTTATAATTTATTTCTTCTGTTCCCAATATTCTCCAGTTACTAGGCCCTCTCACCCATTCAAAAAGAAATTTGTCATGTATTTCGGGACTAGTTATAATGTTAATTTCTATTACATACTCTCCGCCCTGCAGAACTTGAAAATATTCCTATAATCTTAATCTATAATTTGGTCTAATAAAATCTTTATAATCATACTAGCTCTTATTCCAAACATAGCAAACAAATCTTTGGATTTTTCTACTTTTTGCTGTAATTGTTTATCTTCAAAATTAAACAATATATACGGAATTTTACTATACACATGTATCTGTCTGCTATTGTAGTATTCAAAAAGGAACAGTTCATGTTTTACTTCTTCTATTTGTACTTCTAAATCCTTATATTTTTTGCATGTTCAAGAATTACTTCACTTAAATCATCAGTCCTTTTTGTTGCAACTTCTTCAGAACTTTTTATTTGAGCATTAAGCTGATTGCTATAAGTGTCCAACTGACCGTTAATTCTCTTAATTAAATTTCCTTGTTTTACTGAATTTTCAATAACGAAATCTAGCTTGTTTTCTGTTTCCTTAAAGCCTTTGGCTGTTTCTTGGATTTTTTTATTACATTTAGTGATATCCTCTTCTAATATACCTATTAGTCTATTTAAAACATTATATTGTTCAATATTTTGATTGGTCATGTTTCTCATTGCTCTTTGAAATGTTTCCTTCAGATTTTGTAAAGAAAGATCCTGGTCATTTTTCAGAATATCACCTCTTTGTGAAGCTGATGTTTCGAGTTCAGCCTTTAATTCAGCATGTTTACTTAAAAAGCTGTTCAGTATGTCTTGATTCTTTTTGTTGAATTCTTCATTTAATTTTGTTATTTCTGTTTTAATTTCGAGTTTATACATATTTTGTAACTTTTCCTCGGTTTCAGCAAACTTAGTTCTGAGTTCTTCGTGTTTAATCATACTTTCCGTTAGTTCCATTATTGAATTAGATATAATTTTGAGGTTTTCTCCAAAAACTGCTTTGATTTGGTCATCTGTTGTATCATATTTCTTTGCAAGTTCTTCTACTACTTTTGATAGGGTCTCCATTTCTTATTCAATTTTACCATGTAGCTCAATTATTATTTTTTCATTGGCTTCTATGTCTTTAGATAATTGTTTAATATTATTTCTTTCTGTTTCTAAAATTTGTTTTATGTTTTTAATACTTTCGAGATCATAGTCTAGTATTACGCTTTTCCTAAAGAGAAATCTTTTGGGGACAGCATCACCTGGTTTATCTGGATTGCCTAAATTGATAATTTCATTACCTCCCATATCTAACGCTCTGTTCATTTTGTTTTCAAGTTCTTTATTTCTATGAAGATATGATTCTAAATCTTTTTGTAACTTTTTATATTGCTTAAAGGGGCTGTGCTCCAGATGACAAAAAAGAAAGTTTTCTTGTATTATAAATTTCTTGTGATATTTATGACTAATGCTTAAAAAACTGACTAACTGACAAAAAATAAGTCAGGTAATCACATTATAAATTGATTTTTTTCCTTTCATAGTGCTATACCGTAACGCGACGGTATAACTATATTGTTTAAGATTTAAAGTAAACGATAGTTATTTCACATGCGGCGATAGTGGTGACAGTTAAAGCGTTGTTAATATTTTGTTAACATAAGGGTCCAGAGTTCAAATCCGGCTGGAGCGAATATATTTTTGTTGTTCTATTTTGACTTTTATAATCAGTTTTGAAGTAAAATATCATGTTCTTATAATCTCACGGCATCTAGATTTTTAATTTAAGTAAAAAAAAATTTATATCAAATCTGGAGTACAGTCTCTTTAATAGTAGCATAACCGCTTAAATCAAAATCAAATTTAACTTTACTGATACTTTCTGTTGCACTTCTTTCACTAGTAGCATTAAAAATTCCCATTTATATATTACCAGTAAAGTTTCTTTTTATAAATTTCCTCGGTTTGTCGACATATAAGAAATCATATTTTTGTTTTATTGCCTTCTTAAAAGAGTCGCAATTTATATTTTGTTCTCTACAAATCATATCATTTTCATTCTTACTTGGACTTTCAAATAAAATATATTGTGAACAGTTGATGCGGATATCTTTTGGAGTTTTATAATAAGACTGACAAGTAATTAACAGAACACTTCTTGTGACGTCCTTGAATATAATATTGTATTATGTCAGTCTGAAACTTCTTTTCTTCACATGTAAAATCATCAAATATTACAACCTTTTGTCCGTCTGGCTCGAGATCGTTAACATCAATTATTTCATTATTTGAATACTCAAGTATGTCATTTAGATTAACTTTTATTCTTTTTGCAATTTCATTTAAGTAATGTATTTGCTCCTGATATTTAGACTGTTCCAAGTTTTTAGCATATAGGTATAATTTATCATAATATATAAGAGGTTTTCGTAACATATGCATCAGAGTATTTGTTTTACCTGACCCGGAACATCCACATATTAACATTCTAAAACATGAGTCTGGCATAAAAGGCTGTAATTGCTTAAAATTATTCGGCATTTTTATACTACTTAAACTATCATAATTTGGAATTTCCATATATATCATTATCTTACATTATCTTACATTATTTAACATTATTATTTCTTCGAAATAAAGAATCTTACATTATTTTAACATTATTTTAACATTATTATATATAAATGTTAGCAAGAATGAAAGAAATGAGGGATAAAAAGGTGTTAGCTGAACAAAAGATGAAAGTTGTCCGTGATCAAATAATTGAAGATAAAATCAGAAAGGGTGCCAGCCGGGAAATGTATAATGAAATTTATAAACCAATTACAGAAGGCCTCGAAAGTCAAAAAGAAACATTATCTACTCAGTTAAAAGCATTGCCAGGAATTAAAGAAAAATTGGCATTACTTCCAAAAGAATTTGTTGATAAGATACAAGAAGCAGAACAACAAAAAGCAATAGAATTATTAGAAGAACCTATACCAGAGGTAGAAGATTTACCAGAAGAATATATAAGTAAATTTTTCGAAGGGTACGAAAAGGAAAAAGCAGAAACATTAGGAGCAAGACCGAAAGATGTTGGAATGACATTTAAGCTGGATTTAAATAAAGATGTTGGAATGACATTTAAGCTGGATTTAAATAAAGATGTTAATTTAGATTTATTAGACACAGAAAAATATAGAACACCACAACAAGTGTTTGATTTATGTCATACTGATGATCCTAAGAAAAAAATGAAAAAGAAAGAAATAGAGGAAGTAATAGTTGATGTTTCGAATGATATCAAATCACTATCATCTAAACAGGGTGCAATAACTAAAACGAAAAACCCCCAGACCATTTGACGTATTGCTAAAATCAAACTTGTTAAGAGAATCAGAAAATTTAAAGAATTACAAAAAAATCATTACATAATATTCTTATCCAAGGAGAATACATGGGAAAAGGATTCCTACCCCGAAATTCTTTTATTTCGAAGAAATATCATAATCCATATAAAGTTTCTCCAAATGGGCAATATGGTAATTTAATAAATGATTTAAATAAACTTTATAGTCAAAATAGATTAGTAGCTAGAGATAAAGGCACCGAGAAAAGAAGGAATGAATGTCAAGGTAGATGATGACTTTATTGACCTTATTGATAAGAGATATAATAGAAATAAAAAACATTCAGCTTTATCTATGGAATTATTTAAAGAACTAACAGAGAAATCTGGATTACCTATTAATAAAAGATCAATGAAATTTGAAAATATAATAAGAGGACAAGGTCTCAATAATATCTGTTCTTGTGATCCTGAAGAATTAATTAATGATCTAGAACTCATCTGTGGTTCTATTGAAGCTGGAAATAACAATCAAGATCTAATAAATAAAGGCATCAACATAATTGATGAATTATTAAAAATGGGACAATTATTACCAGAACAACATGAAATGTTATATAAAAAATATTTTTCATAAATATTATTTTTCATAAATATTATTTTCATAAATATAGATCTAGATGGAACAAAAGATTGTGTTGAGTTCAGAAGTATCCAGAAAAAATGATGAAAATAATACTCCAAGTAACTTTACTGTAAGATTTAGACGACCTTTGGTTTTAGATAAAAATAAGCGATATATTGTTGGATTAGATTCAATAAATACCATGACTTATTCATGGCATAATATTAGTGATGAATATGATAATAAAAGAATTCGATATAACAATGGTAAAGAATGGAAGGACATTATTTTTCCAGATGGTTCTTACAGTTACACAGATATTAATGATTTTATCAGAGAAACATTAATGACTAATGATGATTTTGATGGCGAATCATCTGTTACAGCTATAAGTCTTGAATTTGATTTAAGTAGTTTTAAAGTATTAATCTTAAATTCATGACAGTTTTTATTAGATCTAAGAATATCTAATTCATGTAAGAAATCTAGTTGAGTTATCTAAGGATTATGCAGATTCAACTGGAACAAATGAATTTATCCATTTAGATACTACAAATACTGCAGAAAGTAGGGACGATCAAGCAGGATATAGGATATTTTTTTGTATACGTCGCGTGACATGGTAAGATGGCGGTTTGAAAATTTGAGCGGACAAAAACTATTCGTTTTTGTGTGATTCTGAATAGTTTCTGGATAGTTATAAAGAATTTTATTGCAAAAACAGTGTTCTTAGTGCAATAGAAGTGGAATTTTTAAAGAAAAATGGAAAACCAGAGTACGCCAAAAGTGTCAAAATGTGACTTTTGCAGTGGACACACAGAATCGCTTTTTGCCGATATCAGGTTGGGATCAATGTGACCAAACACCCATAAATCAGTCGGTAGGGTGGAATAGAGAGAATAGAGGTAATAAAGATTCATCTATGAACAGTCCTATAAATAGTTCATATTCTATGCCGTGTGATTTGAACCAGAAGTTATCATTTATTGTTACAAAACTAGAGAAACTAGACCAGAACGACAAAGACATTTTATCGCTGACATCCAGTCTAGCTAATACCCTAAATTCCACTATCAAAAGAATAGAACAGTTAGAAATGCAAAAATCCGTGAGCGATACTTACCTGAAGATGTTAGCATACCATAGTATTGACCTAGAGGCTAGATCACGCCGATCAAACTTCATATTCTATGGGTTAGCAGATTTAATTAATGAGAACACCTACAATGTGCTGGCTGACTTTTTCGAGGACTATTTGGATTTGAACTTGTCCGATTTTTACGTGCAAAGAGTCCATCGTCTTGGATCAATACGTCGGGCAAGGGCTATGACGCAAATTACACGGCGCCCCATAATTGTAGCTTTCCGGGATTTCCCGGACACCGAGTTCATCCTTGAAAGAGCCAGCATGCTTAAAGGGACTCGCTTTGGCATCGATAGGGATTATCCCAAAGAGCTATCAAATGCGAGAAAACGTATTCGGCCAATGTTTCGTGAGGAACGAAATAACCTTAGAAACAATGTTAAAATAGCTGATCCCGCAAAACTGTTAGTAAATGGGAAATGCATTCACGACGAGTTCCCAGATTGGCAGGATATTCTACATCGAGACCGCTGTGATTATTTAAATTTGGTCATATCGTCATACTCTACCGAGCATCATCATTCTGTGTATTTAGCGTCTATGGAGGTTGATACGAACATTTCTAGTGCTCAGCCTACGCCGGACGTCACGAGTACACCGGTAATTGGATTCGTTACCCCAACGGATATGAACATTTCGGTGACGCCAAATAGCACGAGTACATCGGAACACGCACAGCCTGAATCAGAGAGAGCTAGGTTTGTTACCAACATTCAGATACCTACTCCGATTATTTAGCGTCAGCCTGTTGGAGTGGGCGCCAATAATGACAACTATACCACCATACGAGCATCGTCTCCGGAAGTGAATTATCCATGCAGTATTGGCGAGACTGTAAATACGTCTAGACCAAATTCGCAGACTGTGTTAACTGACACGATCAGAGATCAGGGCACGGGATTTTTACAGTTAGATTTAAATAGACAATATGTTAGCGGGGAAAGACGGGCAATTAAGCTCGTGTTATTGAATCTGAATGGTTTGGTCTCTAAAAATATCAATAAACTTGAAACACCTGAAATGAAACGAATATCCAGTGAAAATGACATTACCTTTTTAACAGAAACATGGTCAAATGAAAACAGTAATATTGAAGTTGAAGGGTTTAGTTTATTTTGTTTGCATAGAAGTGACAAGAAGCGTAACAGTAAAAGAGATTCGGGGGGAATAGCTTGTTATATTAAAAATCATCTGATAAACTTTGTACATTTGTATAAATGTGACAGTGATGATATATTGTGGCTCAAAATTGATGCTTGTTTATTTGCGCTAGATAATGATATGTATGTATGTTTATGTTATTGTGTACCGAAAGGTAGTTCACGAGAATCTTTTGTAGAAACATTAATTTTTGATAGAATTTTGCAGAATATTATCGAAATCGGTAGTTTAACAAATAATGAATGTTCTTTTCTTGTATAAGGTGACATGAATAGCAGGATCGGACAATTGAGGGATTACGTAGAAAATGATACAGTCGATAAAAACGCAGATTTTTTACCTGATAATTACGTATCAGACGAAATATATTTAGAGCGAAGTTCACAAGATTATCAGACAAAAATCAGTACGGAACACTTTTGTTAGATTTTCTTAGACAGTCGGGTCTTAGAGTTATGAACGGTAGAATTGGTCGCGATGCGGGCTTAGGAAAATATACTTTTGTTGGCAGTTATTGATTATGTTTAGCAAGTAATAATATTATAAATTATTATAAATTTGTTTGAATCTTTTGAGGTAGGCGATTCAAATATATTATCCGATCACTGCGAAGTCAGATTTGAGTTACGTTGTAATTCACCTCCGGATGAACAAGTCGTGATAGATAAAAGGGAGGTAAATCCGATGTACGGTTTAAATACAAATGGAAAGATAAACATACCGATGAATACTTACAAAAACTGTCTTCTCCTTATTTTCAAAACTCATTATTTAACTTACAGGATAATTTAAAAACTGTTTCTGTGAATAATAATATCGATGATAATATCAGTAGGTTTATTACGTTAATTGATGAAGTATGTGAACCGTTATTCAAAATAGACATTTTGAAATCACAATGTCATTCGCCACAAAATGAAACACATCAACCATGGTTTGACGAGGAATGCATTAAGAAACGTAAGGTGTTTTACTCATTTTTGAACATGTTCAGGTCTGAAAAATCAAATACAAATAGAATTAATTTGTGTAAAGCCAGATCAGAATATAAAGCGTTAATACGAAGAAAACGCATGTACGTTATTCATTCAGAAAAGAAAAAACAGATACACTACTTCGAATGAGACAGGTTAATGCTAAAAAGTATTGGAGTATGCTTAAAGATATTTCGCATGTTAAGTACCCCAGTTCACTCTCGGCTGATAGTTTTGCGCGATATTTTAAAGCAGTTAACAATCCAGAAGGGAATTTTTATCAAGCTGATGAAGATATTATTTATTTCAATGATAGATTTGTTAATCAGGAATTTCAAATAATGTTTGAAGAATTAGAAGTTAAAATTAACAAGGATGAAATTTCAAAAGCCATAAAACAATTACGTAATAATAAGAGTGGAGGCCCTGATCTCATTATTAATGAACTTTTTAAGCATGGTATTAATTATATATCGTCATATCTGTGTACACTGTTTGATGTTTGTTTCAGTAAAGGATATTTTCCAGTAGCCTGGACTGAGGGTGTTATTATACCGTTATATAAAGGTGGTAGCCTGGCGGATATAGGAAACTATAGGGGCATAACTCTTCTAAGTACATTTGGTAAACTTTTCTCGCGTGTTTTAAATAATAGACTTACATCATGGGCTGAAAAATATAGTGTTTATGTAGAAGCACAATCAGGATTTAGAACAGGGATGGGGACAGTCGACAATATTTTTATTTTAAATACATTAGTATCACACTGTTTGAATCGAAGAGAATCACTATTTTGCGCCTTTGTTGATTTTAAAAAGGCCTTTGATTTCGTCGTAAGAGACAATTTATGGTATAAACTAATTAAAATGGGTGTCAGAGGGAAAATGTTTTCCGTAATAAAATCTATGTATGAAAATGTAAGGTCAAAAGTTAGGTTTATGAATGAATTAAGTGAAAGTTTTGTTTGCGATTTAGGAGTGAGACAAGGGGAGTGTCTGTCCCCTTTCCCGTTTAGTATGTTTTTAAACGATTTAGAGGAAACTTTGTTACTCGAGGGGACAGATGGTATTGATATTGGAACTTTAAAACTTTGTGTTCTACTCTATGCGGACGATTTAATTATTTTTGCTAAAAGCGCTGAGGGGTTGCAAAATTCTTTAAACATTTTGGCTAGTTATTGCGATAGGTGGAAACTTGTTGTGAACACACAGAAGACAAAATAATGATTTTTCGGAATGCTGGAAGGCTACAGCAAAACCTAATGTTTTTCTATCAGGGTTCACCTATAGAAATTGTCAGTAAATTTAAATACCTTGGTGTGGTCTTTTCCTCTGGCGGGGCATTTAATGAAAACGATAAAACAACATCTGGTCAAGCCTTAAAGGCAATATTCCAGATGAATAAATATCTATATAAGTTTACATATATATCACCGAAAATTCAGTTTGACCTATTTGATAAGTTAGTTTTACCAATTTTCAATTATTCAACAGAAGTAACCGGATTTAATAAAGGCAGCCACTGTGAGAGGGTACATCTTAATTATTGCAAGCCCTTGTTAGGAGTTAAAATTTGCACACAAAATAATTTTATTTATGGCGAAACTGGGAGATTACCGTTAAATGCTTTATGGCAGGTTAATATTGTCAGATATTGGTTGAAATTATGTTCAATGTTTGATACGAAATACCCTAAAATTGTGTATAACTTTTTAGTAGATCAAATTAATGATAGGCCAAACACACGAAACTGGGCTTCAAACGTTAAAGATTTGCTGTCGCGACTAGGTTTTTATGAAGTTTGGTTAAGTCAGGGTGTTGGAAATTCAAAAGTGTTTCTTAATTTATTCAAACAAAGAGTTAAAGATACGTATATTCAGACCTGGAATGAACAGTTACAAAATTCTATAAGATCGTTATTTTATAAAGAAATAGCAAACTTTGAATACAAAGCATACTTAGATATAATCAAGATACCGAAATTTAGAAAAGCATTAACGCGACTGAGATTATCTTCTCATAGACTCGAAATAGAAACAGGGCGTTGGAGCAAACCTCATAGGACTCCGATTAATGAAAGAAAATGTCCTTTTTGTAATAAACTTGAAGATGAGTTTCATTTTGTCATAGAATGTCCCGTATATGCAGATTTGATGAAAGATTTAATAAAACCATATTATTGGATTCGGCCAAACTTTATAAAATTTGTAGAACTGATAAACGCGACAAATAAGACTGTAATTACTAAACTTTCAACTTACACATTTAAAGCCTTTGAAACCCGACAAAATGTTTTGAAATATTTTTGATATCATGGAACTGTTTTATAGTTGTACGACATATAAAACTCTTCTGTCTCTCCCAAAACTTTGTAAGCATGTGCTTATTGTAATCGTTTTCAAATACATGTTTGTTAAAAATTTCAAAATTTGTAATTTATGATTGTCTTCAATTGCTTACCATGTCACATGCTTTATGGTTACTGTTCTATGTATATTTGTTCATGGGCCATTATGGCTTATTACGAAATAAACTATCTATCTATCTATCTATCTATCTATCTATCTATCTATAATAGAGGTTTCGCTTTAAGATAGCTATTAATTCAAGGTGGTAACGTGGTCAATGCTAAAATTCCATTAAATAATTATTCATTTTTTCAGGGTTTGGAAACTAATATGTTACCTCCAAGTCAAATTCAAATTACATTGCAATTAACAAATGATGATGAATTAATTTAAAGAGCTAATGCTGTGGATGCAGGTAGAGTTATTGTAACAAAACTAATTCTGTGGGTCCCTCGCTTAATTCTTAATGCTGTCGGATATAGTTTAATTTCTGAATCATATATGAAAACAAGACAATAAAATACCTAAGGGAAATGGTAACCCAATCGCAGAACATGGATCAAAATAATATAACCTTTAGGATAACGGCTGGTGTGATAAATCCCAACCATGTTTTTTGTATATTTACAACGATCTAATAAAAGTAATTCACAAGAACATAACCCACATTTACTGGATACATTTAAGGTTAACTTAGATAATGAACACCGTACTTTAGCATCTTGCCGTCTTGAGGTCGGTAACGGTGTGTTTTATCCTGAGACAGAATATACGAGTATATCAAGGATTTATGATGATGTTATTAATTATTTTCATAAACAAAATGATAAAAACACAGTAAGTCTTCTGAATACATCAAATTTCAAAAGTTTATTTGGATTCGTTCATTTTAATTTAGAATTTAAAAAAGAAGAAATTGCAAATGATCCCAAACAACTTACTCTTTCAGTTAAGCTAAATATTCCTCCAGCGGCTAATATCTGTGTGTATGCAATTGTTATGTATGAAGAAACAGTTCAGTTAAATACCGTTGGAAATGAATTTATTATTGTTTTAAAAAATATTATAAAACTAGTATAATATATAAATGACAACTTTAATTGAATACAAAGTTAATTTATCAAATGGGCAAAAGAAAAAACTTGCGAAAGCGTATGACGATAAATGTCCGCATACTTTTAGATTAAGAAATAATCAATAAACTGGAAACTTTCCTTTGTTATTGACAGAAAGACAAGTTAATAATATAAAGAAAGCCAAAACAAAAAATACTGGTGTAGATATCAAAATATCTGCTACCCAAATGAGAAGTCAAGGTCAGAGTGGAGGATTTCTTGGTGCTCTAGCTGGTTTGTTAGGACGAACAATTCTGCCAATGGCTGCAAAAATAGCTCCAAAAATACTTACTCCTTTAGGGGTTGGGGCTTTAAGTGGGTTGGCAAGTACTGGTGTATCAAAGATATTAGGTAAAGGTATGATATCGGTAGCAAATGATAAAAGAAATATGATTGTACCATATCTCACTCCTCGCAATTTAATGGGAACTGGTGTAATGAAATTAACTCAGAGACAAAGGCAAGACGGAGGAATCTTAGGTGTTAGCTGCTAGTTTAGGTATTCCTTTGATTACATCCCTTCTTAGTGGAAAGGGTTTGCAGGTAGACGCTCAACAGGTTCCATATAGAAGAATTCCTCGTTTATAAAAAATAAGATCTCCAGTGCGGTCGAAAGCTTTGGCTACGTTTCAGAACAAACCCCTGTCTAACTTTGAAATAGAACAATGGATAAAACAACTGAAGATTAAAAACTTTAAAGGTATCTTTAGTCGGGATAATTTGTCTAAAACAAAGTCCTCGAAGCCTTTGGCTGAGTGCGGAATTATTAATTTAGACGACTCTGTTGGGCCCGGTACGCACTGGGTTTGCTATGTAGGAAATTATTATCATAAATATTACTTCGATCCGTTTGGTTTACCTCCACCAAAAGAAGTACTTAGTTATCTTCCTGGTTTAAAGTACAATAATATCGAATATCAAGACAGACAAAGTGTACTATGTGGTTATTATTGATTATTTTTCATTAAAATGTTTCAAGATGGTATAAAGCTCAATGATTTATTGTACAAATTATTAAACCCTAACAAACAGAAAGAAAACGAACAAACAATAATTAACTATTGCATGAATAATAATAAGTAGACATAGTCTTCTCTAAACATTCTGTAAGACTAAAAATAGGCGTTTACGGTGTAAACGTTACTTAAAATAGAAAAAAAAAACAATATCAAAACTAAAAATAGAAAAAAAAACAATAACAAGACTAAAAATAGGCGTTTACAGCGTAAACGTTACTAAATCCAGTTTAATTCACAACACATTTCTCCATTTCTTTTTGAACTGAAGTTCTTACACTTAAACAGCATTTTAATAAATTCTTGTGCTTTTCAATTTATGAGGTTAACTAAAAACGGTTTAAATCAATGTTAAGTGCGCCGTGGTATTGACTTCCAATATGAATATTTACAGATATCCAGGGGAAACATTTTTTTTTATTTGATTTGATTTATTCAGGGAAATATACATAAATACATACTATATTGTCAAACATATCATATGCATACGAAACACACAAAAATGCAACAAGAATAGAATTATAATGAAGTATGTTTTATGCTACCCTAGGATTGCCCATAAAGCTAAAAGCTTATTTCCAATGGGGTCCAATTACTGTAATATAAACATACTAAATTGTACAATTCATACATGAGCATCGAAATACAAAATAAATGAAAAAAACATTGACGTGCTAGTGTTAAAATCAATCTTATTATTTTTCAGTAATGTTAAAGTAGTATATATTATAGCGGGTATTTAGAGAACGTTGGGCTAGGAGGTGAAAAGTGTTCTAATATTATAATATATACTACTACCATGATACCTAATACACTACACCCACCCTCTCCCCTTCCTTTACCCACTTTCCTCTTCACAAGGACTATACGACCCTGGAACGAATTATACCGACCGAGATTAAGGCTACCCCAACTGTGCCAGCTTTTATCAGTGGACTAAACAAGTTTGATAGATTTTAAGTATTTAAAATAATTTTTTAAGTAAGATCTTCAATTAAATTTTTGTTTTCTTTGTTATTATCTTTTATAATTTTAATTTTAATGTTCCTGACACGCGCCTGCCTGGTATACTCAGTATTGACTTTTGGCAGTAATAAGTTGGTTGAAGAAAGGGCCGCAGAAATAACACTAAATGACCGAAGAGGAGTCCAAACATCCGTGTTACTCATATGATTTATTTGAATGCAGCATGCGTCTAGTACGTCTGGATTAAAAAAATGATAGAAATAATAACCAAATACATATCTGTATGAATGAATAATTTTATCCTTATTAAAATAAGATTTTGTAGATCTGTTTAAATGTATATTTAATCAAATGATGCTAAGATTGTAGGTGTTTAACCGTGATTTCTATATCAAATCACTCGTCCACAAAAACTTCGAACTTTCTTTCGTACCGTCTACTGATCGTAAGAAATGGACTCTTCAAGTCGCCAAGAAAGTACATTTGTAACCAAGGCAAAGGGGTTGCTCATGCGAGCTTGGAGGGAAAGATGGAACGAAATACAATGGGGTATACATATGAAAAAAGTGATAATATCTGCCCCACCTGGAACAGACACAAAGGAACTGGCAGGTATATTTCCTAGTCTAAAACTTTAGACATATAGCACTTGTGATAGTTTTATTGATAGGGCAAGCGCAGTGTCTAAACAATATTGTTCAAAAACACATAGCAAAATATATATCTCAAAATATATCGAATACCATACTTGAAAAATTGAAATCAATAGTTAAAACTTGAATTTCATTTATTTGATATTTTGCTCACTTAGTAAAGGAAATGCATGGACTTTATAAAAAAATTATTTAACATAACATTAAAACAACAAAATACCTTCACCTCTTGTATTTCACTTGCCATGCATGTGACGCCACATGGTAGAGTAAATTATTAAGATTGGTTGGGGATTTTTTACAAGAGGTCAGTTATATACCACAAATAATATTATTAAATAATAATAATCTATCTATGGCAATCAGTGAAGTGCTAACTACCAAAAATGATCAATGTGTACACAATGAAGGTCTTGTGTTAGTATACAGTTTAAATCATGTGATGGGACTTGAATCAAATATTATAAAAGAATTAAAAATATTATTTTCATATATGACAGTTGTATTTATTTGTTCAAAGGAAAAATTCTTTTAGACTTCAGTTTGTGAATAACTCAGATTGAATATATAAAACATTTTACGCTCTTAAAAGCTCGCAGAATGTGTTATGGAAAATTGGCAATTTTGATGAGACATTGCTTTCCCAAGAGGTTAAAATATCACAAAGCAGTGTCATATTTCCATGTTGCAGTCTTAGTGTGATGTTAACTAACAATGCTTTTGTAGTGATTGTGCAAACAACTCCTGGGTAACACATGGCTTTAGCCATATCATAATGTACGTTATTTAAGTTTGGCAACAAAGTAACAGATACATGTAGTGAAAAAGTTGTGTCTCAAAGTTGAAACAGGACTTCAGCCAAGGGCCCTCTTTTACAGTTTATACATTGAGCCTGAAATGTAACAGGTTGTAAAGAAATCCTGGTACAACTGTGACTTGAACCCAGGGCCTACCACTTACAGGGCAGACACTCGACCAACTGAGCAAGCCACAGTGTTCCCGATTAATTTATCACCAATATACCTGTACACCAAAAACACATTTAAGATACAGTGTATTAAAGTATTGCATACATTTTAAGAAAGGGTGTCTCCATTGGTCTTTGCAGTCTTGGCACTAACCAGTTGGACAGTTGGATAACTGATAGAAATCAACAAGCTCTGATGCAGACAATCCACCAGACACAATTTTCATGATTTGTTTTTCTTACAAGCACTGATTTAAGTGTTTACTACAAGTGTATTCTAACATACTACAGTGTAAAGAAAAATAAAAAATCAGAGGAAAATTATTCTAACATGACTTTTCAAAAACTGGGACAAGAAGAAAGTGGTTGTTTTTTTGTGACAACACTTGTTACATGAAATTATGTATGTTTATCATCAGATAATTGAAATGACCCATTTCTTTTGACCTTGATAGTAAAAAGCATTCAAGATCAGTCAAAAGAAGACACATGTTAAATACATGTAATTTAATTTATTCAAGGAAGTGAAGGTATAGAATAGAGGCTTTTTTGGAAAGCATATTAATATATGAGAAGTGAGCATTTCTTATTGTGCTTGCTGCATTTTCTCAACTTTTTTGGTCAGTCACCTTTTCATTTGGTCTTACAAGGCTGGTTGACAGAATGTCAGAATGACATGTCTTCAAAGTCATTCACTAAGACTTATCTTTGTGTGTCTTAGCTTATTGAGTAAGACCACTCTGTTTGACCTGATTATACATACTTATACTAGGAAGTGGCTTCCATCTAGTAACCAGACACTAGTCCTTAAGCATACATGTACTGATATTCATAAATCATGATATATTTTGTTTGTCTAGAGTTCTGGTAATGAAACTATATACTTATTTTTTAGTCCAGCTGTGATTTTAGGAAATATTAAGCTAATTTTGTAATGGTTACTATCTCCATGCAAACATTCAAAAACCCAAATTAATAGAGATCTGTTATGTCAGGATTTGTGTTACAATGTTTATGAGATGGTCATTTATTGATTGATAAATATAACTTTTTAAAGCATTCATGGAACAAAAGAGTTATCATTTATTTTTCAAAATATGTGGGAAAAAATTCAGTGAAGTATTGAAAATTATTTATCAGAGATTTAGTTGACTGTCACACACTTGCTGTACATGCAATTTGTATTGAATAATCAGTAAAAAGCATTGCAAGATTTCCTCCTCTGCTTTTGTCCTGGTGATTGTCAATGTCAGCATATTTTGCCTGAATCAAATGTGTTCAAAGTCTGTGTATTTTGAAATATTGCATCTATTATATTTTACTTAAAAGTTATTGAATTAGTGACAAGTTTATTTTAAGAACTAACAGTGGAGAGATGAAAAAAATATCTTGATTTAAAAATAAATAAACATAACATTACAGTCTGAGAACTGATCACACAAAAAGGCAGTGGCATTTTGTTGTGCAAGAAGGAAAAAATCAAAGTTTAACTTCCAAACTTAAATAGCTTTTTCAGTCACTAGCAGTCATCAAGCAGTATATTAACAAGATTCATGAACTTGTTTTCTGATAGGTGTGAAATAAATCATATCTATGTCCCTGGAGTGTTTGATGCAGCAGATACATTTGGAGCAAATATTGATTGTTAGTTGATCCCCAGAATGAGTCGCAGCCATAATGGATAAAAATTGTTAATTTGTTTTAGAAGTTTTCATGCATGTTTTAGAAGTTTTCATGCATGTTTTAGAAGTTTTCATGCATGTTTTATTTTCATGCATGTTTTAGAAGTTTTCATGCATGTTTTAGAAGTTTTCATGCATGTTTTATTTTCATGCATGTTTTAGAAGTTTTATGCATGTTTTAGAAGTTTTCATGCATGTTTTAGAAGTTTTCATGCATGTTTTATTTTCATGCATGTTTTAGAAGTTTTCATGCATGTTTTATTTTCATGCATGTTTTAGAAGTTTTCATGCATGTTTTAGAAGTTTTCATGCATGTTTTAGAAGTTTTCATGCATGTTTTATTTTCATGCATGTTTTAGAAGTTTTCATGCATGTTTTATTTTCATGTATGTTTTAGAAGTTTTCATGCATGTTTTAGAAGTTTTCATGCATGTTTTAGAAGTTTTCATGCATGTTTTAGAAGTTTTCATGCATGTTTTATTTTCATGCATGTTTTAGAAGTTTTCATGCATGTTTTAGAAGTTTTCATGCATGTTTTAGAAGTTTTCATGCATTGTTTTAGAAGTTTTCATGCATGTTTTAGAAGTTTTCATGCATGTTTTAGAAGTTTTCATGCATGTTTTAGAAGACTAATAGAGCTACATTGCTTCATTGTTTATATTAAAAATATATTATTCTCAAATTTCAAATACAAATAACTACTACACCTTTGCTATGTAAATATAAAATAAACATGTTTGAGTACCCACAGAGTAGATATGTTACGTTTAAAACTCTACACACTATAGGTAAACACAGTATAAATACATAGTGTCATTAAATAAACTGGCAGTTCTTTTAAGAAAGCACCAATGTAACACGACCTGTAATAGGGACTGCAGCTTCCCATACATAGTGTGTGTATTCTAGTAGCCTAATTAGACATATTCAGTAAGTATTTCCTTGATTTCAATAGATTTTTGCAATAAAAGTATTTTAAGCAAATATTGGTATGGTATATCTTTAAAGATTAACTGATCTGAAACACAAATCTTATTTCTATATTTCAGTGGTGTTGCTTCAACAAGCTTTGGTAGGAGCCCATCCAAACAGTCTTATATTGTCATATGTGAGGCATGCTGTCTTTACAAAGGTTTGTTTCACACTCTAAACCCATAAGATACTGTGAGATTTAAGCTCTCTTCAGCACAAAGTGAGATTGGCTTGTGTTAGCTGTGTATCATCAACATAAGGTTATGAATACAGTCTGAAAGCCACTTTTACAGTCAGAAGTTCTTGCAACTTTATCAGAACATTTTCTGGTATAAAATACAGGCCAATGTTTGAAACTGGGATGTATTTATCAAAACCAATGCTTCTGTTACAAAAAAGCTTTGTTTCTTTTTATCAAATGCCATTTTACTGATAATGGAATACCTCCATGTCATGATACTGGTAATTATACACCTTATAACATGGAAAGTGTTGTTTATATTTGAATAAAACTGATTGTTGTCGATGAAACTAAACACCCCTCAAATCTTTGAAAAGAGGTAGCTTTAAGGGAGAATAAAAAGATGTATGGTATGTGTGTGTATTTTTTTTCTTCTTTTTTTGAAAAGCCTACCACTAATAATTGTTCGGTGTTTTTCTTTCAAGTTCAGAGTGTTGTAAAATATGTAATTTAAAATTTGTTGTATTAAGTAATAGTAGAATGGTCCCATTGACAACAGAACAGAAACATTCCCTCTAAAAAAGTCTGTCTGATTTGCAGTGGCAAGACTTTTGGATTGATTATAAATTGTATAAACAAGAATAGAGAAGAAATCTTTGTGCTAGTTTTAAAGCCTTTCAAATTGTTACAACTTTATTTACCGGTACCTCATAAATTTCCCAATGCTCTTTTATTTTCATTCAGGTATAAACTTTTGATCCAACCTTTTATGTTCTTGTGGCATTAACTTGGAAGTATGTCCATTTTTGTGTCACCCTTTCGAAGAAACAGTGATACATAGGGATCACTTTGTCCGTTGGTCCGTCCATCACGGAAACTTAACATTGGCAATAGCTTTGCCATTTCTTAACATTTCCTCATCAAATTTTCAAATAATATTGCTTATGACAACAGGGTTGTGGTGATGCCAAAATCTTTAGGTCAGGATCACATGTGACAGAGTTATGCCCCTTTTTGTACTTGGATTCTGTCATGAAAACTTAACGTTGGCTATAACTGTGCCATTTCTTAATATTTCTTCAGCAGACTTTCCAATTGTAATGCTTACAATTGTATCGCTTATGACATAGGGATCACTTTGTCCATCTGTCTGTCAGTCCGTCCGTCACGAAAACTTAACATTTGCTGTAACTTTGCCATTTCTTAACATTTCTTCATCAAACTTTCAAATTATATTACTTATGACAACAGGGTCATGATGATGGAAAAATCTTAAGGTCAGGATCACAATTAGTGGAGTTATGTCCCTTTTTGTACTTGGACAGGCAAGATGTTTTTTCAGGCAGGCTCTTGTTTACCTTTTTAGTTATTCTAACAAAGTATCCAAGGGCGACACAAGTGTTCAACTGAACACCCATCTAGTTCGAAATGATAGTTGCTTACCCATATTTGTGAATTGAAAAAATCCATGAAACAAAATTTATTTCATTTTTCCAGTTATTACCAAGTGTTGCAGCTCTGAAGTATATATACATGTATGAAGAGTTCAGTAAACCACATTGTCTTCTAGCTCTAGCTGATATGGCCAAGGATTTTGTCCTTCATATGAGGTGAGATGAACATTTTCTGTGGAAGGCAGAATCATAGAAAGTGTTATCTATTGTACACTCAAAATCAGTCTGTTTCACATACATATGTTTTTGGCAAATCAAGGTATTTTTTGTTTTTGGCAAATCAGGATACTTAACAAGTCAGTTTAACAACTTGCAAAAAAAGGAACACATAACAGTCATTTTTTCACAAATTTAGAAGTGTACAATGTGAAATTCTTGTGAAGTAAAATAGTTATTGTTGCAAATTTGTGAAATGTTACAGATTATATAGAAAATTATTTGAATTGTAATGCCTATGCAGATGTTTTGTACAGTTACAGCTACGGTACAGAAGGTGGGGTAAACCTATGCCAGACGTTACAGTCACTGTTGCACTGGTTGCTACGGGTAATGTTGAGATCAGTACAACAGTACCAGGAGAGTCGGCACAAAGAGTACCAGAATGTTCTCCATGCAGCAGCACTTGCAGCCGATGCCATTACCGAGAGTAGCACAGTAAATGGACTGGTTTATATTGCACAGAGTGAAGACTCAGGTATTACTAGACACATCTTCACCACTGAAGTTTTTTGTATGTAACCCTGACCAAAGTGGAGCCATCTCTAATTAGCCTCACTTACAGTTGACACCAGTTAAGTTGCTTCACCTAAAATGAAGTTTTCTGTTAGTTTCTCCATATACAGTGAAGAATCTTATAAGTATTATTGCTTAGATTAAAGACTTCAGTATGTTAGTCCTGTTACCACAGCAAAGGATGGACTTTAACGCTATAAAGTGATAAGTAATCTTTAACTGTATTGTTGCTTTTTGTAAGTATGTAGCCTGATTTTAAGTAATTACAATAGAACATTTTGGAGTGGCAAGTCATTACAATTTACAGTGATAAGGATTTATTTAATGTAAAGTGTAATATGTGGAGAAGCAGAGTTCGAGGGGTTAGAACACAAGACTCCTGATCTAGACGTTGCTGCTTCAAATTCCATCAGGGGTGAGAGTCTCCAGTGACTTTCTGCATTCCACACTTTTGGTGCAAGTTTGAACCTACAATGTAGAAGCAATCATCAAAAGGGATTAATATATGTTGCTAGAACTTGCTTCCCAATCAATGTAAAATAAATAGATTTTAAGTGTAAAATTTGTTCAGATGTGTAATACTGTAAATCTTTACTATCCTAGCAGAATAGAATAAATATCTTGTTTTTATTAGTAAGTATATACAAAAAATTACATATTCACATCATGTTTTGATAAATAAATCTTTGTTAAGGATTGAAGAATGTACTTAAGGATAAAAGTAAAGCACTAAAATTTCTTAGGAGGTCAAAGTTGACCTGAGTAAAGAAAAAAGAATTGGGTGTAAATTGTTAACATATGCCATTGGCCATTTTATAGCGTTGACATTTTCAGAGATATTTTGTGACATGGAACAGACTGAGTTGAATGTCAGAGGGACATTGTCACAGCTAGCACAGGATGCTATATCTGAAGATGTCCGCCAAGATGTGTCCAACCTAAACTTTCTAAAGAGGTGTGTCAGCCTAACTTTATCTTGGAAATTATCTTTTGTACAATTTAATAACTTTAGCTGTTGTTAATTGTAGTACATAGTGGAAGGTGACACTGCCTGATGTAACTTTTGTTAATTTCAGTATAAAGTGTAGTTTGACCTGTCCTAGTGAAACTGTCATTAATTTCAGTATAAGGTGTAGTTTGGCCTGTCCTAGTGAAACTTTCATTAATTTAGGTATAAGGTGGAGTGTGGCCTGTCCTAGTGAAACTGTTGTTAATTTCAGTATAAAGTGTAGTGTGGCCTGGCCTAGTGAAACTGTCATTAATTTCAGTATAAGGTGTAGTTTGGCCTGTCATAGTGAAACTGTCATTAATATCAGTATAAGGTGGAGTGTGGCCTGTCCTAGTGAAACTGTTGTTAATTTCAGTATTAAGTGTAGTGTGGCCTGGCCTAGTGAAACTGTCATTAATTTCAGTATAAGGTGTAGTTTGGTCTGGCCTAGTGAAACTTTCATTAATTTAGGTATAAGCTGGAGTGTGGCCTGTCCTAGTGAAACTTTCATTAATTTAGGTATAAGGTGGAATGTGGCCTGTCCTAGTGAAACTTTCATTAATTAAGTTATATGGTGGAGTGTGGCCTGTCCTAGTGAAACTTTCATTAATTTAGGTATAAGATGGAGTGTGGCCTGCCCTATTGAAACTTTCATTAATTTAGGTATAAGGTGTAGTTTGGCCTGTTCTAGTGAAACTTCCATTAATATCAGTATAAGGTGGAGTGTGGCCTGTCATAGTGAAACTGTTGTTAATTTCAGTGTAAAATGGAGTGTGGCCTGGCCTAGTGAAACTGTCATTAATATCAGTATAAGGTGTAGTTTGGCCTGTCCTAGTGAAACTTCCATTAATTTAGGTATAAGGTGGAGTGTGGCCTGTCCTAGTGAAACTGTTGTTAATTTCAGTATAAAGTGAAGTGTGGTCTGGCCTAATGAAACTGTCATTAATTTCAGTATAAGGTGTAGTTTGGCCTGTCATAGTGAAACTGTCATTTATATCAGTATAAGGTGTATGATTACACTGGCTGATGTAACTGTTGTCAGTTCCAGTTTAAGTGTACGGTGACACAGCCAGTTGAAACTGTTGATAATTTCATTAGCAAGTGTAGAATGGCACAGCCTGGTGAAACTGTTGTCAGTTTCCTGTTGATAATTTCAGTATTAAATGTAGAATGACACAGCCTGGTGAAACTGTTGTCAGTTTCAGTATCAAGTGTATAGAAGGACAATCTAATGAAACTGTTGTTTCTTTTAGTATAAAGTCATTGGTGACACTGCCTTATGAAAATGTTTTTAATTATAGTATTTAGTGTATTGTGACTCTGTCTAATTAAATTGTTGTTAATTTAATTATTGAGTGTTTGGTGAGTTGCCTTATCAAAATGTCTGTTTTAGTATTAAGTGTATGGTGACACCAGCTGATGCCCTACTGGATGTGTCACACTTACCCATAAGTCCAACCATTGCTACCATGGTTGCACTTGAAGCGGTCCTAAACCCAACAAGTGACATGCAACCATTTGTTGACCAGCTCTTTGTTTTGGAAAAGCTTATGGTAAATATTGATTGTTGTAAGAGATTTATAGTAGTAGATAATATTTGTTGATTATATGAGGGCTGATAAAAAGATCCCATTTTCAGCAAGAAAAAGGAATTGTCTTTCTTTTCTAGTTAATATGTCTGGCACTGTAAGTTTAGTGATTCGAAGAAGGAATAACACCATAATTCAGGCTTATTAATTTCTGTATGCAGCGTGATTTTACGAATAAATTTTAAAAAATGACAAATCTTTTGCAGATTAGAAGAGCCTTACTTTGACTATGTGAAATGCAGACAGAGAGCTTTATTTTGACTGTAGAGCCAGCTTAAATTGAATACACTGAATTAACTTTTATCATCTTTCCAGAACTTTCGATAACTGATATTTAAATAATGTTTTGTCATTTTTTGCTGTAGAAACTTCAGAGACCATACTTGTATTGTGAGTTGTTCAGAGCATGTTTCATGGGATTGATAGATCTCAAATCTGGAGAGAGCCAAGAACAGTATAGGTGGTGCGCATTTACCTTCCTAAAGGTAAGCTCACGAAAATGAAATGCATGCAAACAATCAAGAAAAACTCTTTATTTAGCCAAATAGTGTACACAGTTATCTATTTCTCATTTTTTAGGCATATTTAGGCTTTGTTTGAGGTCAGATGTCAAAAGTTAGAGTGTGTTTTTGTATTTTGAATCTTTCTTCTTTCCTGTCTTTTTTCATCTGGCAAGAATGACAGTAATAAATTATGCTGAAGATAGATGATTTGACATTTGACGTTTTTAACATTAAAGATGAATGTCTGTCTTAAGTACATGTATGTTGGATCTTGTCATTGATTCAAGGGAAATGTGCTCAGGACTAGGGAGGAGGAAGTTTTTTACTGCAACCCTCTGACCCTAACCCTAATCCATAGAGTATGACTGCTACAAGTCTGGTACATAATAAGGGTTTAAGCTACATTTGTAGCATTAGTAGTGCATAATCCCAAACACCATGGTAATTGAGAGCCATTGAGCTTGTAAATTCCATCACAGTCCATGGAGAGTTTCATCTTTCATTCTTCTATTTGAATGTACGAATGAAAATATTTGATTCTGAAAGTTCTGCGAAATGTAAGACATCAAAATTCTATATGTAAGGTGTAGTTTTACTTAAATTATGCTCTCCAAAGGGAGAGCATATAGTCACCATCTTGTCCGTCTGTCTGTCCATTCGTCACACTCTTGACCAGAGAATAACTTAAAAGTATTGAAGAAATTTGATTGAAACTTAACACATTGATAGAGACCAGTTAGAGAAAGTGCAGTGTCCAAGAACCATAATTCTACCTTGTATAATTCTTGAATTATCTGCCTTGAGTTAATAATGCTTTTCCATTATATCTCATAGAAATTTCACACAGTTATAGAGACTAGTCAGAGGAAGTGCAGTGTCAAAGAACCATACCTCTAATTTACTTAGTTTTGAATTATCTCCCTTCATAATATTTAATAATGCTTGTCCAGATACTAATTTGAAGTATTGAAGGAATTTAATTAAAACTTCACCAGTCATAGATACTAGTGAGTGAAAGTGCACTGTTCAATAACCATATGTCTACCTTGCTTAATTTTTTAATTATCTCCCTTAATGATACTTAAAATGTTTAATAATAGTTTTATGGAGTACAAATTCTAAACTATCAATGATATCTCATTGAAACTCCACACAGTTATAGAGACTATTGAGAGGAAGTGCAGTGTCAAAGAACCATAACCCTATGTTACTTAGTTTATGAGTTATCTCCCTTTATGGTACTTAATTATGCTTGTCTTGAGAATAACTTCAAAATTATTTAAAGAATTTTATTTTATGCCTACCAATGAAATATAGGGAAATATCAGTGAGATAAAAGTGATAATACACTGTTTTGAATCAGTGAATTTACCATTTTGATAATACACTGTTTGTGCCCGAACTACTTTTTTACCTGATTCAGCCAAGAACCACACTGCTCCAATGATTGCAGGAAATAGTGAATCTGGTCCTGCACCCAAGAGGATTTTTCATGAACAGTCACTTTCATGGAAATGTTACTTTCAATTTCAATTCCTCTAAAACTGCAACCCAGCAACTATCTCAACAGGTCATAAATTCCAGTCCAAAAGCTGGCCTGCTTGATGAAACTTCAGGAATGTCCCCACCACGTAAATACAAGAGAATCCGCTGTATTTCAGACAGAAACAGCGAGTGAAATTTATTTACCTTGTTAAATCCAGTTATAATATTGAATTCCTAGTTGTGAACAATGATGAAATTCGCCATAAATTATTTAAAATGTCTGATTTGTTTACATAACTCACATGGACAATATCCAATATGGCCGACTTTCAATTCAATTGATTGAATATTGAGTATTAATCCGCTTTTATAATTAAAGTATGTATGGCAAAAATTCAATAAATATTGATAAACTGTGTAGACAAAAATAAATGTTATTTGATGAAAGTGTATTCAGTTTATTTCAGCAGAAGTAAAGTTATCATATGTATTAGAGATTGTCTGCACTTTTTTTGTGCGCAGTAACCAAAGTACGCATTAACTGATTTGGGGCTCACCATGGGGAATTTATTGAAGGCCCTGATTAAAAATGTCATAAAAAACCCATTTTTGACATGTTGGCATAAAATAAAAAGAAAATTTGTTTGTTTTTTAGTGGAAGATGGGAATTTATTTCATCTCGTGAACACCATATGTTGATATTTTCACTTGTGGCTGCGCCACTCGTGAAAATATCACATATGGTGTTCACTCGATGAAATAAATTCTCATCTTCCACAAAAACAAACAAATATCCTCTATTTATTTAAACTTCACACAGTGATAGAGAACATTGAGATGAAATGCAGTGTTTGTGAACCTTAATTCTACCTTGCTTATTTTTTTTTAATTTCTCCCTTAATGATAATTATAGAAGTTAAATAGTGCTTGTCTGGAGTATACCAGTAACTTCTAAAGTATCAATGATATCTCATTATATTTTCACACAGTTATAGAAACTAGTGAGAGGAAGTGCAATGTTAAAAAACCATCACTCTACATTACTTACTTTTAAATTATCTCCCTTTATAATACCTAATAATAAGTGTTAGAAAAATAACTTGAAAAGTATTGAAGGAAATTGAATAAAACTTCACACAGTTATAAAGACTAATGACAGGAAGTACAGTGTTAAAGAACCATCACTTTACATCAGTTAGTTTTTTTTAATTATCTCCCTTTATAACATTTAATATAGCAACCCTGTTTGATAGATAAATCATTGGCTTATCAGCTGGAACTCTGGAGAACAACACTGATTATATGAAGTACAGGTCTACTTTTTACACCTGCCAGCCAAACACTAGTCACCTCTTGTTGTGATTTTAACAATTCTGGCCAACATTCACATATTAAACAAGTAGCAGGTAAATTTTGCAATAAATCAACTGTCCTTACAAAATGTGTTTTTTTTATACTATAAATCCTCAAATAAAATTATCTTTACTATAACTTCAAAAGTATTTAGTTTCACATGTCATTGAAATACCATTGATAGTAGATTTCTTACTTTTCTGCCATTCTGAACAAAAAATACTTCGGGGAGCATTATTTGGTTTTATCAATCTCTTATTCATAATAATATACAGTAATTTCTGTATGACATTTTTATAGTAAAATCCAAATGTTTTTGTAATCATCAGATACCTCAGATACTTCAGAAAATACAACAACAGCAACCGAGTCGAGACTTCACTTCTGATTTGGAGGAAGGCTTTAACAAACTTCTCTACAGCGGTAATATGTTAGACCTGGCTGACATCAAACACAGGTAAGTTTTATAAAGTTAATACTTATTCTTATAAATCATCAGCATGTGGTTGAACTATCTTGTTATAGGAATTGATCACCGTCATGTACTATATTTGATTAAATGACTTAAAAAATCATGCATCCCATAGGCTGGTGATCTGGTAAATTAGCCTTTTAATTTCTAATGCATGTTTATTTATCATTTATGGATTCATGGATTTATCATTTTCTTAATACAACACTCTTACTCCTTCTACATCTAGAGAGATTAACAATTAATTATTGCTTAGCTTTACACACAAAATCTCTGAAAATGGACTTGCCTCTGTTTTTAACTTGACAGTGCCAATGTTCAGCTTAAACTGGGTTTTCAGTGAATATCTATAAAGTTAATATTGAACAGATCATGGTCAAACTTCATGTAAGTGCAGACTGATCATTTCTGTACAAGTTGAAGAGACAGTTATACTTCCAGGTAGCAGATTCAAAACCAGCTAGAAGTCAGTAATTAGGGTCTGAGCAGTAAGCCACAGGACTGTTGGTGGAGACTACAAAAGTGCAGCCAATAAGCATTTGAGCTTCATGGCCATTAATTTTATTGTTTGGGCTTATAGCATTGTTTTCAGAGCTGAAGGATTTCCTGAAACCATAAGCCTGAATGACATACATCTTTGAAAAATTATTTTATACAGAAAACAGAGGGTTTTTTAAGTCTTATGTCCTCATAGTCTGGTTATCTGTTAATTTTGTAAAGTAATAATCTTTCAGTGCAAAGCAACACCCTTATAAGAGTCAAATTTCCTGTTTTAATTTTAGCTGTGACTTACTGAGTTACTTGCTGGGGGAATGTTCAAAGATCAATCTCATCTCAGAATCCCAACAGAAAAGGATACAGGTCAGAAGGTAGGCTTATCCATTAGTTTAATTATGATTTTGTTTTGCAGCAGTTAAATCATGGATACAGTTCTCTCAGTTAATTTTTCTTGCAGTTAATTCTATAAAAACTCCCAAAGACTGATTCCTGCTCTTTTACTGGTACAGTAAATCACTCACTAGAAAATCAAATACTCTCACATAATAAGCAAGTCACAAACATGGAGGTCATTTGCAAGGTTCAGTCTTCACTTATTCAAATGAAGCTGCCTGGGAATTTACCCCAAGTTTTTGGTAAGTATGTATTCATACAAGCAACACCAAGAAGGAAAGGTTTAATCACTGAGAACATTTTTGATTTTACAGCACTGTGTACTTTGTTTTTTTTATGACAGGAATGGAGAATCTCAGAAGCCACGACCGACTGATCAGCAGAATGCTCTTACATGCGCAGCACTCATCATACGAGCTGAAACTACATTCAACAGTATCTTAAAGGTACCTCTGATTAACATTCAATATTCTTGTATTAATGACTGACTGTGTTATAACATGTGTTTAATATGTTTACTTACAAAAGCTTTTTGAATGGGTTTTTGAATAATACATTGAATGAATGGAAAAGTGGGATGGATTTTTTTTTGTAATGGTAGGGTGTTAAAGAGGTAATCCAGGGTTGGCAGGTTCAGTTTCCTGCCCAGCTGGTAAAATTACCAATAGTGTCTCAAAGAAGACATTAGACTGGGGCCATATATATTAGTGCTATACACTGACCACATACAAGAAGCATAGACTACTCTGGATTGGATCCTGTTTCTGTATCTTGCTCTGAAACTGAAAGTAATTCTAATAGTGATAACTCAGATGTTTTTAGAATTTTTTTAGTTTTAGATGAAAAACTTACTTGTCTCACTGTAGTTACATAAGTTACTGAAATAATTTGTAGACTCTGGATGCTGACTATTCAAAGAACCAGGAGTCATTGTTTGGGGTGTTACAGCATATGCTGTCAGGAAAGAACTTTGGTTTGATCCTAGCTGCTGCTGCGGCTACTGGGAAACTTCAAATCTTCTGCTTTAAGTTGATCAAGTAAGTTTGCACACCAGTAAGATAATGATTTTAATTGTTTCCAAATTATTTCCATGATTACTTCTCAGAACTGGATGTAGTTTTCCATAAGCTGGCAAACATTTTCAACAAATTGTTTAAACTTTCTTTTATACATATAATTGTGTGTTTATTTGCATTAGACAGGACTGTTACACTGTTTCAAGTAAGACTAAAATTTACATATTCACTTATGATGTTACCAATAGTCTCATATTGTATGTGTATCTCCTTGTTTACAGAATTAGTGAGTTTGCCCGACAGAGCCCTGGAGAGGGTGGTAAGGCCTCACAGTACAGGGCATTGCTGTTTGACATTTCCTTTCTGATGCTGTGTCATATAACACAAGTGTATGGCACAGAGGTAATATATATCTATATTTACATAAACCTAAAAACAAAAACCTGGGTACACAGGATTCTGAAACCTCTATTAAAAATGATTTTCCAGATTATTACAACTGACAGTGGAAACAGAATATAATGATGAGAATTACCCATCACCTGATACATTTGTTTTTACATGCAAGTAACAGTAATTGTTTATATGTGAAACAACAAAAACATAAGAAAAGCAAACCACTGATTTAAGTTGTCAAACAAAGTGTAAAGTATGCCAAAAGTTTTCTTTGTCAATATGAGTTTTTCTGCCTCTGCAAAATACTTGTTGATGTTAAAAGAGAGAGCTGTTTGAATTTTTGCTTAGTGTTAAACAGTGATATACATATACACTGTATCTGAGATGTGTTTTCAGATGATTATGTCCAGTCCAGAGTGTATGGACACCTTCTTTGTTCAGTGGGCTGTGAAATGTTTCCCAGAAGATGGGAAATACAAATCTATAGATAACAGTATGCCTGTTGACACCAGTAAAGTAGACTTCCTCCTCAATGCTCTAACACAGGGATCTGATTTGTCACAAGGGTAGGTAATTCTTGATGTTTGCAGTGTAACAGTTTTAACATATCTAGTGGAGATAACTCTCAGTATTTCAATTACAATGATGGGCAAGATAATTTTTCTTCTAATACAAGAGATCAGAACTATTACAATAGTAGATAACTCTAATTTGATCAGTAGGACTCTTTAAAGTTTTCTTTTTAAAAAGACACCTACATGAGTCTTAGCAACAGACAGAAACAAGTATTAAAGAGAAAACTAAACCTTAATATTACTAGAGCAGCCCTGTTTGAACACAAGTTTATTTTTCAGAGCACCAAAGTGGCATGAGATATGTACCAATATACCATGGGCTATTCAGGAAGTACTGTTTGCCTGGGAACATGGATCTGTTGGGTCAGATAACATCAAGGTAGAATTTGTTGTCTTATTTCAAGTTATTTGTGTTTTAAAGGCTTATATGGAGTTTCTTTTATAATTTATTATGAGAAATGTGACTCTCAGAAATGTTTATTAGATCTATCTATATGATTGGAAAACTCACAGTTTGACTGCCTACAGTTTTCTTTTCCAGATGATTCTAAACTATGTGAAGAATCGTATGTTGTGTTTGCCAATAGTTGTGGCTGCCTGGTTATGTAGTTATATCAACATGCTTAGTGATGATGCACGCACCAAACCACTGTCCATGTTACAACAGTTGATACAGCCTCTCTCGGGAGAAAATACACCTCAGTATTACTCAGAAAGGTAAACATCTTTGTTCTTGTTCCATATTTTTCTTTAAAAGAATTTTGCAACTCTTATCATGCTTTTGCAGTAACTATATTGGAGTGTTGTTTCTAAGGTTACGCAGGATTTCAGCTTCTGTTGTGATGATACATGCTGACATTTGTACGTAAATGTCTTCTAGGTCCCACTTGATGCACTTGATTGTTCAGAAGATGATACATGAAATTCTCCCACCCTCTAAAAGACCACCTACTCCTCAGTACATCCCTGCTAACAGTTTACCCGCAGAAGTCATGGCCAAAACAATGAAGGCATTGTTTCACAAGGGCTGGATGGATATGGAGATGCTGCGAACACTAGAGGCTATACTCAACTTGTGTGGATCTGACTGGTTTGCTGATAGGCTTGTAATGGTGAGGAAAATAAGAAATTGAAAAATTTTCCTCAGAATACAATCTTGAACTAATTTCGATTGGCTAAAAGTAATTTCAGATTTATGCAAGACCATTCAGAACCCAAAGATGAAAATGTAGAGAATTTTTCTCTGAAACAGATTAAAACCTTTTGCTTTTGGTTAATAGAAGCTTTGAAAAACAGACAGAATGTCATTCTTCAAATCAGTGTCAGACCTGATCATTTTCTCTTTTTTTTCTTTTTTTTTTTCATAGAATGTTTTGTTGGTTGAATGTTTTGTACATAGTGATAACTTGTGAAATGACCAAGAAGTATTTGTAGTGTACTATAATTTTCTTCTAAAAAGATTCGTTCAGTCACATTTTCACTACCAGGATTTTTTCAGTGTTTTGATTAAGAATTCTTTTGAATTTACTTTTTATGCCCCCACTTCAAAGAAGAGGGGGTATATTGCTTTGCATTTGTCTGTCTGTCGGTCGGTCCGTCGGTCCGTAGACCAAATGGTTTCCGACCAATAACTAAAGAATGCTTAGGCCTAGGAACTTCAAACTTGGTAGGATGATTGTCCATCACCAGTAGATGAACCCTATTGATTTTGGGGTCAAGGGGTCAAAGGTCAAGGTCACATTGACCTTGTAGGTAGAAACGGTTTCCGACCAATAACTAAAGAACGCTTAGACCTAGGAACTTCAAACTTGGTAGGATGATTGTCCATCACCAGTAGATGACCCCTATTGATTTTGGGGTCAAGGGGTCAAAGGTTAAGGTCACATTGACCTTGTAGGTAGAAACGGTTTCCGACCAATAACTAGAGAACGCTTTGACCTAGGTTCACCAAACTTGGTATGCTAGTTGGTCATCACCAGTAGATGACCCCTATTGACTTTGAGGTCATTAGGTCAAAGGTCAAGATCACAGAGACTTTCATCCTTAAAACGGTTTCCGATCAATAACTAGAGAACACTTTGACGTAGGTTCACCAAACTTGTAATGCTGGTTGGTCATCACCAGTAGATGACCCCTATTGATTTTGAGGTCATTAGGTCAAAGGTCAAGCTCACAGGGACCTTCATTCTAAAAACGGTTTACGATCAATAACTAGAGAACGCTTTGACCTAGGTTCACCAAACTTGGTATGCTGGTTGGTCATCACCAGTAGATGACCCCCTATTGATTTCGAGATCATTAGGTCAAAGGTCAAGCTCACAGAGACTTTGACTCTTAAAAAGGTTTCTGATCAATAACTAGAGAACGCTTTGACCTAGGTTCACCAAACTTGGTATCATGGTTGGTCATGACCAGTTAATGACCCCTTTTGATTTTGAGGTCATTAGGTTAAAGGTCAAGGCCACAGGGACCTTGATCCTAAAAACGGTTTCTGATCAATAACTAGAGAACGCTTTGGCCCAATCACAAGCAATTAGGTGCTGCTGGGGGGCATTTATGTTTTACAAACATTTCTTGTTTCTTAAGCAAGGTAAACAAAAGCAACATAATTTAATTAAGGTTGATTAACCTTGATTAACGACTTTCTCCATCATTACACGCCATTGCCAACATGGTTACATATCTCTGTTTTCAAGATTGATCTCTCTTTCTGTTGCAGCATATGCTAGATAGTTACCGAGTTGAGGACATGGTATTGAACCTTAGCCTTGTGTTTGCCGTGTCCCACATGGATCTGGAACACATTACACTTAGTCTTCTCCTGCACACCATCCCAGGATTGTTATTGTCTGCTAACAAGCATGTGTTACTCACAGATCCAAAAGGTTACACATTAGCAAAATACTGTGTCCTGGTCATCACTGCTGCACAGACTTCAAGATCTTCACAGAAAGGTAGCCATTTAGTTTTTTTATGTTAAGAGTGATAATTGTTTTTAAAAATTGTTGTACAAAGATGAGGATTCCTTACTGTTGTTATTAAGATAATAAGACTAGTTCTCATTAAAAAGATGTCTAAAAATAGATTTTCATTTCAAGTTAACAAAGTATTGCTTAATGGAGCTTAACCAAACCAAAAATGCATTTTATGTCTATATGGCCTAAATGGTAATATTTCCTGTCATTCTGTCAGCTGACTCAGCCACACTTTACCGTCGTGGAAGGAAAAGGTCAAGGAAAGAATTTGATCTTGATGATCTTGATGACTCACAACCTCAGAAAAGAAGTAAAACAATGGAGCCACAAATCACCCTGGACTCAGAGGGATTTAATTTTGGTGTGTATAGTTTGTGAGATCATCTGATCAAGTATTATTTGAAATTTTTTATCTAGACAAAGAGTTAAGGAAATCAATTCTTGAAACAGTTTCATAGGACAGAATCTTCATTTGTCACAGTTGGTTTTGATTTGAGCTATTTAGCATACAGTGTATTAATGGGAAGATATTTAAGACCTGTTAGCTTGTATTTCCTTTTTCTTTATGGTCCTTGGCGTCCATCCGTTATCAATTTGGTTTCTAGGAGGATAACTTGAGTAACTCTTTGGCCTACAGTCTTTTAACTTCATATGATTATTGCCCACTTTGAGAGAATCACTCCTATTGATTTTGGAGTCAGTAGCTCATAGGTCAAGGTCACAGTGACCTTAACATTGAAAACCATTTCCACCATGTAGCTTGACAATCATTTGTTTTAGAGACTTCAAACTTTATTTCATGACTACACACATTGAGTGGATGACCCCTATACATTTTGGGGTCAGTATGTCAAAGGTCAAGGTCACCATGACCATATAATGTTTATAATCATTTACACTCTGTAACTCAACAACCATTTGTCATAGAGACTTCAAAATTCATAAAATGGTTGCACACATTGAGTGAATGACCCCTATTGATTTTGGGGTCAGTAGGTCATAAGTCAAGGTCACAGTGACCTAAGCTCTGAAAACTATTTCCACTGTAAAACTTTATAACCATTTGTTATACAGACTTCAAACTTTATATGATGATTGACTACAATGAGAAAATTACTCCTGTACATCTTAGGATCAGTAGGTCAGATGTCAAGGTCACATTGACCTAAACACTGAAAAGCATTTCTGCTGTATAAATTGGCAACTACTTCCCATACAGACTTCAAACATCTTAGGATGATTTCCATCATTGATTACATGACCTCTATACTGTTCGGGGTAAGTACATAAAAGGTCAAGGTGACAATCAACTAAACAATCAATATTTCTGCACTGTAACTTGATAACCATGCATCACAGCATGAACATCATAACTTCTGAAAGATTGACATTTATACAAATTATAAAATCTAAAATTCAGATATGATAAACATCTATAAAACTCTAAAATTAAAATTATTAAATGTTAAAAATTAAAATATTATAAATCAAAAACAAAAAAAATCAAAATTAACGGCAAATCATTTAATTCCAAAGCCGAAGGATTCCTCCCTTTTATCACAAATGCATTATAAATAGAAAAACACCCTTTTGGGCATATAATGCACCGCCGAGCTCTGCTCTTGTTTCCATTTTTCCTTGTATGCATTAAGGTTATTAACCTCATTTAATGAGTGAAGTTGAAAGAAATGGTTGTCTTTTCCTGATTAAATTCATATTTGATCATTGTCACCAGAATTCTAACCCCGTCTAGAAATCCAGAGAGTCAAGGAATGAAACTTGAACCCACAGTATTAGTCTCACTAAGCACTCAAAACCACTCATTCTACAGTTGCCAAAAATGCATGATTAAACAATCTGGAATGTTAAAAAATGATATATGCATTCATAAAAAGATTATGTAAATAAGACATTTTGGTAATGGTTAAAACTTTAAATTGTGTATGTTGTCATCAAAATAGGTTTGAGTATTTCATAGAGTTTAATGGTCTGTCTGTGTCTTAGTGAGTAGATTTTTTCACTTCTGAAAAAAGGGTTTAGGATGAAATTATCGCTTGAACTTGATTGAACGGCTATTGTCAAACAGCACATTAACTGCACTTGATTCAGAATGTTTGTGACATAATTAGTCATGCCATTTCATAAAACAATCACAGTATCCCATGCAATATTTCAAGAAAAAAATAAACAAACTGAAAAAAGTGCTTTCTTTGGATTAAAGAAACAGAATAATTGTTGGTTTTGGTGAAAGTTTGAGTATATTTCATTAGTGCTTGCATAAATGTATCTCAATCTTCACTATCACAAACATTTATTCTCTTTAGAAAATGTAGAAGTTTTATTTACATGTATTTTTGCATATTCAGAAAAGACATTAGTTCAAAGCTGTTCTGCCACAAACCAGATATCCGATAACAAGTGTTACTTAACTTTTCTGAGGAACAATAAGATTTACTTTATCAAAGCAAGAAAGTTGCCAGTTTCATTTTGTGGGCTGGCCTGGCTAGCTCAATCGGTAGAGCATTGGATTGTCAATCTTGATGATCCCAGTTCAGTCCCTATCAGGACCGGCAAAATTTCCCTGTGATAATTGATCTATAGGTCATTTGTCCCTCACCTCTAAAGCAAGTGAGGAAGTAGTCAGTCACTTGTGGAGAAATTGGTTAGTAAATAGTTTGGTTGGACACCCAGGAACACTGGTAAGGTGGACTGACCGCTGGGATATGACCTTAGCTGTTAAACTGTCATTAAACCCCAATACAACCAACTTCATTTTGTGGTGTGACATGGCCAGGAAGAGAACCACCGATGAAGTTGATGCACAAAGCTATTGATTTATTCATAACCCTCTTGTTGTGTGAGCAAGTTGGTAGTGTGTTACATAGTTCCCTCTTGTTGTTTGAGGAAGTTGGTAGTGTGTTACATAGTGCCCTTTTGTTGTTTAAGGAAGTTGGTAGTGTGTTACATAGTAGGGGTGTAGTCCTCTTTCTTTCCAGAATGTAAAAGAAAGGTTTAACAATGAATTCTGATTTATGCCTGTATGTATTTTAAGATTTCTTGAATGTGAAGGATGAAGGGGAAACAAGTCCAATGATTGACACAAAGGATCCACTGAACAAAGCTCTCAGTAAGTGTCTATAGCTTCACTTTGTAAATATGAGACTTTTTCAGTTTTTTCTGTATTTTGTATCAACATGTAGGCACCTCTTGATTTATTATATGAATTGCCAAACATTTTTCAAAACCAAGGGTTATTTGAGCCATTTTCTGTGTCATACAGATTTTGGCATGGGAGGAGGCCCAGGTGTACACATGTGTCAGATACCCGCATACAGGTTTTGGCATGGGAGGAGGCCCAGGTGTGTACACATGTGTCAGATACCCTCATACAGGTTTTGGCATGGGAGGAGGCCCAGGTGTACACATGTGTCAGATACCCGCATACAGGTTTTGGCATGGGAGGAGGCCTTGGTGTACACATGTGTCAGATACCCGCATACAGGTTTTGGCATGGGAGGAGGCCCAGGTGTACACATGTGTCAGAAACCCGCATACAGGTTTTGGCATGAGAGGAGGCCCAGGTGTACACATGTGTCAGATACCCTCATACAGGTTTTGGCATGAGAGGAGGCCCAGGTGTACACATGTGTCAGATACCCTCATACAGGTTTTGGCATGGGAGGAGGCCCAGGTGTACACATGTGTCAGATACCCGCATACAGGTTTTGGCATGGGAGGAGGCCCAGGTGTACACATGTGTCAGATAGTGCATACAGGTTTCGCATAGGAGGAGGCCCAGGTGTACACTTGTCAGATACCCTCATACAGATTTGGCATGGGAGGAGGCCCAGGTGTACACATATTTCAGATACCCGCATACAAGTTTTGGCATGGGAGGAGGCCTTGGTGTACACTTGTCAGATACCCTCATACAGATTTTGGCATGGGAGGAGGCCCAGGTGTACACATGTGTCGGATACCCTCATACAAGTTTTGACGTGGGAGGAGGCCTGGATGGACACGTGTCAAGTACCCTCATACAGATTTTGGCATGGGAGGAGGCCTTGGTGTACACATGTGTCAGATACCCGCATACAGGTTTTTGCATGGGAGGAAGCCTTAGTGTACACATGTGTCAGATACCCTCATACAGGTTTTGCATGGGAGGAGGCCCAGGTGTACACATGTGTCAGATACCCTCATACAGATTTTGGCATGGGAGGAGGCCCAGGTGTACACATGTGTCAGATACCCACATACAGGTTTTGGCATGGGAGGAGGCCTTGGTGTACACATGTGTCAGATACCCGCATACAGGTTTTGGCATGGGAGGAGGCCTTGGCGTACACATGTGTCAGATACCCGCATACAGGTTTTGGCATGAGAGGAGGCCCAGGTGTACACATGTGTCAGATACCCTCATACAGGTTTTGGCATTGGAGGAGGCCCAGGTGTACACATGTCAGATACCCGCATACAGGTTTTGGCATGGGTGGAGGCCCAGGTGTACACATGTGTCAGATACCCGCATACAGGTTTCGCATGGGAGGAGGCCCAGGTGTACACATATTTCAGATACCCGCATACAAGTTTTGGCATGGGAGGAGGCCTTGGTGTACACTTGTCAGATACCCTCATACAGATTTTGGCATGGGAGGAGGCCCATGTGTACACATGTGTCAGATACCCTCATACAGGTTTTGACGTGGGAGGAGGCCTGGATGGACACGTGTCAAGTACCCTCATACAGATTTTGGCATGGGAGGAGGCCTTAGTGTACACATGTGTCAGACACCCTCATACAGGTTTTGCATGGGAGGAGGCCTTGGTGTACACATGTGTCAGATACCCTCATACAGGTTTTGGCATGGGAGGAGGCCTTGGTGTACACATGTGTCAGATACCCTCATACAGGTTTTGGCATGGGAGGAGGCCTTGGTGTACACATGTGTCAGATACCCTCATACAGGTTTTGGCATGGGAGGAGGCCTTGGTGTACACATGTGTCAGATACCCGCATACAGGTTTTGGCATGGGAGGAGGCCTTGGTGTACACATGTGTCAGATACCCTCATACAGGTTTTGCATGGGAGGAGACACGGTTGTACACGTGTCAGATACCCTCATACAGCTTTAAGCATGGGAGGAGGCCTGGATGTACACGTGTCAGATACCCTCATACAGGTTTAAGCATGGGAGGAGGCCTTGGTGTACACATGTGTCAGATACCAGCATACAGGTTTTGGCATGGGAGGAAGCCTTAGTGTACACATGTGTCAGACACCCTCATACAGGTTTTGCATGGGAGGAGGCCTTGGTGTACACATGTGTCAGATACCCTCATACAGGTTTTGGCATGGGAGGAGGCCTTGGTGTACACATGTGTCAGATACCCTCATACAGGTTTTGGCATGGGAGGAGGCCTTGGTGTACACATGTGTCAGATACCCTCATACAGGTTTTGGCATGGGAGGAGGCCTTGGTGTACACATGTGTCAGATACCCGCATACAGGTTTTGGCATGGGAGGAGGCCTTGGTGTACACATGTGTCAGATACCCTCATACAGGTTTTGCATGGGAGGAGACACGGGTGTACACGTGTCAGATACCCTCATACAGCTTTAAGCATGGGAGGAGGCCTGGATGTACACGTGTCAGATACCCTCATACAGGTTTAAGCATGGGAGGAGGCCTGGATGGACACTGATTTGTTTAGCATCTTTAGCATTTTGCAATAGTCTCTTCTTATAAAACCTGAAGAAAACTCATTACAGTTACATCTCATGTTAGCATTGAGTCTTCCATAATTGATGAAATTTCTCAAGTAGTTAGTTCTTATTTTTAACAGTTCTTCAAAAATCAATACTATTTAAGAAAATGCAAATTTACTTTTAAGGTCTTAACAAGACTTGTTATGATTCAAAATAGGTTTGTTATAGCAGAAAAAACATGTTTCTGTAATGCTCACAAACAAGCAATTTCTCTGAATAATCAACTTAATAAACTTGTTTCACTTAATACGCAGTGTATAATTATTACAGTGAACTTGTTTCGCCTGATGAACGCGGTTGTACATGATGGTAACGTAAGTCCTAAGACGAGCTTTGTTATCAGTTTTATAGATGAGGCAATCAAGTGTGGGCAACAAGCCAGATATATCCTCCAGTTTATGCCACCAAATATGGTAAATATATATTTTTTTTAATGGGATGAAAGTCTTATCTTTGTATTAGTATCCAAACACGTGTTGCCTTCTCTTTATTATTACTGTTTTTTTGTCTGTGGGGAGTTGGGGACCTCTTGCCTGTTAATTTTTCTTTTATTTGTTGTTGATGTCGTTTTTAAATCGAATGTAACAATATAAACATGCTGCAAATAATAATGGTACTGTTTTCAAAAAGGTACAACTATTCTTACAGAGGGTGAAATATTCAAAGCATGGAAGTAAAGTCATCTTTTTTTTTTTTCAACTTATTCCAAATGAAAACTGAATATATCATTAGCACTTGTTACATGTGATACCTGAAATAATGCACAAGATCAGTTTATCTGGGGGGTTTTTCCAGATAGTATAAAATGGGACTGTAGAAACTTCAACTTTTCATGCAAAAATGAAACATTGTTTTCTTTTAGCTATGCCAGATTCTGAAGTGTATACCTGGGGTGTTTGGAAATGAGAAAATTTTACAGATATGTGACTTGACCAATGCAACAGGACGAAAAATAGCTGCAAAGGCAATATGTCAGAGTGCTAGATATGAGAAAGACTGAAGATAGAAAACAGTACAAATCTACCGGTATTGCAAAAACACACAATTATTCTGAAGTGGACTGGGCCAGTTTTCATTTTGGACTGTTCCATTATTATCCCTGGATGGATTCAGTAAAGCGGAATGATAGGATCAACTAGGGCTGCTGGGGAAGCTGTTTCTTATTTTGGACCATTCTAATTACCAAGTGGGATGAAGAATTGATAAAGCTAGATTGAGAAGATGGTTATGGATCATTTTTAGCTTTCAGTAGAAGCTGTAGAGGGTACAGGAACTGGGAATCGGGTACAAGAATGTTAACATTCTTCCTCCCATATCTTACATGTGCTGAGACAGAACTCTTGTTCATTTATTAGTGAATTGTTTTATGTCTAGATTAGAAATGTGCTGTTGTGTGTAACTTTAGACATTAATACCATTCTGCAAGGGTCTCCAAAAGTACTATGTAGTTACAGTAGATCACCTGGAATTGAAAGTAACTGTGACCTATAACAATTTATTAATTGTCATTTTAGAATGCACCATACAGTAGGAGAGACCTATCCAAATAATTTAACTCTTTTTGAAATTAACTTGACACGTCAAAAACATAAACATAGACAAAAACTAATTATATGTATGAACAATGAATTTTTCCAGCTTGCTTTATGGATATTCATTTACATTGTATTGCAGAATTTTCAATATAATGGGGCAAACACTGCTGTTTAAATTTTAGATATTTCTGATCTTATCAAGGAGTGAATAATGAAACATGTTTAAAAATCTTTGGGTTTTAATATATGTTACAAAACCTTCCTAAAAGTGCCACTGTGTATTTTCTGTTGTGTGTTGTCAGCATCTGGCTGTGTTGTCAGCTTCTGGCTGTGTGTCAACTGCTGTTGTTTATCAGTAGATTATTACAAGAAAAAATAGCATGAGCAAGGAAGTTATATTCAGCTTGCATGGATGAAGATATATGCTCTGAAAATGCCTTTTGATATGATTTGCCATTGTCCATTGTCAGCACATTAACTTGAAACAACATCTCCGTCTATATGCAGAAAAACAAATTAATGAAACTTTGCAAGAATATTCCACACATGAAGCTCTCAGTGCAGAACTCTGGTTGCTATGGTAATTCGAAGTACAAACTTTTGAAAATGTTTTTGAGACCAGTTTTCTCAGGCCATCATGGCACTTTAGTTTCCATTTCATTGCACAGATTTTTATTTTCAGCTTCTGATATGGTTGTAGTAATAATGACGTCATTAGCTGTTTGACGTTTTTGACTCCGCCCTCTTAACGTTCGTATTACGGGAAGCATGAGTAAGCAACTGGCTATCATCAAACTTCCGCTGGTATAAAATGATGTTTCGTAACTTCGACTCCATTTGAATAATAAACCTAGAATATATAATGTATCATAAACAATAATTCAAACATACATTTTAAAGCTACTCAATACGCTTCTTATAACTAAACTATCATTAGAATTTTAAGGCAGTTTTGAAGGATTGTGACCAGTAGTATGCCCCCGTATCAGTAAAAGAAAATTAGATTTGTACGATACATAGGACTAGCTATTTTCGGATCCCTTTAGAAACATTATCTGGAGTCATGTTGGCTTTTTAACTGTACAGCAGTATGCATGAGACGAATAGTTCATTTAAGTTACAATTGTAATTCTTTCATACATCTAAGATGTATTAATACAATCCAAGGTTAATATCGATGTATTCCATAACAATCATGGTATTACATTTCAACAACTATACAGACACCAAATCATGAAACGATTTATTACATGCTTGTCTACTGAGAGCATGCATCATAATTATGGTGTATGTGTGTTCATGCAAAGCAAAGGCTAAACAGTCAGTACTGGTTCTCTTGAAGATCGCTATGGTCTGGAAATTTTCAAGATGATCAGTTCACGTTTAGTAAATGCGTTCTCATGTTAATGATTACGGGGTGATATATATTTAATGTGATTACTAAAATGATAATGAACTTGTTTTTAAATACAAAACGTTTTTGTCGTTTGTTTTAGCTTCCGTATGGAGGGGGCACGGTGCATAACCATATCGGCGGTCTCTCTACGAAATCGGCTTTATCGGCGGTCTCTCTACGAAATCTGCTTTATCGGCGGCCTCTCTAAGAAATCTGCTTTATCGGCGGCCTCTCTAAGAAATCTGCTTTATCGGCGGTCTCTCTACGAAATCTGCTTTATCGGCGGCCTCTCTAAGAAATCTGCTTTATCGGCGGCCTCTCTACGAAATCTGCTTTATCGGCCGTCTCTCTAAGAAATCTGCTTTATCGGCGGCCTCTCTACGAAATCTGCTCTATCGGTGGCCTCTCTGCGAAATCCGCTGCCTTTGCGTCGGCACCGGGTATTCTCTGCTGTAAACACAATTTGAAATGATACGCAGTGTGAGGATGTGTTCCATGTCAGTACACCACTAAGTAATTTGTCCGAGTTTCGGAGCGCAGTGACTGATCATTGAAAAGAAGACGCGTTTACATAGCAAAGATATTCTAATATTCCGTGCACTTTTTAATTGTAAGCAACACATCTGTTTGAACTGATATCTTTCCGATTTTTCTGACTATCCCTGCAAATTGTGCTCACAGCAGAGAATAACCGGTGCCGAAGCAGAGAGGCCGCCGATAAAGCAGATTTCTTAGAGAGACCGCCGATAAGGATATGTACCTTGATGGGGGTTTGATGATGGGAAACCGGCCTTGCAGTTATTGTTGAATAGCAGTGGGGAAAGGTAAACGTGCGACTGCACAAAATACCGAAACACACCCATATATACACGTGTTATTCAAAATATTTTGTAAAATTAAACATTTGATATGACAAGATAAAACATAGTCTTCGCGTAAGTTGAGATGGAGGTTAGAAGCGGCCACTGATAAAAGTTTAGGCATTATGTAAGTCCAGTAATATGGAGAATGTCTTCAGTTTCAATGTATAATATTACGTGATTGTATGTTATAGTTGTGCTGGTTTCAGGTATACGTATTTATTCGTCAAATATCTAGACAAAAATTCATCCTGGTTCTATATATATGTAGAAAGGTTTATAAAAAAATTACATAGACTGCCTCCATTATAAAGTCTTTTGTTTAATAACGATATGTTTACACCTAAGGTATGTAACTCTTTGTGGAAAATGACTTATTTCATTATATTTACCAGCTAGAGGTCCGGCTAAAAGACTTCCGCAAGCTTTGGCAACTTGTCCAAATCCAAGGCCGTCTGAAATATGTTCACTTCCTACTAATTTTATGATGACATCCGGAGTGTAACCGCCCGTCACACAGTACGTGCTTCCCAGTATCACCGCCATAAAAGTAATCCATATTTGATCGCCATATACAGGGAGAAGTAACATTGTTGCACCACATATAAAAAGCGAAGATGTGTAAATTGCACATGCATCCGGTTTCCAAAAATAACCAAGAATGCTGTGAAATATTTTACCAGTACAGTTAGCTACTGCGTACGCCGTTAGAGAAAGAGACGTTACTTCCAAACTTAAGCCAAATGATAACAGTAAAGCTGGTAGATGTAGAAATATCATTGAACTTGATAAGTTACACAACACACATTGTGATGCAAATAACATGAAATGTTTATCATTTAAAAGCCAGAAACCTAACGCATGTTTTGAAGAAGTCACAGGTGCTGTTGGGAAAAGTGTGCAAGCGAGAATAAGCAGATTAAAGGACACTCCTCCTAATATAAGTAACGTCCCTCTCCAGCTAAATGTTTGAATTAAAAGTGGAATAACTGAGGCATATGTGGCCATTCCTGTGGTAGCACCTACTGATGTTAGTATGTTTGCTGTAAGCCGGTACTTCTTGAAATATCGGTTCACAACAGTGATAAAGGCGACGTAATGTGTGCCATTTCCCACACCTGAAAACAGTAAAGAGGGAAACGCAGGAGGGGTGGCGGATATACTGATTGTTTTGAATAAGATATACCTCATTGTTCAAGCAGTACAGGTACTAAAACCTACGGATTTTTTGAAGTGCAATTTAACGGAAGTATTATTTACTGCATGGGTATATTTCTTCGTATTTCTGATATTATAATGTTATGATAACTGACCAATGAAATTAAAAGTTTGTAAGTAGATACGTGAGCCTTCTTATAGGTAACAACACAAAATCAAATTTACGTACCTGCAAGAATACCATAAAAGATGAACACCATGTAGAAATTTGTTGATAAGAAGCACAAACTCAATCCCACAGACGCACACAGTCCCCCTATCACTGCGCATGCTCGACAACCAAACTTATTTGTCAGAACACTTCCTAGAGGACCTAAAAATTACTGGAAATATTTCAGTACCTTCCGTGCTGATTTCAATTTCTGATGTGTATATATATAAAAAGGCAAAACTACTTTCTTATTTAATTTATTACTTACTTACTTATTCCTCTTCGCCCTTGGAAGGGCATAGGGCCTTCACCACTGACTGCCAGTCGTCTCTGTCTTCTGCTCGTCTTTTGGCTTCACCCCTTTTTAATTTATTAAATCATTAAGAAAGTTTCAGCTGTTTGTCGTAGGTTTTAGATATTTCGCTCCCTTCCGGACTTTAGTATCGGAAGATAATTTTTTTTATTCTATTTAAGAATTTTTCAAAATCCTCGAACACAGATCCCGAAGCCTTCGCAGATCCCTCAAATTCATTACCAGTTAAGGGTGCATCTAGTCACAATAGTTCGACTGCAAATTCGTAGTAATATAAAGACAATTTAACAAGTAAGAATATTGCCAACCTACTGGAAACATTGTCACACTAAATAGACCAAAATTCAAACAGTGACAATACGTTAGCTGAAATCAATAGTTTATTGTTAATGACAGATGAAGGTATGTTTTATACAACAGATAATCAAAAGATCACATGCCTATTAAACGGGTGTAATATAATTAATAAAATATTCACATGTAATAAAATATTCACATGTAATACAAATAAATATCTCAATATTTCAATACAAAGAACAGACTTATAGATGCACCTTTCTGTGTGATCTGTAAGACTTGACAAAAGTTGTATAGGTTCTGTATAAGTTCTAAAGTAATTAGAAGAGAAACATCCAAGAGAATAAACAATTTGTTATATTGTCTAAGTAAAAAGAGGCACAATTTTGTCAATATAAGGGAAATAATTATGGAACGTATTGTGTAAACTATTAATAACACCAATAAAATGTGTATTAAGTCTCAATTAAACGCATTAATGGGTTCCAGAAATATTCCAGAAAATGTAGATTTTTGGAAAATTTTCAATGTGAAAAAGGGGAATAACTTTGTGAAATAAAAGGTCAGAGTTACTGGACATGACATGTGAACTGGTCTTTTGAGTATCAAAACAAGTAACAAGTTTCAAATAGATATATATATAGGGCTTCAAAAGTATATCACCATTTTTACAATATTTCAAGTCTATTTGTTGCCGCAGCAACCAAATTTCTCAACACAGGATCAAAATAGAATAATTTGCAAAATCTCCATATTGCCATCTATCCATGTTTCATGAAAATATTCCGAGCACTTTTTGAATTATCGAAGGATTCAGTTTTTGCGGACGGACAGACAGGACAGATGGAAGGAGGGCAAGCCTATAGTACCCTTTGGTGAACCGGTAGGAGACTAATAAATAATACTTTTATCATTATATATATCAAAAGATTGACATATAGGTCTTCAGTTTACCTGTAAGGAACCAAAGTGTCAGAGGCAAATTGCACATCCATGAAATAACAACATCGTTCGTATCCGGAAATTGGTCCTTGAATACTGTGTAGAAAATACCGGCAGTAAAAACATACCCACCAAGTATTGCCTGAAGAAAATTATAACGAGATGTATAATAAATATTTATACACTCTCCAGAACGGTAACCTTTCAGTTTACCTAACTGGACACTATTCAATGACCTATCTACTCAATACTAAATGCATTTTACTAGCACGAGTCATTACGTTGTATCTCAACTTTCAAAAAGCTTTTAAGACTAAAAACAAAACTGCATTTGAAACAGTATACTGGCAAGAGATCTATAGACGCAGGTGGGCCAAATTAATTCAAAACTAAATGCATGATTTCTTTTGAATGCATCGGTCTTAAACGTGTAGTAAATGGTTAATCTTTACATATATTCAGCAGAACAAGTCTTGAAACGTGATATGTTTACACATGTTTTTTAAACATATAATTGACCTCGTTCCATTTTGTTATCTTTGTTAGAATTGCGCCATTTTAAGAGCAAAAATATAAGCTGTGTAATGTCCTAAAAGTTGTTGTTGTTGTTGTTGTACCAAACGAATAGGTAACATACTATACAGTATAATAATGATATGATAATATGACTTAAGTATTATATTGATGCAATATACTAAGTAATTCAAACTTGAAATTTCTTGTTAGTCTTGTGTGTTTTACGATAAAAATGCACTATTATTGACCTAAAGTGAAATATTATTTATCTTAAATACAATATTGTTCTTCTGTGTGCATATTATTTACTTTAATGCAAGAATATTCACCTTACTTTAATATCATTTATCAAAAGTGTAATTTTATTCTCAAAAGTACAGTATCATTTACATTATATGCAGTATAATAACCTCGAATAACCACTTCATCGTTTGTTATCCGAAGTTGTCTTCATTATTTATATCATTCAATGTCACCTTATTTCACGAACTTAGGGAACTCAACGGGTTAAAGAAACATATGTTTGCAAAAGATAGTGGTAAGACATTAACTTGACATATGCTAAAGTTACAACATCCCCCACCACTAAAGGTGTGGAAATAAGATGTTTGCAATTAGCAAGATTATATCATGTATACGAATTACCCGTAGCAAGCTATATACTTAAAGACGAAGTGTACAGAAAGTCGGGTTTGATGGAATACAGAATGTTATCTCTTATTGTGTAGAAATGTGAGCATTACATTGACCTCATGTAAATCTGTGTCACTTAAATATGTGTTACTTAAAACTTACATTAGCTAAAAAAAGAACATGTGCACACAATGTACTGACCTGGGCTAGAAATGAAGATATTCCAACAATGACACTCCATGATCCATCAGTATATCGCGGGACAGTGTCCATTTCATTTCTGATTTATTTGAACGGATGTTGTAATAGAATTAACATAATACTCTGTATGTCCTTGAAATCTTACGGTAAGAGTGGTTATCACGTGACCGATTGTTTTTGGAATAAAAACATAACGGTTAAGGTAGATACTAGGGACATAACTTGGACCCTGGACTTGCATATGAATCATATTTTTACTAACTTTCATACGTCATTAACGTACATACAGTATAGCCGTAACGTCTGGCGTTGTGATTTTTATTCACATGTAGGCATATAGTATACAATCCTAGTGTTCCGGAGTACCTATGGCTAAATCGAGGAAACTGTCTTCTTTAGTGCATTGAAAGTTCTTTCATAAATAGACATTGAGTCTATGGCCAACTTGTTGTTTTTCGTATATTTGTCAAGTTCTTCCACTTTTACCGAAATACTCATCAGGTAAACTTGAAACGGTGAACGATTTGATATGAATGGCAGTTGATAACGAACACCACACGTTTGCTCTCCACTAAATATGATTATTTAATATTTGAATGCTTCGTAAAAACATGCTACTAAATTATTTGCCTGATCATTCAAATAAAGCGTCAATTGTTTGTCTCGTAAATACAAACGTCACATAATTCCCACAGCCTTATTGTTCTTACACGTTCTCAAATCGGTCATGCTAATATCATGAGATGCAAAATTTGTTCACATATTTGCAAGATACTACTATTACCTAGATACAGTCATTGAATTTGTAAACATATTCGCAGGAGACAGTCAAAAAATAAGTTTTCAGTAGTGGTAAACGGGTTTGGTTTGATTAGGGTTTAACGCCAGTTTTAACAGCTAAGGTCATATCCCGGCGGTCAGTCCACCTAACCAGTGATCTTGGGTATCCAACCAGTTTACTAACCAATTTCTACGCAAGTTACTGACTACTTCCTTACTTCAGAGGTCAGGGACAAATCCTATAGACACATTGTCTGAGATTAATTATCACGGAGAAATTTTGCCGGCCCTGATGGGGATTGAACCGGCATTGTCAAGATTGACAAGCCTATGCTCTACCGATTGAGCAAGTCGGGCCGGCGGTGCTAAACGGAGGGGGGCGGGGGACGGGGAATGCTCAGTTGGGGCTCAATCTCGGTTATAGCAAAAAAAACACGGTCCAATGGAAGTAAAAGCTGTAAACGGTAACATTACATACCTTCAAGAGTGATTTTCCTTAGTTTGTCTTCCACGATAGATCAGGGCCCGGCTGGGGCAAAGCCTCGCTTATAGCTAAAACCACGGTCCAAGGGAAGTAACTTCTGTAAAACGGTAAGGCTGTAAACCTGCAATAGTGATTTCCCTTAGTTTGTCTTCCAAACGGGTTAAGACGTATGATGTCCCTCCGTTATAAAAAAAATATAAAAAGACACTTTTTTTACAAACTAATCTTGTAATTTTCTATGCTTTTGTCTCGCCAATAACGTCGCTATGGATACTAAACAGAACGAGGAAATTTAAAAACAAGTTTTATTATGAAGAGAAAAATCAGGCTGCGTATGAGCTCAGAAACTTTTTAGCGTTTTGAATAATAAGTATCCGGGTGAACAAGGAGGCATGGGGAGTGAAAGAGGAGTAAAAGAAGAGGTACGAGGAAGTGAAAGAGGAGGCATAAGGGAGTGAAAGAGGAGGCATAAGGGAGTGAAAGATGAGTCATGAGGAGTAAATGAGGGGTCATAAGGAGTAAAAGAGGAGGCATGAGAAGTGAGAGAGAGGTATGAGCGTTAACATAATGCAAGTTGAGTAGGAGAATGGGTTAGGCCCGAGTACAGGAGGGTCTCTAGATGTTAAAACAGTCTTTATTCCACTAAGCATGAGGAATGAACAAGGAGGCATGAAAAATGAAAGAGGAGACACGAGGAGTGAAAGAGGAGGCATGAGGAATGAAAGAGAAGGCATGAGGAGTAAAAAAGAGGAGGCATGAGAAGTGAGAGGGGAGGCATGAGGAGTGAAAGAGGAGGCAAGAGGAGTGAAAGAAGAGGCAAGAGGAGTGAGAGAAGTATGGACGTTTACATTTTAAAGTTTGATGAAGTTAGATGTCAATAATGACTAAACTTGATCTTAAGCAACAACGTGGCATACCGGCAATATTTTGATGCTCTAAATGCAGTTACTTTTTCCTTAATTGGAGAATTGTTTATATCGTTTAGGAGTATGGCATACACGTGCGTATTATTCTTACAAATGTGTATGTTGCGAAGAATAGTTTAAAAATCAAAGAACATTTCTGGATCATATCAAAGATAAACTAGGAACGACTTCGCAAGGTTTTTGAAAATTATAAGAGCAAGAAACCTAGACAGGATACGCCATCTACTGGAAGAAAACCGAAAGAGAATACCGGTGAAATCGACAACGTCGCATTAAGGGCAAGTATTAAGTTGAATGCTTCCCTCACTCCTCCTCAAACTTGTTTAAAACGTTGAAGACACTGTTTCAGTGCGATATTTGTTTAATAACTTTTGGGAGGAAGGATAATATGTTACGACATAAAAAAATCAGCACATTCAGATATATACTCGCATGAAGACGCGATGTCAGACGTATCAGTGAAAGAGGATATTTTTGGGCCCATAGATGACAATGAGTCTAGTCACAGTGACGACGGTGTTTCAAAAGTGTCAGTTGCAGTATAACTCCAAGGTAAATGAGCTTGTGGAGGAAGATATCGACATCAGTGAGTGTTAAGCCAAAGGAAAGGTTTTCAGAAATATGAAAAGCACCTACAGGAAAACAATGATGAAAAGTTTGGGCGTGGTTTGATGCAGTGAAAAAAGATCCTATCTATAAATCTATATAGAAGACAGTCAGTCGGCTGATTGATACAGATAGATACGACAAGGACGAAGCTTTTGAAATACGGCATACTCAAGCGGAAAGTTCTCTTTGACAAGAAGTTAACAATTTCCAGAGCTGGAAAGAGAGGATGTCATAAAACAAGAAGAAGACTCGGAGTGATAGTGGAAACCTAGTCTTTGTTACAAAACATATATTAAAAAGAACTGTAGAATTATTTATATAAAAAGAAAAAGGAATCTAAATAACAATCAAATTGTGAAAACGGCCATCATAGGACTTAGTTTATAGTGAAAATAAAGTAACTGTGTACATGTTTATTAAAACTAGTGAAAACTGAAAAGTGTGAATTGTTCATTAAACCTCATAGACACTAGAGAACAAATAAGCCCTAGACATCGAGAAACGTTTTGAAGAGATACCTCATGAGTTAGCCGGACATTATCAGAGGCCGTTAATGAAACATTAATTAGCCTATCATTACAAGCTAAATCAGTACAGGTAATAAAACACTGAATAGGCAAATAGGAACCAGAAAATAGGTTTACGCCAACCTCCTAAACTGTCCAAGATATCTCATTGAAACTTCACACAGTTATAGAGACTAGTTAAAGGATGTACTATAGTGTCAAAGAACTATAACTCTGATTTACTTTGTTTTTAGTTATCTCCCTTTCTAATACTTAATAATGTTTGTTTTAATTTGAAAAGTATTAAAAGAATTTTATTAACGCTTCATCCAGTCATAGGAACGAGTAGGTGAAAGTGCACTATTCAATAACCATATGTCTACCTTGCTTAATTTTTGAATTATCTCCCTTAATGATACTTAAAATGTTTAATAATGCTTGTCCGGAGTACAGTTTCTAAACTGTCAGTGATATCTCATTGAAACAACACACAGTTATAGAAACTAGTGAGAGGAAGTGTATTGCAAAAAAACAATAACCCTTCATTACTTAATTTATGAATTATCTCCCTTTATGGTACTTAATTATGCTTCTCCAGAGAATAACTTCAGAACTGTTTAAGGAATTTCATTAAAACTTCACACAGTCACGAGTGATAGAGAACAGTGAGAAAAAATGCAGTGTTTATGAACCTTAAGTCTACCTTGCTTAATTTTTTTAATTATCTCCCTTAATGATAATTACAAAAATGCTTCTCTGGAGTATAACTCATTATATTTTCACACAGTTTTAGAGACTAGTGAGAGCAAGTGCAATGTTGAAAAACCATCACTCTACATTACCTACTTTTTAATTATCTCCCTTTATAATACCTAAAAATGCTTGTTAGGAAAATAACTTGAAAAATATTGAAAGAAATTGAATAAAAATTCACACAGTTATAAAGACCAGAGACAGGAAGTGCAGTGCTAAAGAACCATCACTTTACATCAGTTTTTTTTATTATCTCCCTTTATAAAACTTAATATAGCAATCTCGACAGATAGATAAATCAATGGCTTATCAGCTGGAATTCTGGAGAACAACACTGATTTTATGAAGTACAGGTCTACTTTATACACCTGCCAGCCAAGCACTTGACACCTCTTGTTGGGATTATAAAAATTCTGGCAAACATTCACAGATGAAACAAGTAGCAGGTAAATTTTGCAATAAATCAACTGTCCTTATAAATGTGTTTTTTTATACTATAAATCCTCAAATATGTCTCACCATAATTATCCTTACTATAACTATAAAGAATTAAATTTCACATGTCATTGAAATACCATTGATAGTACATTTCTTATTTTTCTGCAATTCTGAACAAAAAATACCTCGGAGAGCATTATTTGGTTTAACCAATATCTTGTTTAAATAGAAATTGTGTAAGTTTCTGGTTTATTTTGTTTCTTTCTTAACAAATGCGTGTATAAAATTCTCATTTCTGAAAGATCTAGGTATGTTTGCACCCACTTCTCCTTAATTTATTTCTTCCTTTTGTATTTTTTAAGTAAAACCCATTTTCACAGAATGTCAGATGTTTGAGGTATAGTTTTCTTCCTTTAATTGTAGTATATATGTTCGCACTACGAATATGAGGTTCTCCATGGGGTTTTGTTTATCTACTTCCTTACACTTATAATTTGGATGTTGCTATTATTAAAGATGTTGTTATAATTACCATCTTATCAATATTATTTATACTATCGTCATAATTATCATTAATGCCATTATTAATATTTAGTATTTTATATTACTTATTTATTCAGTATGTTTTTTTTAATAACTAACTAAAGAAACATATATTTCATATGATAAAAGTGATAAACTCCATCACAAATCGTATTCAGATAATCTTTTTTCTTCTTTTCATCCATGTTGTTTTTCACTTTTAATTAATAATAAAGATTTTAAAACCAGTAAAACATTCCTTGTTTCAGATTTTGCTACAAGTTTGGAACCCATAAAAGCATCTCACAAGGAAGTAATTCATTGGGGATGGGTTTTGATTTTTTTCCCAAAAACATTTTAATGTGGATGCGATACTTTGTTTTCAAATAGATCTACGTGAATTTCCGAAATCTTCGATATAAAGTGAGCAGTTTTTGCTCTGGTGTGGGAGATGGCTATAAGACAGAACTCTGTTGACTCGATTGAGTTTGGCAATGATTTCTTATATGATTTTGTATGTTCGCTTTGTGAAAAAGAAGGCAAGTATGTGGAAGCTTTCAGATTTTGTAGAGAGTGTGGTGTCTACATCTGTGAACATTGTACCAAGAAACACAGTATCACTTATACAACTCACTTACTGTTGGATGACACACACTTCAGTCAGGAGGAACAACCCTCCAAAATGTGCGACAAACATCCAGGAGGGCTGATTAAGATGTTCTGTGAAATTCACATTACTTTCTGTTGTACCTTATGCAAGGTATTAGATCACAGGTAAGTTTTGTTTACTTTTCTTTATCAACTGGCGGCTAACACATGAGGGTCTACCTTTTCAATGTCTGTTGATCACCTCATGGAAGTCAATTTTTATATCAACCGTGTCAGGCTGCTTACACATGGAAGTCGATCTTTAAATATTATATATGTCAGGTGGCTAACACAATGGAGCATCTCTCATAATATCAGCGGTACCAGACAGTTAATACATGGCATTCTACCTTTCGATATCAGCTGTGAATTATGGAAGTATATCTTTTAATATCAATTATGTCAGGTGGCTAACATATGGAAATCTATTTTTAAAATCTGGTAACCATCTTTTGATATCATCTGTGTCAGAATGCTAACATATGAAAGTTCTGGTTTTATAAAACAGCATGTCCAGCGGGTAACATAACTCAGACTTCGTTCGTGATTAAGGTGTTCTAGCCATCATATAAATGTAGGGTCTGGTTGTGTGAATAAGATGTACAGTCCATTCGCGATGCTACGAATATGCATCGGGTCCTGTAGAATTTTCGTAGTATCGCATTTTTCGTAGAATCGCATTTTTATACTTACCCGTTGTTGATACTATCGTAAACCGTCAATGCCGTATTTGCGTGAAGTTAGCTGTAAGTTTCCAGTTGCCAATTCAATTGGCAACTGGCAACTGGCATCTAACTTCATAGTCCAGCTATCAATTCAAACTAAAATGAAATCATAACCAGAAGCCAGATCGCCAAAGGCGAATGGTCAATTGGCAACCAGGTACCAATTCAAAAAGTAGCATGTATTCTGACCATTGAGTGAATTGGAAACTGGCAACTGGCAGCCAAATGCCAATTCGAAACGTATCATGAAACTGAACATTGAGTGAATTGGCAACTGGCAACTGCCAGTCGGGTGCCAATTCGTCTAAAATGGGAATCGTCAATTGGCAACTGGCAGCCAGATGCCAGTTCGACGAGTATCATGAATTAGTTATATTAATTGAATTGGCAACTGGCAGCCAGATGCCAATTCGTTAAAGATCAAGAATTGGCAACTAGCAACTGGCAGCCAGATGCCAATTCGACAAATACCATGAATTATTCATATTAACTGAATTGGCAACTGGTAACTGGCAGCCAGATGCCAATTCGACAAATACAATGAATAATTGATATTAACTGAATTGGAAACTGGCAGCCAGATGCCAATTTGTCAAAAATCGCGAAATCTCAACTGGCAACAGGCAGCTAGATGACAAATGCAGAAGTATAATGAATAATTGGCAACTGGCAATTGGTAGCCAGATACCAAATGCCGATTCTCGATCTTTAACAAATTGGCATCTAGCTGCCAGTTGCCAGTTGCCATTTCAGTTAATAGCAATAATTTATAATAAATGTCGAATTGGTATCTGGCTAACAATTGACAGTTGACTATTTGCAATTTTTGACGAACTGGCATCTGGCTACTAGTTGCCAGTTGTCAATTCATTCTATGTTCGTAATTCATGATTCTTGTTGAACTGGCATAATTATGGCTGCCAGTTGCCAGTTGCCAATTCGCGATCTTTAACGAATTGGCATCAGGCTGCTAGTTGCCAAATGCCAATTCGGTTAATATCAATAATTTATGATAAATGTCGAATTGGCATCTGGCTAACAATTGACAGTTGCCGATTCGCAAGTTCTGACGAACTGGCATCTAGCTGCCAGTTGCCAGTTCCCAATTCGGTACATATCAATCATTTATGATTAATGTCGAATTGGCATCTGGCTAACAATTGACAGTTGCCGATTTGCAAGTTCTGACGAACTGGCATTTAACTGCCAGTTGCCAGTTCGGTAAATATCAATAATTTATGATAAATGTTGAATTGGCATCTGGCTTCCAATCGACAGTTGGCGACTCGCACGTTTTGACGAACTGGCATCTGGCTGCCAGTTGCCAGTTGCAAATTCACTTTTTGTTCATAATTCATGATATTTGTCGAACTGGCATCTGGCTGCCAGTTGTGAGTTGCCAATTCTCGATCATTTACGAACTGGCATCTGGCTGCCAGTTGCCGATTCGGATAATATCAATAATTAATGATAAATGTCGAATTGGCATCGGCTACCAATTGACAGTTGCCGATTCGCAAGTTCTGACGAATGGCATCTAATAAATGTCGAATTGGCATCTGGCTAATAATTGACAGTTGCCGATTCGCAAGTTCTGACGAACTGGCATCTAACTGCCAGTTGTCAGTTGCCAGTTGCCAGTTCGGTAAATATCAATAATTTATGATAAATGTTGAATTGGCATCAGGCTACCAATTGACAGTTGCCGATTCGCAAGTTCTGACGAACTGGCATCTAGCTGCCAGTTGCCAGTTACCAATTCGGTAAATATCAATGATTCATAATAAATGTCAAATTGGCATCGGGCTACCAATTGACAGATGGCGATTCGCAAGTTTTGACGAACTGGCGTATCTGGCTGCCAGTTGCCAGTTGCCAATTCACTCTATGTTCATAATTGATGATACTTGTCGAACTTGCATCTAGCTGCCAGTTGCCAGTTGTCAATTTGGTAAATATCAATAATTCATGATAAATGTCGAATTGGCATCGGGCTACCAATCGACAGTTGCCGATTCGCAAGTTTTGACGAACTGGCATATCTGGCTGTCAGTTGCCAGTTGCCAATTCACTCTATGTTCATAATTCATGATACTTGTCGAACTTGCAATTCGCGATCTTTTACGACTTTGCATCTGGCTGCCAGTTGCCAGCTCGGTTAATATAAATATTTTATGATAAATGTCGAACTGGCATCTGGCTACCAATTGACAGATGCCGATTCGCAAGTTCTGACGAACTGGCATCTGGCTGCCAGTTGCCAGTTGCCAATTCGCGATCTTTTAAGAATTGGCATCTGGCTGCCAATTCGGTTAATATCAATCATTTATGATAAATGTCGAATTGGCATCTGTCTTACAATTGACAGTTGCCGATTCGCAAGTTCTGACAAACTGGCATCTAAGTGCCAGTTGCCAGTTGCCAGTTCGGTAAATATCAATAATTTATGATAAATGTTGAATTGGCATCTTACAATTGACAGTTAACGATTCGCATGTCTTTACGAACTAGCATCTGGCTGCCAGTTGCCAGTTGCCAATTCACTCTATGTTCATAATTCATGATATTTGTCGAACTGGCTTCTGGCTGCCAGTTGCCAATTCGCTATTTTTAACGAACTGGCACCTAGCTTCCAGTTGCCAGTTGCTGATCCGGTTAATATGAATAATCTATGAATCATATTGAATTGGCATCTGACTACCAAATGACGGTTGATGACTCGCAAATTTTGAGAACTAGCAGCTACCTCCGATTTCAAATAAGTTTGATTTGGCAGCTGAACTATGAAGTTGGCTGCTAGTTGCCAGTTTCCAATTGAATTGGCAACTGTCAACTGGCAGCTAACTTCACGCAGATCAATGCCATTATATAGTGTTTGAGTGATATGTCGGAGTCAATTAAGACTCAAATAATAAAGAAGAATGGAACATTTGATGTCATTTTTATTGCATAGTTAAATGTTATTAATCAATATAACATAAATGCATATATAAAACAATATACAAATGTACATTGACATAATGTCATAGAAAGGTAGCACTGAATAGATACGCATGCACTAATGTTACACATTGAATGAGTACAAAACCGTTGGTCCTAAGTTTACACTGTTTTAAGTCTATATTAGTTTTGTATAACACATTTAACACAATTGTAAATGGGTAAAGAACCATTGTTTACATTTTTTGTCTATAGTCGTTAGGAAGGAGAACGACACTCCTCAGATAAAGACTCAATTATAGCGTTTTTAGTCTAAATAATAATAAACAGAAGGCGATCTGCGCGAGCAATAGGTATCACTCAAAGAGGTTTGAAAACACCTGTCTGACAGCAGTTCGCTATATTGCATCTTTATTTCACTATTAATTACATTATGGGACCGTGATAATTGTTCGCTCAATCGCATTTTTCGAATCGCATTTCGTTAAATCGCATGTTTTCTTAATTGAATAAAGAACAAAAAATGACGGGACCGATCACTTTTTTCGTGGTACACCGTTATTCGTTAGCGGCGAGATTGGACTGTACTAGGCAGCTTTATGGTCTGGTTTTGCAAATAAGGTGTATCAGTCAACTTAGATATGTAGGGTCTGATTTCGATAACTTACAGGTGTATCAGGCAGCATTCTTACGAACATGAAAGTCCGTAACAGAAATTTGCAATGCATCTTAAAATACACAACCAAGAGGGATTCGAACTCCGATCTTCCGCGTGACAGGCCAACTCTCTAACCACTGAGCCAAAGAATTGAATCCCTGTCGCAAATGTCAGAGGTTGTATTAATACAGTTATAGGAAGGTGTGCACTAATCAGTAAGCTGATAAATACAGGTGTAGGGTCTGGATTTGTATATAAGGTGTATCTAAGCTTCGATTTAACGAAATCGAAATTTCTTAATTATAGTTGAAAATTAAAAGAAAGGGCCTTTATTAAATCCAGAAAATAAATCCGTTTAATTGTTGATGACGGAATGATGTCCACCTTTTATGCGCTAGTGGTCATGTTCTCTATGTAAGTTGATCATGTTAGATCGTCAAATGGCAAGTAGAGAAATGTGAGATATCTGGTACATCTATGGATTGTTTGTGCATCTGAAATGTGAGGTATCTGGTACACATGTAGTTTGTTTGTATATCTGAAATGTGAGGTATCTGGTACATCTGTGGTTTGTTTGTATATCTGAAATGTGAGGTATCTGGTACATCTGTGGTTTGTTTGTTTATCAGCAATGTGAGGTATCTGATACATCTGTGGTTTGTTTGTATATGTAAAATGTGAGGTATCTGGTACATCTGTAGTTTGTTTGTATATCAGCAATGTGAGGTATCTGGTACATCTGTGGTTTGTTTGTATATCAGCAATATGAGGTATCTGGTACATCTAAAGTTTGTTTGTATATCAGCAATGTGAGGTATCTGGTACATCTGTGGTTTGTTTTTATATCAGCAATGTCAGGTATCTGGTACATCTATGGTTTGTTTGTATATCAGCAATGTGAAGTACCGTGTACATCTATGGTTTGTTTGTATATCAGCAATGTGAGGTATCTGGTACATCTGTGGTTTGGTTTTATATTAGCAATGTGAGGTATCTGGTACATCTATGGTTTGTTTGTATATCAGTAATGTGAGGTATCTGGTACATCTATGGTTTGTTTGTAAATCTGAAATGTGAGGTATCTGGTACATCTTTGGTTTGTTTGTATATCTAAACTATGAGGTATCTGGTACATCTGTGGTTTGTTTGTATATCGGAAATGTGAGGTATCTGGTACATTTGTTGTTTGTTTGATTATCGGAAATGTGAGGTATCTGGTACATCTGTGGTTTGTTTGTATATCGGAAATGTGAGGTATCTGGTACATTTGTTGTTTGTTTGATTATCGGAAATGTGAGGTATCTGGTACATTTGTTGTTTGTTTGTGTATCATAAATGTGAGGTACAGTAAGAAGTCGATTAGGGATGAGAACAATGTTCGAGTTATCCGACTGTTTGGGTAATTGAGGATCTGCAGTTTTGAATCATGAAACTATTGTTTGTTTGTTTTTTTTTGTCTGTTACCATGAAATATTCATTCAAAAATTAATTCAGTCTATCTTCACTGAAATTTATTCTACCATGCATATTAACGGGCTGTTATTGTTTTATTTGTCGTTTCTGCTGAAAAAAAATGAGAAAACAATAATTCATCATCTACATTGTTGCGAAACTTCCTTCTTTAATTTCCTGTTTACCGGCGAAATGTTAAATTACATCATATTTGATGTTTACAGGATGTATTTGAAACATTGTCTGATATACATATTCTTCAAGTCAGTTAATGTTCAAGACAGGAAGAAAAACTCAAACCTTTCCTTTCGACAGTTAATTAGTCAAACTAAATGAATGGTACATAAAAACACATATAATTTAGTAATAGAAGTAAACTAATACGTTCTGTACAATCATGAAATTTGTTTATATTTCTACATCGATGAATGTTGTCTATGGCAGATTTATATGAGTCATGTTTATTTTACCATTTTACTCAGCTTATCAGCGAATCATGGAAAAAAAAGTACATGTAGACAAAAACTTAAGCTGACGAAAACATCAGACTATGACAAGATGAAATAATCTTTCGGCTGTACCACCCTTTGAAACTGAAACATGTCACGGCCGCATTGTTTTTTTTTTAGCTTCCTGTTAAGTTTTAGATAAAAAGTGGGACAATACTTCACAATAACATGACCTGTAAAAAATGAAACGTTTGCATGAAGATACATGACACTCTAAATTCAATGTCTTTAATAACTTCCTCAAGAAAGCGCAAACAAATATTATGATACTATATATAATTACATTTATAACAATTATACATTTTATTTTTGCAACTCTCTTGTTTGCATCCGTCACCATTATGTCTTGAACAGCATTTTTTTAACTAGTAAATAATTTTCGGATATAAGGTTCTGTATGTTATAATAAATGATCTTAATTTGTCTGCTATTTTTAAAGGCTTCTTTGTATGTATGATAGATTGTTTCAGTGGAAACATTTTGAAAAGAATATATAATTTTGACAATTTAATAGAATAGGCGCTCTATAGACAGAGTATAAGCATATATAACTATAAATGAACTGTCACGTAACCCAGAAAAATCCATCTGCCCCGAGCGGGGTTTGAACTCGGGTACCTTCGATTGCTAAGCGGACACTCTAAAACGTCGCCATAAAAGCTAGCTCATAGGCAAGGGAGTAGAAGTGCTGTATTATACCTCTGCTACATACACCCCCTCCTTCTCAGAATTCGTCCTCGAATTCTTGGAGTTCTGAATGTCTGTTGGAATTTCTAAGGGTGCCATCACATATAAACTCGTAAGTTATTTACGTTGGGCGCCAAGCTGGGTTTGAACTCGGGTACCTTCGATTGCTAAGCGGAAACTCTACCAGAGGCTCGTTTCCGATGGGAACCGATCACCCTCGGGTTTGGATATCCTGATCTTCAACCACCCGTGATAGATTCTATTAGTATCTCGGGTAGTATCTACTTTAATTTGTCTTGAGTCAACGCTTAACTAAAGTTGCTTTTAGATAATGCTTAACATTATTATTGTTTTCTTATTTCAGTGATTGTGATAGATGGTTACACCCCCGAGAGGCCGTCAAGAAATATACAAGCGAAATAGAAAGTTTTGTAAATGATATCGGTGACTTAGTTACGAATCGAAAAGCAGATCTCTCACGCATAGAGGGAGATATGCAAGCAGCCGCACAAAGCGTCGCAGATTTTCGAAAAAAAATCGATGATTATTTCGTTAATCTTGAGGTAAAATGTTTAAATGAACTGGACTTAAAAAGGAACGCTGTTAGGAGCAACTGTGATTTTGACATCACTTATCTAGAAAGTATTAGGGAAAAGGCTCGGGATATTTTGCAGCAACTTAAATCATCTACAAGAGGGAACCCAGTGGAAGTATTTACTCAGGTCAGAGAAAGCAAACGGCTAGTAAACGATTCCAAAGCAAAAGTGCTGAACATATCTAGACAAATAAACAAGGAGTTTGTTCATTTTTGGGCAAATTCAGATGTAGAAAAATATCTGAAGTCCATGAATACTTTAGGTTCATTCTCGGAAATGAAATGTCCTGCTAGTTTGGGTGGTCAGATGATTTCTTTTAATCCCGACGATGCTGCTCCCAAAACAATAATGACTATGGCTTCTGATGATGGCTCTTTTAAGTCCCAAAGGACCGGAAATACTTCTTTTGGCTTAGATTCGAAAAAATCTGCTTATAAGACTGACGCAGAAGCAGACGACAATACCGTTACAATCTTATTTGACCGCGTAGAAGCACCAGATACTAATATTTCCGAAGTTCTAAATTCAGAAACCGTCATTAAAAATGCATCACAGGCTCCAGAACATGTATACGACGAATTGCCTCCTCCTCGTTCTGTTTGGCACGAGAACGCCTTAAACTGTGGCCTGCCAGCACACGTGCACAACTCGAGCCCAGGTTCATCTTTGGTCAGTCAACAAAGTTCTTCTGCAACTGCAAAAACCGGATACGAACTACTGTCAGAGAGGCTGTTTAGTGTAAAGGAGCGGGGTGACAAAAAGTGTTGTAATATATATGATATATGCCAGTTACCTGATGGAAGAATAGTATTAACCGATGGTGGAAATGAAAAATTAAAACTTTTTAACCAGTCTCACAAGCGCCAAGATTCAATACAGCTCCACGGAGATCCATACAGCGTGTGTGTCGCTGGTCCTAAACAAGTAGCCGTTTCGCTTCGCCTCAAAAAGAAAATACAATTTGTTCTCGTGGAGAAGAAGTTTTCGCTGGGAAAGGCGTTTACAGTTGGTAATTTCTGTCGAGGAATGGCGTATGTCAGTGGAAACTTGAATGTTTGTGTTGGGGATACAGAGAGTAAGTCTTCGGGTCAGATAGAAGTATACAATAACCACGGAGAGCTTCTACATAAGATTCCAAATTCACCTGAAATGTTAACGTCACCTATAAAATATATGACACCCTGTGAAACCGGTCTCAGTTGTTTGGTTTCTATGTATAAATGTGACGATATCGTGATGATGGATATGGCGGGAAATATCACGACCACTTTTGGCAATGACTTCCTAAAACAGCCTGAAGGTATCTGTCACGGTGATAAAGGACAAGTTTTTGTCTGTGGTTTCCATAGCAACACAGTCGTTCAGCTGTCACCTAAGCATGGGATGATGGTTGAATTACTCAATGAAGATTGTGGAATAGAAAAACCGATCGCAGTTCACTATGACAAAACGGAGAAACAACTTTTCGTGTCGTGTTATAAATCAAACATAGTTTTAATTTTCACTCTGAAATAGAATCTCTTATGTCGCTTCCAGCTTCATCTTTATCCCTTTGCTGTATATTTCATTATGGTATGGGCTGGTAATTAATTATTTACTTAGCTTTTGGTCATAGTTTTTTTTCTTCAAAATCGACCTAGTTAATATTATACCCCAAAAACAGAAAATAATGTTTTATCGCAATATTTTTTCCAGCCACTATCAAACACCGACGGCGGTAAACACATTTAACATGATTTTTCTTTCAGATTTAAATATCATTAGAAATTGTGGAAATGATTATAATAAGAGATTTACTAATAAGTATACGAGTGCTGACTCATTTCACTAAATACTTACATAAAATCAAACAACGATATTATAACTTTGTATATTACTGTTTTTCATTGAAAGTATTTGACAACATGTTTCCATTCATGACTGGATCGGAGCCAGAACATGTTCTCTACTGCAGTCTGTTTGTTTCACAACTGCTTAAAACCTCGACTAGCGATTAATTTTACATCCCCATGATGAAATATCTAATTTTGTTTAGCTGTGACCCATTCCGAATATAGCTCTGTATTGATCAGTGCAACGTATTGTACAGAACAATGTATTTGAACAATGTATTGTACAGAACTTAACTTAATAATATTTTATTGCAATTTCGACATATGTATAAACAGAGAAACATAAATCGAAAAAAAGTGCAAATGGATTGGGCTACAAGTTTTAACAACATTAGGAACAGCCCTTTCCTAAGTGTCTGTTTTATAGTCTATATAACCGATTTAGTAATTATACAATCGAAATTGAGAAAATATGTTTTAGTCAATGGAGAGGAAGGAACAAAAAGTAGGAGGAAAGAAATAAACCTAAAGGCAGAAAGAAAAAATACTAGAATTTAATAAATGAGGATTAAATCAACAGTAAGATAGAAGGAATTGCTCCAAAAAACAACAACAAAAAAAAACTGTGCTACGCTGCCCCCAACATCCCAAACCCTCCAACCGATGCCATACCTTTAATGTCAATACCGATGGCGGGATACAACAAAAATGTAAAAATGATATGTCAAAAAATATCACAGATATTACTTAAATCTTTCTGTTCGCTTTATAAATTTCTGTATTTCAATAAAAATATATGCATTTTCTTCCTCTGAAAGAGTTTCTTTACCAAATAATAAGTCATGTAATGTTAGAGGTTGAAAAATAAATGTAGACTGGTACAAAATATATCTATGACGAGTAAATCTGGAACAAACTAGGAAGTAATGGTTAGCATCTTCACAAGGACTTCCACAGTCACAAAGAGAGTTCTGCCTAATATGATTTCGAAATAGATCATCGTTTAGATCACTACACTGATTTCTAATTCTTGCATGATAAACAGAAAACATTCTGTCACCGCTAAAAAACCATTTTGGAACAATAGGTGGTTTAAAGTGATTTTTAAGGTTTGCTTTGAAACTTGAGAGACTTGGTGAGTTTTTTATTTCATTATCAAATTCGTTCCACAACTTAACAGAAGAAGGAATTACTGATTTGGAGAAAATTTCTAAGCGTCTTGGAACAGTGACATAGTTAGGGTTGAATCTTAAATTGTAAGGAATAGTTTCTTGTATTGTAGGCGGAAATAAATCTGAAAGATATTCTGGCAAAAACCCACGTTTTTCTTTATACACTAAAATTAGCTTTTGCATTTTGCGTCGATCAGATAGCGATATCCAACCAATTTCAGTTAAGAGTTTTTCAATGGATACTGAGCGTGTTAGACCAGTTAAGGTTCGTGCAGCTTCATACTGAAGTTTTTCTAAAGATTCTTTATCGCGTATAGTACAGTTGTCCCACACAATTGAAGCATATTCTAGTATTGGTCTTAAATATGACACATAAATTTGGTTAAGCAAATTGTACAGAACAATGTATTTTATAATTGTATTGTACAGAACATTGTATTGGAAAAATGTCTTGTACAGACCTATGTATTTTACAGAAAACAGGACACTGTATTGAACAGAACACTTTATTGTACAGAACAATAAATTGTACATAACACTGTATTGTACAAAACAATATATTGTACAGAAAACTGTATTGTACAGAACAAGGTAAGGTACCGGAAGATGAAGCTTAGAGAACAGTATATTGTATAGAACAATTTAATGTACCGAAAGATGAAGCCTACAGAACAATATATTGTATAGAACACTGTATTTAAAGAACACTGGAATGTACCGGAAATTGTATTATACAGAACAATATTTTGGACAGAACACTGTATTGCACAAAAAAATATATTGTACGGAACACTGTATTGTACAGAACAATGTATTGTTGAGAACAATTTCTTGTACGGGAAAATGTTTTGTACATAACAATATATTGTACATTACACTGTATTGTACAGAACATTGTATTGTACAAAACAATGTAATGTGCCAGAAAATGTATTGTACAGAACAATATATTGCAAGAACACTAATTTACAAAACAATAAATATATAATCTATAGATAAAAACTTATTGACAATGTCGTTACATAGATCTTAAAAATTTGTCAAAAGATGGTACTTTAAAAATTAAGTTACTTTTTAATTTCTTAATTCTTTTTTGACTTACATTTGTCAATTTTTTTGTGAACTTCTTTTGTTTCAAGCATAAATTGATAACAACATTAGTATTTTCTGCATTATTTTGTTTTAAACTGATATTGCTAAAATGAACTTTTATAATAAAATACCAAGCAAATTCAGTCTGATGATAAACATTTGAAAGACTAACTCTAGCTGACTGGAATGCAAAACAAGAAGTTGTCCGGAGGTCAAGTGTACAGTAACGGCAAAGATATAACTATTAATATAATAACGCTTGGAAAAAGTCCGTCCTGCAACTGACTCTTGACGATCGAATATGTCGCTGATATGATCTGTTTGCCGCCATGTATTTGAGTCTGAACAAGGCCATGTCGATATTTCAGAAAAGAAATCCATTTACTACTTGCTTCAAACAAAGATTAAGCTTCCAACTGGAGAACAGATACTTACCATAAATGTTTTACTATTCAAACCATGGCCTTTGACCTGGTGACCTGAAAAACTATAAAAGTCATCTACTGGTCTTGACTAGTTTGAAGAACCTAGGACCAAGGGTTTTAGAGTTATTGATTGGTAACCGTTTTGCTGTTCAAGGTCACTGTGACCTTGACCTTTGAACTGGTAGACTGAAAAACTACGGGCGTCATCTACTGGTCATGACCAACCTATACGCTAAGTTTGAACAAGCTGGGTCCAAGGGTTCTTTAGTACTTATAGGAAACCGTTTTGCTATTCAAGGTAAATTTGACCGTGACGTTTGACTTGGTGATCTGAAAGATCATCTAGTCATCTGCTAGACACGATCAAACTACATACTAAGTTTAAACAACCTTGGACTAATGGTTCTTTAGTTATTGATCGGAAACCGTTTTGCTATCCATGGTCACTGTGACCTTAACCTTTGACCTGGTGATGTGAAAAACCATATGGGTCATTTACTAGTCATGACCAACCAAGTCTGAGGAAGGTGGGTCCAAGGGATCTCTACATATTGATCGGAAGTGTCTACCGACCGACCGACATTTACAAAACTATATGCCCCCTCATTTTCGATGGTGGTGGGGGGGGGGTGCGGGGAGGCATAAAAAACGTCTCCTCAGGTGGAGAACATTCGTAATGTTCCTTAAACTTACCCTAAAAATAGAAATACAATTTTTAAAGGTTAAGTTATAGTACTTAAGAAATAACCCAAATAAGAACTGTAGAATCAACACTATCTGCATGGTTATCTTTCGTGGATGGCAAGATGTTCTTAAGATACGTCAGGATTAAATTATCAATGTGACCAATATCTTATGACTCGCCGGTCATAAATTGCTTCGGAAAATGCCGAAAGAACTTCGCCAATATCCGTAAAATGAGTCTTCAATGTCACATGATCTTTTTTGAAGATGTAACGTAGACAACAATAGTCGATCATTCAAAACGTGAATTAATTCCACAAAACGTACCCAGAAGCGTGGTCTTTACAATACTGAGAAAAAGCTGTAAAAAGTGCAATCAATAGAGAATACGTATCTGCACTAAATTTGTCAGGTCGTATAAATGAAATTCTGAAAACAGCATATGTATGCAAGTTAGCATCTTCCGACTTAATCCGAGCAATGGTGGAGAGGTAACAGAAAACGAAAGTAGGTGTTTTTAAATCCGCTGACATTCTCGAACATAGTCATGTGACAAGTGAAAATAAACAGCAAGGCTTCTTTTTCAGGGGCGTAGCAAGGGCTTTTGAAGGTGTACGCAGAGTACTAGGGGTGTCCGGGGGCATTCTCCCCCGGATATTTTTTTCTGAAGATCGTCTCAGGAGCGTTTTGGCGGGTTTTTGGCATAAAATAAGTCATGTTTTTTCACTAGTTTTACTCGATTTTGTTTTACTTTTTCTCATGGAACATCTACTAGCAACTATTCAAAAAGATTTTGTATAATTTATTCCGGCCACAAATATAGGAAGACAACATTCGTACAAGTTATCATTCATTTCCAACCAGCGTTTAAAGAATTATATAGACTGGAGTCAAAGACAAACAACGAAATTTAAACCGTGAACTCGACTCGCAACATTGAAACGTAAATTGACATAATGTTGCTATCAGCAGAATTATTATGCGTTTGATAATATTTATATGTAACATGGGAGTTAACTCTACAATTTACCACACAGAATACACTTCTATACAAAGATAGCGTGACTACTGGCAAGCGTCATACTTCAGTTGTTTTAATTGTTCAGCTAATTTGTGTCGAGTTAGTTTCACAATGATATTTTGCGAAAAATAACTCAGTTTCGTTTCATACACCCCCCTCAGGCCTAAGTTTTTATTGCATTTTGGCGTTTGTATTTTTATGATTTTCTGGACCAATGTGTACGCAGCTGCGTATTCTGCGTACTGGTAGCTACGCGCCTGTTTTTAACAAGTTGACTAAGCTTTGGTGTGCATATTTGCATATATTGGCAATGATATTATATTTGTGTTAATGGGCGGTATTATAACTTCAAACAAGAGGGCCATGATGGCCCTGGATCGCTCACCTGAGTACTTTGCTTGAGGGTCTACTGTTAAGCAAACATCAGATGCAACATTACATTTTCTAACTGAAGATATTCAAAGATCTCATCTTTTATACAAAAAAATCCTCGGGGCAGAGGCAATTTCGTGATAACAGCTTGTGAAGAGATTTCATTTGAAGCAATATTTTGAAGAAAACTTATTTTAGGTACGGTGGCCATTTTGTTCAATGGAGCATAATCGTTTAAGCAATTTTAACGCAGGGGTATGTAAGGAAAATTTCCGTGAAATTTGATGGAAAATTACCTTGCCATTGAGGAGGAGATGCTGTTTGATCTCTTTTCTACTTTTAGCTTTTGCAGCCCTTATGTGCAATAGAGCAGAACGGTTTGAGCAATTTTAGAAAAGGGCATTATAAGGAACATTTCTGTCAAATTTGGTTTAAAATGGCCAAGTGGTTTAGAAGAAGATGTCATTTGAAGCCAAATATTGAAAAAATCTATTTTTAGCGCTGGCAGCCATTTTGTTCAATGGAGCAGAACCATTTTAGCAATTTTAATAGAGGGCTATGTAAGGAAAATTTCTGTGAAATTTGGTGGATAAATTCCCAACCGTTTAGGAGGGGATGTTGATTGATTTTTTTCTATTTTTAGCTTTTGCAGCCCTTATGTGCAATGGAGCAGAACGATTTGAGCAATTTTAGAAAAGGGCATTATAAGGAACATTTCTGTCAAATTTGATTTAAAATGGCCAAGTGGTTTAGAAGGAGATGTCATTTGAAGTCAAATATTGATGAAAAATCTATTTTTAGCTCTGGCGGCCATTTTTTTTCAATGGAGCAGAACCATTTTAGCAATTTTAATAGAGGGCTATGTAAGGAACATTTCTGTGAAATTTGGTGGAAAATCTTCCAACCGTTTAGGAGGAGATGTTGTTTGAATTTTTTCTATTTTTAGCTTTTGCAGACCTTATGTGCAATGGAGCGGAACGGTTTGAGCAATTTTAGAAAAGGGCATTATAAGGAACATTTCTGTTAAATTTGCTTTAAAATGGCCAAATGGTTTTGGAGGAGATGTCATTTGAAGCCAAATATTGATGAAAAATCTATTTTAAGCTCTGGCAGCCATTCGGTCAATGGAGCGAAACCGTTTTTGCAATTTTTATAGACGGCTATGTAAGGAATATTTCTGTGAAATTTGGTGGAAAATCTCCCAACCGTTTTGGAAGAGATGTTGTTTGAATTTGTTTCTATTTTTAGCTTTTGCAGCCCTTATGTGCAATGGAGCGGAACGGTTTGAGCAATTTTAGAAAAAGGCATGATAAGGAACATTTCTGTAAAGTTTGGTTAAAAATAGCTTTGGGGTTTAGGAGGAGATGTCATTTAAAGTAAAATGTTGACGACGGACGACTGACGACGGACGCCGGACACAGGGTGATCACAATAGCTCACCCTGAGCATTTGCTAAGGTGAGCTAAAAATTGATCCACCATGGAATATATGAAACGGCCTACTGTTGTCAAAATGTCTAACACTAGGTCAGTTGTCTATGTATCTGTTACGCGGATATTTGTGCAGTCAGCAGACGGAAGATTTGAATCTTAATGTAATAATTAAGTGGGTGTGTACGGTTCATGTATAGAGGACAAAAATAGTTATTTTTAGAAAAGGAGGAAGTTAACCACTACACGAACAATTTAGATATTTGTTAATCAAGATATAGAAATAGTAACAACTTCAAACAATTTGGGCATATTGTGAAATATTTTGTTCGCGTAGGACGCATTGTCGCGTATTTCGCGCTAGAAACGATGCTCGATTTTAAGTCCTTGCTATTACATGTACTATAAAACCTATAAAAATCGTAATAATTACCCGAATTGAGTAAATGTCCAAAAAATATAATATGTTTTGGCCTTTAGCCGTTGTTTTGTAATAATCTTACATATTGGCACGCTTTGGCATTGTTTTTTAGTGTTATTGGTTAGGCTCCAATTATAAAAGACATCCTCGGAGTTTTATTGTCTATCGATCTTTTATGAATAATTTGAGTCAATTGTAGGACCAGAAGGCTAACTGCGGACAGCGCAAACATTTTTGCTGTTAACCCAATGAATTTAGATGACATACTCCCTAGTTTTTCTTTATGAATGCCACCTTTAGTCACAGACACGTCAGAAATATAAAGTAAATACGAAATAAAGAGTATTTTCTTCAATTTTACCATGAAAAAAGCAGTAATTGATTGTTATCACCTACCAGTTTCAGAAAGTGTCAGATTAGAAACTGAACATAATTTATCGTTGATAAATTGAGTCTCAAAAGCTAGAGATTATCATCTATAATAGACAGACAAACAAATTGATTTCAATCATTAAAGCTTTAAAGCTATGATGACATTAGAAATACATATAAAATACAAGTCTCAAATTAGATGCTGAAAATAATTTATTACAAAGAGCAGATTTTAATGATGTATGGCTATTTCCATTTTCTAAATGCTACAATATTTGTTTTTTAATCGTTATAAGGCTGTAGATTATTTGACATGTACATTAATCAATAGAGACAAGAAATTGCAATTAAGTCTTCTTTGTTACGGTATAAAGAACTTAAAAGAACTTCAGCTTCAACTTCAACTTCAACTTAATACTGCCAAAAGTCAATACTGACTATACTAGGCAGGCGCGTGTCCAAAACGTTAAAATTGTAAAAGATAAAGTAAACAAGATTTTTACTAAAGATCTTACTAAAAAATTTATTGTGAGCATTTAAAATCCATAAAACTTGTTCAATCCACTGATAAAAGCTGTTATAGTTGGGATAGCCTTAATTTTGGTCGGTATTTTGTTCCAGAGTCGTATAGTCCTTTGGAAGAATGAGTTCATGTTGTGTTTTTATTTTTTGTTTTTTTGGGGGGTTTTTTTTGACTGCGGGATGAGGAATTTGTTGTTTCTTGTTTCTGTGAGGTGATTGTGATCGACATTGACCTGTTTATTTTTCATTTTGTAAAGCACGACGAGGCTGGCTTAATTTCGCCTTTGCTGTAGTGTTGACCATCATGTTTGTTACACTGCTTGTATAGTGGTAATCATTATGAACATACCTTGCGGCTGACCTCTGGACCAATTCTATCCTGGGAGTGATGTATTTCTGCCATGGGTGCCATATGGTTGAGCAGTATTCGACCTGGAGTCGTAAATATGTTTTGTATGCTGCTTCTTTGAGCCTTTTGTTTTGTGTTTTGAAATTTCGTCTTTGAATATTAGGCTCTTTTTTTTGCTTTGTTTGTGATGTTGTTTATGTGGGATGACCAGTTCATGTTACTACTTGTGGTAACTCCTAAGTATTTTGCATTTTCTGTGGTTTACAGTGCTGTGTAGGGTATAGGGAAATATTACTGGTGTATTTTTCCTGTGTATTCCGAGTACCTCACATTTGTCAGGGTTTGAAATCCATTGACCATTCTTTTTCCCATATTTAAATGTTGTGCAAATCATTTTGTAAGCTTTGTGCTGATGCTTGTGATTTAATTGTTAAATAGACTATGGCGTCGTCCGTAAATAGACGCACCGACTCCTGACACTTCCCGGTAGATCATTGATGGATGTGAGAAAGAGACACAGACCTAGAACCGATCCCTGAGGGACGCCAGAAAGCACAGAGAGCCTGTCGGAGATCTTGTTTTCGACTAATACTTGTTGCGATCTGTTTTTGAGAAAGTTTTGTATCCATGAAGCGATGTGTGGGTGAACTTCCGTGTGTTACAGCTTGTGTATGAGTTTGTGGTGAAAGCTTTACTGACGATGACATCAGTTTGTTGACTTTGATCTAGGTTGTCAGCTATTTCTTGTGTAAAGCCTATGAGCTGGGTCTAACAGCTATGGTTTGACCTTGAATCCATGTTGCTGCGGGCAGAGTATGTCGTGTGTGTCAAAGTAATCCATCATGTTTGAAAAAATGATGTGTTCCATTAGTTTTGATGCTATACATGTGAGTGATATTGGTCTGTAGTTACTAGGTTTTGATTTTGACCCTTTTTTATATGCTGGTGTGATGATGGCATGTTTCTAATACTTAGAAACAATACCTGTGTCTAGTTATCTTTGGAATATGATTCTGAGGATAGGTGCTATTTCTTTGCCAGTACTTACAAAAATTTCACAGTCGAAAACAGAAATGTTATAGGAAAGTTCCAGTTATCTTCATACCAGCTAATGAAGAAACGGCAGGATATATTGCCAGACATGATGGTAAATTTACACATTTTGAAATGAACGTTAGGCCTATTGAAGATATCATTTTGTCCTAGTGTGTCGGGTATATAAGCATTTGACAACTATCTTTATTGAAAAGTATTATTACAACTGATTAAACATGATTAAATGTGTAGAATTGTTTAACGTAACGAATGTTAATATATTAAAACGATTAGCATTCTGTTGCATCAAAGCACAAAAATAAGACAAAATTATCAAAAATATCTTTACAATTGATGTATAATTTGTATATTGTTGGTAAACTATATAATGAAAAAGTATTTAACATCTCACAGTTCATACAACATCGGGTCTGTAGGTCCTTGATGGATACGAATTGAACCAGTTGTATGTTCATTTCACATGTAGCCGGGTACCGGTATATGGTGACAGATCGGTAAGGCAAAACCGTTTTGCTTGGTAGCTCAGTTGGTAAAGTGTCCGCCCTGTACGCTGAAGGCCGTAGGTTTAAGTCCCGATCGAGCTGTTACATTTTGTATGTATCATAATTGTGCTCGTTTCCAAGCATTTTTGTTACAATTGTATAAATATATAATGTTTTTTTCTGTTCTGTTCTTTTTTGTCCTGTTTTGTCAATAAAGCTTTTTCCAAAACGCCGATAAAGCTGTCATTACACTATACGCCAAGCTAATTAGCTATGTAGTATACTGAAAATATTTTTATATGAAAACTTCTGAAAATCAAGTTTGATATTTCCTCGTTAATATTGAGTTTCTTAAAAGACTGAGCTACGAAGGGGATTTTTATTTCCATATGACGTCAAATTCTGCTTCATGACGTCATAAACGTCAAATCTACAGTAAGATGACAAAAGTACTGGTTAAAATGGCGACTCTTTAAACCAGTACTCCTTTTGTCATCTTACTGTACCATGTTATATCACTACAACTGCCAGACTAAATACATTTTTTGAACAACTTTCCATGTTCAGGGAATCAAACAGTTGCTAACAAATGATTTATGGAACTTTTCCAAACGAGTTAAAAAGCAAAAATGTGAAATTTGACCAAATTTTACAAAGGCACGGCTCTTATAACATCTTCCTTGTGAATAATTACGACGTTTTTTGTTTGAAATGTGTGTGTTTTTTGTGGGGGTTTTTTGTGGGGGTTTTTTTTCGAATGAAAACTTTTTAAAGTGAAGTGTTGTCTCTCACAGAATCATATATGCTCAAAATCTACCGAAGCAAAGAAGTGAACAGAAACAGATCCAGTCTTGCCGGAATGCTTATTCCATAACAAGACACGCGAGTTACAAGACTGGCTACACCATGACCACTTTGCACAATTATCAACTGATGAAACGTTTTATGGGAAAGGTCAAGATTCAAGATTTTCTTATGCAAAAACTTTTCTCACTTGCATGTAGGTAAAATGCATTTATTGGACAGAGATTTTACGAGTAGTTTGACAATTCTAAATTACATTAGACTATAAACAGAAAAAGAAACTCATTAAATCCTTGTTTGGTAGATTGTCGCGTGATTTTGATTGTCGCGTGAGCTGGATTCTTAATGTCAAGAGTTTTATCTAGATTATCTTTTATTTTACGACGTCTTTTGATGTCTTTGATCAATTTGGCACAACCCACTTGATATACTCTTAATTTCTTGAATTCACACCTTCTAAAGAAATAATGGATGAATGTTTCACCAATCTTTTAATTCATGCTAAGGAATAAATGACCAGATATCAATACCATGTGCAGTTACTTGAGGACAAACAAAAAGTATGGTACATTTCCCAAAGTTCTCAAATTCCGCATGCTTATGATACTCATATGTTATATGTTAGTGTTTAAATGCTTCATAAGAAATAGATAATTCGTTTTAGCGTTCAACTTAATTTTGATTCAACCAATCATATGGTAGAAAACAAATGAAAAAAATAGAAGATTTGAGTCTTGCCCATGGTCACCTAGTCTTTTAGTTATACCAGTGCTTGAAGCAGCGTAACTTCATTTTAACTTTATCAGAGTGAAGAAATTCAATTAGAAAATATCATATATGTATTTAAAGTTATTTTTAAAAAGTACATAAATACATAATGAAGTACTAATGTAAGATGCATTAGTTTTCGATTCCTTATTACTAATATATTCATATTTGATTTTATTTATTTGACAAATGAACATAATTGATGACAACTAAAAATTATTTCATTTCGATCAACTGGGATCATTAACGGCGTCCTTGATGCATGTTTCAAGATTTGGTCCGCGCAGTATACTTAGGAAATAGATTTTAAGTTTGAGTGATCTACAGTCAAATATAGCACTGTGTCGAGTTCAGATGCGTATTAATTTGATCACGAAGGCCGTAGGCCTGAATGATTAAATAATTACGCATCTGAACGAGATAGCGTGATATATTCGAGAGTAAATCACAAAAACTTTAAAATCTATGTCCATTCTAACACATATGTATCGTTATAAAGGACACAATTATGTGCACTACTTATCATGTAGTTAAAGAGACTTCAGCGAACAGGTTTTATAGTATTGCTAGACTGTCGCGCAATGTCAAAAATCATAAAAGCGACATATACAGTTATGGAAGCCAGCACTACCTATCATGCCATTTTTTACGGTTATTGTCCCTGACAGGCTATTCGGTTTACCCCGCTATTCATTCCGCACGTGAAAATGAAAACAACAAGGTTATTTTAGCTTATCAGTCAATAATCTACGTTTAAACAAATATGTATAATTTTATCATAAATGAACATCAAGGAAGATAATAATATATTATAGTCCATAACAATATTTCACTATAAAAATATTTCAAAACAATTTTCGCTTTACAACGACAAATAAGAACAGCCGAAAGTAGTATCCATTGACGTCAGCGAGTGCACGCTTGTGTTCAGCGTGCTATACTGCATATGATATATCACGCTCAATTCCTTCTTTGTTTATTGTCGGCGAATTGCGGATAGTGTTAGACTTTTTATTTTTGAATGCTCTGGCGATCTAAGGGAGATAATTATTGTACTCAGTTTAACTGGTTTTATTGGGTTTAAAGCCCTCTAATAGCCAAAGTCATATCGTGGGGGACAGTTTTCCTAACTATCATTCATGGTAGGGACAAGTAATAGACTTCCATTCTCCTCAAGAAACTGCCAACTTTCCGAAAAAAATACATGGTGATGGTCGTGGGTCGAACCCATAACTAACAATCAGTGAAAGCTGAAGGAATTAGAAGTCTGCAACTCTTACCACTCGACAGTGGAGACGGGTTTTATGTCCTTAGCCACTGGCTTGATGCGAGTGGTTTTCTAGGACAGTTGTCGTTTAGATTTTCATTTTTCTGTGTTTGTATTTTTATGGTGATACTCATGTAAAAAAAGTATTTTAAAGATTATGTGTCACTGTTTCATTGATTAGAAATCATATTCATGATGATGATAATAAAAAAATATAAAGCAAAGAAAAAGTACAGGATGTTTTCTGCATGACGTCAAAACGTCTTTTTTCCCCTCAACAAACAATAGAGATGTAAAATATGCCTATATAACTGAACACTTTATTGGGTGACGGTCATATGGGCAACCGCGTACCTACGACAAATTAATTCAAAGACAGAGTAAAGAGGAAAGCTGGTTAAGATAATGTACATAGTGCAGAAGCCATATATGTATTCAAAAAAAGAGTTCTTTCCATATTTTCATATTACTCCTGATAAGTACACAGCACTTCAACCTCGATATAATAAATGAGGCAAAAATGATGTGAAATCATTATGTTACGTTCATATCGTGATATTAATTATGATACGCTCATATCATGATATTATTATGTTGCGTTCATATCATGATATTTATTATGTTACGTTCATATCGTGATATTAATTATGTTACGTTCAAATCGTGATATTAATTATGTTACGCTCATATCGTGATATTGATTATGTTACGTTCATATCGTGATATTAATTATGTTACATTCCTATCGTGATATTTTTATGTTGCGTTCATATCGTGATATTCATTATGTTGCGTTCATATCGTGATATTATTATGTTACGTTCATATCGTGATATTAATTATGTTGCGTTCATATCGTGATATTATTATGTTACGTTCATATCGTGATATTAATTATGTTACGTTCCTATCGTGATATTTTTATGTTGCGTTCATATCGTGATATTAATTATGTTGCGTTCATATCGTGATATTATTATGTTACGTTCATATCGTGATATTTATTATGCTGCATTTATTCGTGATATCATTTTGTTGCGCTCACATGATGTCGTGATATTATTATGTTGCTTTCATGTTGTGATATCATTATGTTACTTTCATGTCGTGATAGCATTATGTTGCTTTCGTGTCATGATATAATTATGTTGCGTTCGCAGCAAGGTATATGTAGTTACTTCAATGTCAATTTCATCGCCCGCCCGCTTAGGCATTGTGTCTAATGTTCATTTGTCTCTCACCGCCTGACTGCCGAGATATAACTTAGAAGTTGAAATCGGCGTTAAACCCCAAAAACAAATCAATTTCATCTTATGCTCGATTTAAGAAAAATATTATTTGTGCCAAAAGTTGTATGTACAGTACATTAAAGTAACCTTTTTTGCAATGCCAGTTCTGCATCTTTTTGGGCATTAAGTAGTGTCTGATTGTCTCTAAGTATTATTATTAGCTATATCAGCTGTAATTACAACTAACGTGTTGAAAACATTTTAAATATATATTCTGATACAGGGGCGGTTCCAGGATTCCAGGTTGGGGGAGGGGGGCGCAAAATGTTCAGCCCAATTTGTGTCCGTTTTCTACCTCATTTCAACGGTTGTGGTTATGCTAGAGTATACTGATTTGGCAATATCACATTGGCCTCTGATTATTCAATTCAATGTTGAACAATAAAGTATACATTATTTAAAGACATATTCAAAATAGACCTACAATAACACCTATGGTTCGGGAATCTGCATCCGCTAGTGTGATATTAGTCTTTAGCAGTAATGAAAATATCTCCTACCGTTAATAACTTCAGAAAGTTTAGAGGAGCGTTAGAGAAAATTGCTTATAATGTTAAATTGCTGTCATTTGATAATGCTTATTCGTCAATATCTTTAAATTTTGATAAAAAAATGTGTACTCAGAAGTATCTCATGCTATAACAGGTGATATACACGTATATAAATATTATAAAGACTATTTAAATTTCGTGAAATCAGTATAATTCTCGTAAAATGTTTGTTTCTAATTTTCTAATTGAGTTGCCCGTATTATTGAAGAGAGATGGTTGTGAGCTGTGACACTTCATTCATTGATTAGAGTGAAGTTGGCTAAGCGATCGGCAATCGACGTTCGACATTCAATGTACAGCTATGCAATCAACATTCGGCTATGCATTAGCAGATATGCTAATAAACAGCTGTGCAATCTACGTTCAGCTCTGCATTCAATGAATGTAGAGCCGTGGAATTGACATCCAGCTCTACATATGAAATACAATATTCCTGAATGTAGAGCTATGCATTCGACGTTCAGCTCGGCATTTAACGAATATAGAGCTGTGCAATCGATATTCAGCTCTACATTCAAAATAAATTATTCCTGAATGTAGAGCTATGCATTCGACGTTCAGCTCTACATTCCCCGAATATAGATCTATGCAATCGACGTTTAGGTCTGCATTCACCGAATGTAAAGCTGTGCAATCGACATTAAGCTCTACATTCGAAATACAATATTCCAGAATATACAGCTATGCATTCGCAGTTCAGCTCTGCATTCAACGAATGTAGAGCTGTGCAATCGAATTTCAGCTCTACATTCGAAATACAATATTCCTGAATGCAGAGCTATGCATTCGAAGTTCAGCTCTGCATTCAATGAATATACAGCTGTGCAATCGAAATTCACTTCTACATTCGAAATACAATATTCCGAATGCATAGCTATGCATTCGACATTCAGCTCTGCATTAAACAAATGTACAGCTGTGCAATCGGCATTCAGCTCTACATTCGAAATACAATATTCCTGAATGCAGAGCTATGCATTCGCAGTTCAGCTCTGCATTCACCGAATGTAGAGCTGTGCAATGAACATTCAGCTCTACATTCAAAATGAAATACTTTTGAATGTAGAGCTATGCAATCGACGTTCAGCTCTGCATTCACCGAATGTAGAGCTGTGGAATCGACATTCAACACTTCATTCAAAATACAACAATCCTGAATGTACAGCTATGCATTCGACGTTCAGCTCTACATTCAACGAATGTACAGCTGTGCAATCGATATTCAGCTCTACATTCAAAATAAATCATTCCTGAATGTAGAGCTATTCAATCGAAGTTCAGCTCTGCATTCAACGAATGTAGAGCTGTGCAATCAACTTTATTTTCAAGATACAATGTACATGTTCCTGAATGTAGAGCTATGCATTCGACGTTCAACGAATGTAGACATGTGCAATTGATATTAGGTCAACATTTAAAATACAATATAGAATTAGCAGTAGCAGTAAGAGCAGTAGCACCAGGGAAGTCAGAAAAGTCTGGAAAGTCTAAATCAAATTAAGACATATTTTAACATCTTGAGACTAACCGAGTCTATTGCATAGGTCTGCCACTGTTTCTGACACTCCCGCAGACTTTCAGGAATTTTGGTGCCAATCGTGAAAATGTCATGTAAAATGTCTAGAGACCACCCCGGTTCGATTTAAAAGTTCTGCGACTGTTTTTACCACTCTCGCAGAGTTTCAGGAATTTTGGTGCCAATCAAGAAAAAGCCATTTTTGATGTCCAGGGACTCTCAAGGGTCGATATAACCGGTCTGCAACTGTTTCTGACACTTTTGCAGACTTTCAGGAATTTTGGTGCCAATTGAGAAAATGCCAGTTTTGATGTCTAGGGACCCTCCAGGGTCGATTTAACCGGTCTTGGACTGTTTCCGACACACTCGCAGACTTCCAGAAATTTTGGTGGCAATCAAGAAAATGCCGATTTTGCTGTCTAGTGCCTCTCCAGGGTGGATTTAACCAGTCTGCGACTGTTTCTGACACTCTCGCAGACTTTCAGGAATTTTGGTGCCAATTTAAAAATGCCAATTTTATGTCTGGGGACTCAGCAGGGTAAATTTGACCGGTCTGCGACTGTTTCTGACACCCTCGCAGACTTTCATGAATTTTGGTGCCAATCAAGCAAATGCCATTATTGATGTCTAATGACTCTCCAGGGTCGATTTAACCGGTCTGCGACAGTTACTGAAACTCTCGCAGACTTTCAGGAATGTTAGTGCCGATCAAGGAAATGACATTTTTTATGTCTAGGGACTCTCCAAGGTCGATTAAATTGGTCTGCGACTGTTTCTTACACACTCGCAGACTTTCAGGAATTTTGGTGCCAATAAAAAAATGCCATTTATTATGTCTAGGGACTCTCCAGAGTTGATTTAACCAGTCTGTGACTGTTTCTGAAACCCTCGCAAACTTTCAGGAATTTTGGTGCCAATCAAGAAAATGGCAATTTTATTGACTAGTGACTCTCCAGGGTCGATTTAATCGGTCTGAGACGGTTTCTGACAATCTCGCAGACTTTCAGGAATTTTGGTGCCAATAATAAAATGCCATTTTTAATGTCTAGGGTCTCTCCAGGGTGGATTTAACCGGTCTGCGACTGTTTCTGACACCCTCACAGACTATCAGGAATTTTGGGCCCAATAAAAGAAGCCTGTTTTGATGTCTAGTGACTCTCCAGGCTCGACTTAACCGGTCTGCGACTGTTTCTGACACTCTCGAAGACTTTCAGGAATTTTGGTGGCAATCAAGAAACTGCCATTTTTATGTCTAGTGACTCTCCAGGGTCAATTAAATTGGTCTGCGACTATTTCTGACACACTGGCAGACTTTCAGGAATTTTTGTGCCAATCAAGAAAATGCTATTTTTTATGTCTAGAGACACTCCAGGGTCGATTTAACCGGTCTGCGACTGTTTCTGAAACCATCGCAAACTTTCAGGAATTTTGGTGCTAATCAAGAAAATGCTATTTTTGATGTCTAGTGACTCTCCAAAGTCGATTTAATCGGTTTGCGACTGTTTTTGACACTCTCGCAGACTTACAGGAATGTTGGTGCCAATCAAGAAAATCCCATTCTTTAAGTGTAGGGTCTCTCCAGGGTCGATTTAACCAGTCTGCAACTGTTTCTGACACCCTCACAGACTTTCAGGAATTTGGTTGCCAATCAAGAAAATGCCATTTTTGATCTCTAGGGACTCTCCAGGGCGATTTTACCGGTCTGTGACTGTTACTGACACTCTCACAGACTTTCAGGAGTTTTGTTGCCAATTGAGGAAAAACCATTTTTGTGTTTAGGGACCCTTCAAAGTCGATTTTACCGGTCTTCGACGGTTTCAGACACTCTTGCAGACTTTCAGAGTTTCCTACTGTTCTTACTGCTACTGCAAATTTCCCATTTTTCCTATTGCTACTGCTGGTACTACTACTGCCAACTTCATGTTTGATTTAATTTCTATTGCGGCTATTCGTTGAATGCAGAGCTAAACATCGAATGCATAGCTCTACATTCAGGAATATTGTACTTCAAATGTAGAGCTGAATGTCCATTGCACAGCTTTACATTCGCTGAATGTCGTGCTGAACGCTAAATGCATAGCTCTACATTCAGGAATAATTTATTTTGAATGTAGATCTGAATATCGATTGCACAGCTCTACATTCTTTGAATGCAGAGCTGAACTTCGAATGCATAGCTCTACATTCTGGAATATTGTATTTCGAATGGAGAGCTGAATGTCTATTGCACAGCTCTGCATTCGGTGAATGGAGAGCTGAATGTCGAATGCATAGCTATGCATTCGGAATATTGTATTTCGAATGTCGTGCTGAATTTCGATTGCACAGCTGTACATTCGTTGAATGCAGAGCTGAATGTCGAATGCATAGCTGTACATTCAGGAATAATTTATTTCGAACGTAGAGCTGAATATCGATTGCACAGCTCTACATTCGTTGAATTCAGAGCTGAACGTCGAATGCATAGCTCTACATTCAGGAATAATTCATTTCAAATGTAGAGCTGATTGTCCATTGCACAGCTCTACATTCGTTGAATGTCGTGCTGAACGCCGAATGCGTAGCTCTAAATTCAGGAATAATTTATTTTGAATGTAGAGCTGAATATCGATTGCACAGCTCTTCATTCGTCGAATGCAGAGCTGAACGTCGAATGCATAGCTCTACATTTAGGAATATTGTATTTCGAATGTATAGCTGAATGTCGATTGCACAGCTCTGCATTCGGTGAATGCAGAATTGAATGTCGAATGCATAGCTATGCATTTGGAATATTGTTTTTCGAATTTCGAGCCGAATTTCGATTGCACAGCTGTACATACGTTGAATGCAGAGCTGAACGTCGAATGCATAGCTTTACATTCAGGAATAATTTATTTCGTATGTAGAGCTGAATATCGATTGCACAGCTCTGCATTCGGTGAATGCAGAGCTGAACGTCGAATGCATAGTTCTACATTCAGGAATAATTTATTTCGAATGTAGAGCTGAATATCGATTGCACAGCTCTACATTCACCGAATGCATAGCTGAACGTCGAATGCATAGCACTACATTCAGGAATATTGTATTTCGCATGGAGAGCTGAATGTCGATTGCACAGCCCTGCATTCGGTGAATGCAGAGCTGAATGTCGAATGCATTCGGAATATTGTATTTCGAATGTAGAGCTGAATATCGATTGCACAGCTCTACATTCGGTGAATGCAGAGCTGAACGTCGAATGCATAGCTCTACATTCAGGAATAATTTATTTCGAACGCAGAGCTGAATATCGATTGCACAGCTCTATATTCGTTGAATGCAGAGCTGAACGTCGAATGCATAGCTCTACATTCAGGAATAATGTATTTCAAATATAGAGCTGATTGTCTATTGCACAGCTCTACATTCGTTGAATGTCGTGCTGAACGCCGAATGCATAGCTCTAAATTCAGGAATAATTTATTTTGAATGTAGAGCTGAACGTCGAATGCATAGCTCTTCATTCAGGAATAATTTATTTCGTATGTAGAGCTGAATGTCGATTGCACAGCTCTGCATTCGGTGAATGCAGAGCTGAATGTCGAATGCATAGCTCTACATTCAGGAATATTGTATTTCGAATGTAGAGCTGAATATCGATTGCACAGCTCTACATTCGGTGAATGCAGAGCTGAATGTCGAATGCATAGCTATGCATTCGGAATATTGTATTTCGAATGTCGAGCTGAATTTCGATTGCACAGCTGTACATTCATTGAATGTAGAGCTGAATATCGATTGCAAAGCTCTACATTTGGTGAATGCAGAGCTGAACGTCGAAGGCATAGCTCTACATTCAGGAATATTGTATTTCGAATGTATAGCTGAATGTCGATTGCACAGCTCTACATTCGTTGAATGCAGAGCTGAATTTCGATTGCACAGCTGTACATTCATTGAATGCAGAGCTGAACGTCGAATGCATAGCTCTACATTCAGATATATTATATTTCGAATGTAGAGCTGAATTTCGATAGCACAGCTCTGCATTTGGTGAATGCACAGCTGTGTATTAGCATATCTGCTAATGTATAGCCGAATGTTGATTGCATAGTTGTACATTAAATGTCGAACGTCGATTGCCGCTCTCTTAGCCAACTTCACTCTAATCATTCATTGATTCTTCCTTTTTTATCTTTTGCTAAATTCTGATGACTTGTTTGCATTAGATAAAATATTGTCTTAATGATAATTTCTTTATAAAATTCACAGGACCTGGCACAATTATCACGGAGTTTTTGATGTGACTACTCATGCCCTTTCCATCGTTATCTGTCACCGTATCTTAGCCTTCGCTCCCACGACCGCTACGCCACCGCACTAATTTATCTCGACTACCGGCTATGATTACGCTGCTGTATATTCATCTGTAATTTACTTCGTCATACACCAGCCACCGTTTCAGTGAGACAGAGACACTTCTCGTGTGAAAAAAAATCGCAGTATAAAATCAAAAAATGGCTCTTGTTGGAAAATGGGAATACTTGTCTGCTGAAAATCTTGACGGTTACATGGAAGCTGCAGGTTAGATTTGGCATTTTTATTAAGTTTCTTTAAATTATTATTGATATAAAGGTACAAAAAATTCAAATGTTATTTTACATTATAATATGCGTGTTACTTTTACATAACTTTGGCGTCTCAAATATTTCTAAGATTCCGGTAGCCGTTTCAGTGCACGTGCGTTTGTTCATAAAAAATGGGAAAAGTTTGTAGAAAATTCTTAAAATCACTCTCAGTAAATATAACCCATCTCAAGGAATGTTTAACTTAATCTAAATCAAATCAAATTTGCCAGGATTTACAGGAAAGTGCGTAACATTTTGTCCCGAGAAAATACCTATGCTTTCCTCAAATACATTTTAAGCCTATAAAGCAAAAAAGAAGGGACAAAATACATACCTCATGGGAGACAGAGACTTTATTTATGAATTGAAAAAAGCATAAGGTACATACGTTTTTGTTTTTTAAACAAGACGGGATATATACGTAACCTGATAGGATCATTTGACGATTTTCCTGTCCGTTCGAATGATCCGAAGCTTGTTGCAGACGGACGCCATTCTAATACTGGGAAAATTTATATAAAGTATTTATTTCTGGAAAATAGTAGCATTTTCTCAGCTATTTGACATTATGGGTAGAAAGCACGGATGAAAAAAAAATTGGAATAATTTCTCCTACCTTCAACAAGATTCTTGTTTAACGCTGTTTTACTAGCATAAAATGTGTATCTGTATGCTGAAAACTTGTAAACTGAGCATCTAAAGATTGCATGATTTTGATTACATCCTCTAGCAGTTATAATAATTTTCAATTAATGTCACTCATGACCAAAGTAATTTCCCAGTGTCTGCAATATCTGGTTTCATAGACAAAGCACTTAACGAGCAGAGCCTCAGGGGAGGGGCTGTTTGGCTGGCTTTGTAGGTTTCTTATCTATGTATTTATTTATACAGGTGTACTTTTGGTGTGATAGAATATGATTAGAGCCCACCAATACCTGATTTCAATCAGTATTTTCAAATCACATAAGGCATATACTTTTTTTGCCCAAAGACAATAAAAACACAATTTGTGTTTCAGGGCAAAATGAATGGAACAGGGAATACAAGTTGAACGTCGCATGTTTTTATATTTATGAAATATTTCCGAATTGCCAAGATATGATATCATGGGATGATTCATTAATCGCTTCTATAAGCGATTTGGTGAGTTTCATAATCAAATCCAAATGAGTTCAGATAACTTGAGTGCTGACTCAACGACGTTTGGTAGATTAGATAAGATACTCTTTGTTCACTTAGGCAGTCTTTCCCATCGCTACATATTACATGTACATACACTATGTTCAGTCAGTCCTGTCTATGTGAGCTTGACTCTAAGCAATAAGCATCCAGTGGTACAGCAAGGTTAGCTCGTGTTTAAAATTCGGTAGTTTATTACTGCCGCAGTCATTCATTGACCATTACACTAATTCTTAATTCACTTCACAATACATCACACGAGGAATGATAAACGCGTATATATAATAAACCTAGACTTAATTCTTTACGTTTGAGCTTATATAATTCATACGTTATAAGTATTCCTTAAGAAACGTGTCACTAGAAGAATAACAGGTGCATAATGATAACATTGTTCTGAATATCTTCTTATTAAGAAAAAATGTAAACATTTAACATTTGACATGAACAAGTGTACAACTTTTAGCTTCTAAAGGCCAGCGATAGCGGGTATGGTGAACGATTTTCATGTCATCACGTGCATATGTTTCTATAGCAACGGATTTATATATTCCCGGACACTTGAGTATTCCGGGCTACACCCCTGTATGGTGAACGATTTTCATGTCATCACAGACATGTGTTTCTATAGCAACGGATTTATATATTCCCGGACACATGAGTATTCCGGGCTACACCCCTGTCTCTGTCTACTGTGGTGATGATGAAATAAAATTATAGGTCGATAACCTAGATAAATTTTCATTCAGTAAAATTTGCCCATGAATGCGCGTGGTGATACCGTATTATGTAAGTATGCATGCGCGTACATGTTTGGCAACGGCAATCTGTCATGGTTGCACAGGAATGGACCTGCTTTTCGTGATACTGTGACACCTAGATATCCATTCTACTTAAACCCAACACTCAGTTTACTTTTTTAAATTTCTTTTTTGATTCCGCTAGATTTTTTTTGTGTGCTACAAAAGATGCATCCGACTTCTCAGCTTTGTGCCTTGTACTGTACTTGGTATAATATACATGTTTCCCAGTATGTAAACAGTTCGTATCAAATAAATTGTAACACTTAGTAAATCGTCTTCCGCGGAAGCACAAATATGCAACCTAAATAATCAAGTTATGCAGTATAATGAATATTTTAATTGTTTTATTTATCGTCGGTACTCGGTTACGCAAAGAGCTTAGTTTTCAAGGCACTTATGTATTTCTGTTTGTGTAATGATGTGGAAAGAGCAGGTGTTATTGCATCATACAGATTTGTTCTCTTTTTTCTTTTCTTTCTTTTTTCTTTTTTCTTCTGTCAGAAATGTGAGCTCCTATTTATTCGAATTATATGACGGAATTAAGACCTGTACAATAAAAAGACGAGAGAATGCAAGAACTATTGGCCTAATTTTGTTTTATTTAAGTGTCATGACAAGTAGACAATGTGACACCTTTAAAACATGATCAATTCTTCTTGATTAAATATATAATCACCTCCGCACCTATACATGATAAACTGAAAACTTTGTGTTACACACTTATAGATTACTCTGCTATTTTTATCTTTTTTTTTCAAACTTATCACTACTAAAGTCGCCACATGTACAGTTAAAAGTATAAGTTGTGACTGGATTTATTGATCAGGGATCAAAGTTTAGCGGTACAAGCTCCTCCTTCTATAGAAATATGTCATTTACCTTGTCACTGTGTTAAAATGTTATATGAAAGAACTTGGATAAACTGCTAAGTAAGCACTGCAGTAACATTTCAATCAAACAACGATCATTTTAACCAGCTATTAAAACAGAAATAGAACTAGTTAGATTTCAAACTAGATGCTGGAGTCACGATATACACGTGTACACACTTTCGAAAATGATCACGTGATATGCCTGATAGTGATTACTTTTCAGTTGCCTACTAGTATAATTCTTGCATGTTATACTCAAATGACAATACACATATATTAGAAATGAATGGGACCAGTTATCCTCTGACCAGGTTATCACTGTTTCACTGTGTATAGGAAGCTGAAAGAAAGCGCTTCACAGAAATGGGTTAATTGTATGCATTAGTTAATTAGACTTTTATTACTGGCCACAATCTCTAATTACCGTGTTATCATGTAGATCAGAGGATGTGAGTAGTTCTTGATTTAGATGAAACAATGTACTGAGTACAGTGTAAACCAAAGTTCATTAGTAGATTAAAAAATGCCTGATAATTTTCCAATTATGGTTAGAATAAGTTTGAACTTGACCGGGAGAAAATTTGCTGATTATATATTTAGTAAACAGTTTAATTTTTCATGTGACTTATACATGTATGAAATTAATAAATGCATGTGTCATATTACTGGAAGCTTTACTACCATTTGTTTACTTACTTATATATCCATATGCCATTATTACACAAGTCTAATGCATTCAAAAGTACTGTACAACTGATTTATGTTGCTGTTTGGGTATCTCTCATTTCTACAAAGTTCTTGCAGCAGGCTTTCGTCAGACTTAGGTGAACGAGACTTTGACACGAGTCTTTATATTAATGGCAGTGAACGAGCGTCTTGTGACTTTCACCATAGTATTCAGGCTCTTTCATGTACATTAAATTTTGATATACAACAATGAACTACCCGCACACATCACTTGCTGTACATATACACATGGAAACAGACACTTATTAATCACAGGAAGGAAATGCGATGCCCTGACCCATTACACTGTATAAACAGAGAGATAATTAGAGTAATGAAGCTTGGTCAGTCTGACCACTGATGTTTATAATAAAATTAGTCCGAGAAAATAATTCTCTGTTTCCGAGTTGAGATGCTTTTGTGTTTTGCAACACACTGAAAACTCGAGTTGTGAGTCCACTGTCGTATATACTCGACCAAATCTTCTCAAAATTGACGATATAGAATACTTCTTCCTTTCTTTCTCTCCTCGGACCTTTCGAAAACGTTGACTTTCATATTGCCTTCGCACGAAAATATTTTTAGGATAGATCAATAACTCAAGCCCGGTAATCTCGAAAAACATTCGATGGAGGACCGTCAGTAAATTAGGCTCAAGAATATACCAAATGTCTTATAAATGCGCCTTTCTGTAAAATAGAATGGTTTGAAAGTAGTATTTGTATAGTTGTATTGCTTCTGAGGTGCTTCCGGTGAGAATGGTGGTAACGGGACAAAAAGTAGCTTCTGTTGTAAACTCCAAGAAGCAAATAAAATAAAATTTACCGGATGATATGGTTATAAGAAATGAGTAAAATTTTGTTTGCTATGGGGATTTGATTGTCCATTTGTGCGACTTTGTCCGTTTTACCCTATCAACTTGCAGGTTAAACTATCAATGATTTTCTACTGCATGGCTAAAAACTGAAAGGCAACTACCAGCAGCCATGCATTTAATTCTTATTGTATTTAGAAGGCTGACAAGTTAAATCAAGAATACAGGTTTTGAAAACATTTGAAGCACAAATTTCCCAGTTATTCTCATAACATTATAGGTCACGGTATTGGTAACAAATGAAACGTCATTCTGCTGTCAAAATTGTTCTCTTCATAGCTAAAATAACAAAAATAAAGGTCAAAATGTCATCTGTTATTTATTTACCCTGTACATTACACTGCATATAAAATAATGTGGGTATACTGCACGAATCGTCATCCAGTTATTAAGAAGGAATGTTGCACACAGGGTAAATTTGTTAGAGTGTATCACATATAACAGTGTAAAGGGTCAAATGGGCACTCGACTTAGCTTGACATTTATGTTCTGATTGAAAATTATTGATTATGTTCCAGCTGTCCCGGAAGAACTCCGTGAGGTAGCGAAGAAAAGCATTCCTACTTTAGAGATATCAAATGATGGTGACTCCTGGACAATCAGGACGACAGTCAGTGACAAGGTCAAGGACACGACATTCAAAGTCGGTGAGGAGTTTGAAAGCGTCTCGTTGACAGGACAGCCGCTCAAGGTAAGTGACGTCTGCATGCCAAGATTTTGTTTCTGCATAAACCAGCTATTATTATCCTGATATTTAGATAGAATATTTTCCTCAAAATTGCCAGCATTTATGTTCGTAGTGAATGTTTTACTTTGAATGTTTACTTTTGATGAGTTTATATGTATATCCAGTAAGGATTCTAACGAATATAACAGGAACTTTATTAGAAAATTGCCAGCTATTTAGCTGAAAAAGAATGTTATTGGATAGATTCAAAGAGAAACGCTGAATCTCTTTCTTTTCCACTGACTCAGGTCATTTAAATTATAGAAATGACATTCATATGAACTCAGAATTCTCCATGCTTGAACACCGACAAAGTGTTTTGTCCTGAAAAAAGTTTGACTTGGTTGTTAAAATTCTTGTAAGGCGATTCTTAGAACAAATAGTTGGGATGAATGTAGTTCAAAATGTTGTAATGGTAACCTAAGAAGCTGGTTTTCACAGAAAAATTTGATAAACGAGTACAACTAATCTTGCATTAAACATAGAGACTATTCAACTACAGAAATTAAGATTTGGGATTACAGAATGGGATCGTCGAATAAGTTGCGAGAACCTGACCTACAGATATGATTAAACTAATCACAAAGGTTATAACATTTCGTTGTTGTACTCGTTTGAACGTGAACATGTATGTAATCTAACATAATTGTTTGAAAATTCAGTGCACGGTTGCCATGGATGGCGAGAAGATGGTTGAAACACAGAAGGCGGGAGATGTCTCAATGATTATAACACGTGAGAAAGTCGGGGACCAGCTCATTTCGGTATGTGCTCTTACACCACACTTAACGACTCCTTATATAGTTAAGGTTTCTTTAATCTTTTCATTGAATGCGCTGTAAATTAGAATGTTTATATGTGGAGCACCAGTGAACAGTGTAAAATACAAGCAGGTTGCTATAACGATAATATAACGCTGAAAGCAGACGGCGTGTGGGCAAGTTCAGTCTTCGATACTTGTTGATGCAGGCAGACCCGTCTCTGTCAAAACTAGATAAGACTGGACAAGGCGATGACTCAGTATGTTTATTTCATCAAAAAATGAAAGACTTCGTATACACTACTGAACTCTCATAAAAATCGCGTGCTAGCAGGTTATCTTTGTTTACATTTGTTACATAAAAAAGCTGAGTTTGCTCCTTTGCAGATTGGCATTCGGTGTGTGTGTTTCTTGTTTACCCACGTCTAGATTAAAAGCGGTTTGCTTTTTTGTTAGAAGGTCAGAGACCCGCATTCATTAGCTATGTAGGATTGTTTGCCAAAACTCTGAAAAATTTTCCAAAATATAAACTGTATTATAACTATTGCTTGAATCCTAAGTTTTTACGTTATATTAATGCTACTTAATCAAAATAATTAGTTTAGTTTTCTTAATTGATTGTGGGACACCCTCAGGGGAGTTAAGTGTTCTAAACTCACGATACCTCCATGTATGGTTAGTACGGACCGGATCCTAGTACATGTTTACAAATTGTGAAGGACTTAATATTTAGAAACATTTCCCCCCCGAGGCTTGCTATCCGTTTGATCTTATCTGTTGTCAGTTTAATACTCAAAAATCACCCCATTCCAGAGACACTTGTGATCGTTAATATGCTTAGTGTATACCATTCATTAATGGGACATCGTTTTAACGTCTCATCCAGACGACAGTTGGTGACCTTTGCAGATGAGCGGAAAGCCACATATCGCAGACCTATCTTTTCTTTGAATTATGTAAATATATGTTTATAGAAATAAGAACACTATATATAATAATTCAAATAACATAACATTATGTATTTCATCCTTTTCAGACAATGACAGTTGGTGGACAGACGGCTACGATAACATTTAAAACGGCATAATAACGTGTTGCCATGGCAACAGTTTGTGCAGTATTCGAAGACTTTACTTATACATGTAGTTTGCAGCTATTATTATTTTGCTTTGTTTGAAAAATAAATGTAAGAGAAAACAATGCATAGTTGACTTCTGTTGTCAAGGAAACAATATGTTGGAGGTACAAATGTATATGTGTTTAGATTGCTGTTCACAGTTTTTGAGAGATGATGTTAAATACACGGCGTTAGTTGCTGCACTTTAACGTAACATTGAGCACTTAGACTTTGCTTTAGTATTTAAGCTCTTGAACTTTGTTATAGTATTAAAGCTCTTGAACTTTTGTGTGGAAGTTTTGCTCGGATGTATCGAGTATGTTTACAGCTGACGTAAGACGCTTCGTACACATCGTCCGGTGATAACTGTTAATAATAATTTCTGAGAGTGACCGAAAATAAGCCTCAATACTTGCTCTTATGTACAGCCAGGATGAACTTAGGCATATGTGAAAGATCACCAATACAGCTTTAAAAGCTTCGAAAGAAAAGTTTATGTCCAATTATTTTAATACAGAACAACATCAGTCTTTCTATAATTTAAAGTTTTGATTTCTCAGTGCACTACCTTCCTAGTAATACATGGGTGTTGGGGACTTTAAACCAAGTTCTGGTTCGTTTTCAGGAGTGTTGAATTTTCAAGATGTTTTTAAAAAATTTTTAGCTATTCTACACAGCTAAGGTAACATATGGCATAGGGTATGCTTTTCTCATAAACTGTATACCTAGGTCTGCCTGCAATAAAGAGATCATGACAGGAAAAAAGCAAAGCAGTCGTTTCGAACATTTTGGGATAAAAAGGCACTATCCTGGAACATTTAGTGATAAAACCAAACCCAGAATTATAACTTGTACGAAACTTGGTTGAGACAAAAATAATTGGTTTAATGGTTGTTAACAAAATTTCAACACTTTGTAACAGAATGTGGACAAATATAAAGAAACAACTAAAAGGAAAACAAGAGCCACCGCAAGCGGGGGCCACGCTCGACTTTTTCCTATTTCCAAAGGCAAAAACATCAGAGGAAGCACGTTGTGGTGAAGGGATTTCAAATGAAACATCATTTGAAAATATAATCATACAAAACAAAGTTATGGCCGATTTTAGCAACATTCAGAAATTTGACCTTAAAGGTCAAGGTCAAGTTAAGTTTAACCTTCTTTGGATGTATTGTCTAAAAGGTAATTATGTCCAAGCATGAAGACCCTACATCCTTTAACAACAAAGATAAAGCCAAGTTAAGTAATGTCAAGGTCATTTAAAGGTCAAGGTAATCCTTGAATTGTTCAACACGTTTGTTTTATTCTCAGTGTTGTTTTGTCCCTGTATAGATCAAATCCGTCCATAAATAACAAAAGTTTTGCTATTTTAGCAAAATGCAATAATTCGAACTTGACTGTAAAGGTCATTTAAAGGTTAAGGTCATACTTGAATAGAATAATTTAACATGTAGGTTTTGTCATGAGCGTTGTTTTGTCCAAGTATTAATAAAAAAGAACTAAAAATGGCCAATATTAGCAAAATTCAATAATTTGACCTGATGGTCAGGGTCATTTGAAGGTCAAGGTCACAGCTGAATGATTCAATGTGTCAGTTTTGTCATAAGTGTTGTTTTGTCCCAGTATAAATCAAATCAAACCATTAATAACAAAAATTTGGCTATTTTAAGCAAAATTCAATAACTTGACCTTAAATGTTAAGGTCAGCTAAAGGTCAAGGTCATACTTGTAATACATTAAAATGTCGATTTTGTTGTTTAATCAAAGTATAAATCAAATACGTAAATAAACAACAGTTATGACAAGTTAAGCAAAATACAATAATGGGACCTTGACTGTCAAGGTCATTTTAAAGTAAAGGTCATACCTGAATTATTCAACACGTAAGTTTTGTCAAAAATGTTGCTTTGTCCAAGTATGAATCAAATCTAACCATAATTTCACAGTTATGATCAATCTTAGCAAAATTCAATAATTTGATCTTGCTAGTCAAGGTCATTTTTAGGTCAAGGTCAAAATGACGGATTTGTCAAAAGTATTGTTTTGTCCAAGTATAAATTAAATCCATCAATAAATTACAAAGTAATGACAATTTAAGCAAAATTCAAAAATATGACCTTGACGGTCAAGGTCATTTTAGATCATGGTCACACTTGAGTTATTCAACATGTCGGTTTTGTCACAAGTGTTGTTTTGTCCAAGTATGAATCAATTCCAACAATAAATGACAAAGTTATGGCAAATTGTAGCAAAATTCAATAATTTGACCTTGAAGATCAAGGTCATTTTAATGTAAAATTGATACATGAAAGAATCATAAAGTCGGATTTGTCATAAGTGTTGTTTTGTCCAAGTATGAGCAAATCCATAAATAAATCCAAAATTTATGACAATTTGAGTAAAATTCAATAATTTGACCTTGACCTGATGTTCATTTTAAGGTAAAGGTCACACTTAAATAATTTATCATGTCGGCTTTGTCATAAGTGTTGTTTTTTCCAAGTATTATTAACATCCAACCACAAATAACAAAATTATGGCTAGGTTTAGCAAATTCAATAATCTGACCTTGACTGTAAAGGTCATTTAAAGGCCAAGTGTTGTTTTGTCCAAGAATGAATCAAATCCATAAATAAATGACAAAGTGGTGACAAAATTCAATCATCTGACCTTGACAGTCAAGGTCATTTTTAGGTTATAATCATACCTGAGTTATTCAATATGTCGGTTTTGTCATAAGTGTTGTTTTGTCCAAGTATGAATCAAAACCAAAACTAAAAAACAAAGTTATGACAATTTAAGCAAAATTTAATTATTTGACTTTGACGGTAAAGGTTATTTTTAAGGTTAAGGTCAAACTTAAATAATTTTTCTTGTCGGCTTTGTCATAAGTGTTGTTTTGTCCAAGTCTGATTCAAATCCAAACATAAATAACAAAATTATGGCTAGCAAAATTTAATAATTTGACCTTGAAGGTGAAGGTCATTTATGAGTCAAGGTCAAGTTGAGTCTGCTTCACTTGAAGGTCTTGTCCAAAGGGTTGTTATGTCCAAGTATGAAGACAATCCACGTTGTAATAATTAATTTATGGCAAATTTTAGCCAAATTCAATAATTTTACCTTTAAGGTGAAGGTCATTTATGAGTCAAGGTCAAGTTTCGTCCGGTCTACTTGAAGATCTTGTCCTAAGGGTTGTTGTGCCTAAGCATAAAGAGAATCCACCTATTAATAATAAAGTTATGGGCAATTTAGCAAAATTCAATATTTTGACCTTGAAGGTGAAGGTCATTTATGAGTTAAGGTCAAGTTTAGTCTGGTCAAATTGAAGATCTTGTATAAAGGGTTGTTGCTTCCAAGCATGAAGAGAATCCACTTACTTATAATAAAGTTATGGCCAATTCAAGCAAAATTCAATATTTTGGCCTTGAATTTGAAGGTCATTTAAGAGTCAAAGTCAAGTTTAGTCTGGTCATCTTGAAGGTCTTGTCCAAAGGGTTGTTGTGTCCAAGTATGAAGAAAATCCATCAAGGAATAAAAAAATTATGATCAATGTTAAAGTTTTCGGACGGGAACGGCAACGGCATCGGCAACGGCAACGACACCATGACCATAGCAATAACTCGATTTGTTTTTTAAAGTCGAGCTAACAAGAGGGCCAGATGGTCCTGGGTCACTCATCTGAAAAGAAACTACCAAACAACTGGTGGAGTACGGGTGGGTGGCTTCTAAGGGATGTGTCAAATGGCAGACAGTTCAAATACCACATTAGATTTCAAAAATATTTTTTAAAACCAAGAACGAAGGTCAATAGTTCAAGGTAAACCAAAGTCAAATCTGAAGTCTGTATGCAAACTTATATACAAATAGTTAAAACTTCAAACACATATCTTAAAAAAATGAAGAAGGTCAGTTGGTCAAGGTCAGTCAAGGTCAAAGTTGAAGTCTGCATCCAAATTTATACAAATAGTTAAAATTTCATTGATTTAGCTTCAAAAACCATGAAAGTAGGTCAGTAAGTCACATGAAGGTCAAGGACAAAGGTTGATGAAGGATAAGTACCTTCCTACCCCATCCATTTTTTGGAGAGAGATACCCAGATGAGGTGGGTGGAGACTGGGTACCATGGTAAGGGTCAACATCTATTAAAGCCCATCTAATTAATAAGGCAATGACGAACTATATGATTCGAAGCTCAAAGCCTTTCACTTGCTTTAAAACTTTTTTCCCATGTAACTCAAAGTAAAACCAAGTGGGGTGGGGCCAATTTTGGTCCAAGGGCCATGATTTGTATAAACTTAGTAGAGGTCCCCTAGACAACAGTGCAAACACAATATTTAACCCTATGCCTAATGGTTTTTGACAAGAAGATTTTTGTTAGTTTTTAGCTCACCTTAGCAAAGTGCTCAGGGTGAGTTTTTCTGATCGGTCTTTGTCGGTCGTCCGTCGGTCGTCCGTCCGTCCGTCGTCAACTTTTCATTCAGACGACATCTTCTCTGAAACCAATGGGCCAGATTTAATGAAACTTGCCTGGGATGTTTTTGCATGAAGCTCTACCAAGATTGTTGAAATGGTTCTGGTCCATTGCATTTCTGGTTCACTGGAGCTAAAAATAGATTTTAAAAGTTGGATCTTTAAAAATCTTCTTCGTTGAAACCTCAAGGCCTGGAGCTTAGATATGTGGTATGAAGCGTCATCTAGTAGACCTCTACAAAGTTTGTTCAAATTATGACCGTGGGGTCAAAACTGACCCCACCCCAGGGTAAGTTGATTTTACACAGATTTATATAGGGAAAACTTAAAAATCTTCTTGCCAGAAACCACAAGGCCTAGAGTTTAGATATTTGGTGTGCAGCATTGTCCAGTGGACCTCTATTAAGTTTGTTCAAATCATGGCCCCTGGGTCAAAATGGCCCCGCCCCGGTTGTCACATGTTTTACATAAGAGTTATAAAGGAAAAACTTTAAAAAGTCTTCTTGTCAGAAACCGCATGGCCTAGAGTTTAGATATTTGGTGTGTAGCATTGTCTAGTTGACCTCTACTAAGTTTGTTCAAATCATAGCCACTGGGTCAAAATAGGCCCTGCCCCGGGGGTCACTTGTTTACATAGAGTTATATAGGAAAAAGTTTTAAAAAATCTTTACATCAAAAACCATAAGGCCTAGAGCTTAGATATTTTGTATGTAGCATTGTGTAGAGGACCTCTACCAAGTTTGTTCAAATCATTACCCCTAGGTCAAAAATGGCCCCGCCCCAGGCGTCATGTTTTACATAGAGTTATATAGGAAAAACTTTAAAAAAATCTTCTTGTCAGAAACCGCAAGGCCTAGAGTTTAGATATTTGGTGTGTAGCATTGTCTAGTGGACCTTTACCAGGTTTGTTCAAATCATGTCCCTGGGGTCAAAACTGGCCCCACCCTGGGAGGCGGGCGGGGGGGGGTCGTTTGATTTTACTCAAGGACTTATATAGGCAAAAAATGTTCATTGTTATGTCTCCCACTAAACCTGCCCTTCTGATGGAGACATATTGTTTTTGCCCTGTCCATGGGTGTCTGTTTGTCTGTCTGTCTGTCTGTCATACTTAGTTTCCTTTCAATAACTTTAGTACCAGTTGACCCAAAGCCTTCAAACTTCACATGGTTATTGCCCTTATTGGGGGGGTCAGTAGGTCAAAGGTCAAGGTCAGAGGGACCTTTAGAATGAAAACTGTTTTCACTCAATAACAGGAGTACCATTTTACCTAAAGCCTTCAAACTTCATATGATGATTGCCTTTACTAAATAGAAGAACCATGTCGTTTTTGGGGCTAGTATGTCAAAGATCAGGGTCACAGGGACCTGTAGAGTGAAGACTATTTCTGCAGAGAAACTGTAGTACCATTACACCCAGAGCCTTCAAACTTTATAGGATAATTGTATTAGAACAACCCTATTGTTTTTAGGTTCCATAGGTCAAAGGTTAAGTTCACAGGGACCTCTAGAGTGAGAACTGTTTCTGCTCAGTAACTGGAGTACCATTTCACCCAGACCCTTCAAACTTCAGTTCATTGGATGATTGTCTTTACTCAGTAAAAGAACACTTTTACTTTTGGGGTCAGTAGGTCATAAGTCAAGGTCACACGAACCTGAAGAGTAAAAATTATTTCTGCTCAGTAACTGGAGTACCATTACACCCAGAACCTTAAAACTTCGTATTGTAATTATATTAGAAGAATCCTATTGTTTCTGGGGTCTGTAGGTCAAAGGTCAAGTTCACTGGGACCTGTAGAGTAAAACTATTTCTGCTCATAAATTTGAGTACCATTACACCCAGAGTCTTCAAACTTACTGCAAACTTTTTTAGACTTTCAAACAACAAACACCCATAACAACCAATAAGGATACTTGTAACATGAGCAATGAGACTCAGGTGAGCCATTTAGGGCCATCATGGCCCTCTTGTTCTATATAAGTCTATGTAAAATCAAGTGACCCCTGCACTTGGGCGAATTCTGACCCAACAGCCTTGATTTATATATATTTGGTAGAGGTCCTTTAGTAGACGTTATCAACCAAATAGGTAAGCTCTATGCCTTGTGGTTTCAGACAAGAAGATTTTTTAAAACTTTTTTTCCTATAATTCTAGTAAGATCAAGTGACCCCTGGGGTGTAGCCAATTTTGATCCAAGTGCCATCATTTGTATAAACTTGGTAGAGGTCCACTAGAAGCTCTAGTCCTTTTGGTTTCTGACAAGAAGTTATTTTTAGTTTTTCCTTTCAGTTTTCATGGTAACCAGAGTTCTGCATGGAATTCTATTTTTTATATAACTTTAAAAGTGGACCATAAACATGATAAAAGGATCATTTCTGCAAAGTTTAAATGCATCTGACCTAGTGGTATCAATGTTGCTTAAAGTCAACTGTGGCCAACAGACGGACTGACCTTCAGTCAGGTGGGGTAATAAGTAAAGAGAAAATAGGAACATTTCTGTTTCTTACTGCTTTATTCCAGAATACTGGGTTAACATTGGAACAGTTCAAATTCAAAACTTGTTCAGCTGTATAATGCAATATGAATGCCTTTCCAAATGTTGAGTATCATAATGTGTAACAAGAGAATTCAGGAAAAGCATTAATTCACAATTCCTTTCCCACAAAGTTTGAATTTAGTAAATATTTTTATTATCTAAACAAACATACAGATAAGGATAAGAGCTAAGACAAAATCACTAATATACCAGAAATTTAGATAATTTCAAAATTACAACAAAGAACACTCCAAATTATACAATTTCAGCTGTAATGCCCAAAACAGTAATGATGAGACAATGATGAACAAAATCTCCACTGAAGTAGGGCAATATACTAGTATGCCCAAATGAAGCTACCGACAATGAATGACCTTTTTCAACAAGAACAATTATATCAAAATGATGTCACAATGTGGATTTTTAAGGACACTATCATTATAGTTCAAATTTTTTATTGTTTAATGTTAACTATTTACCTTAAGCTATTCAATATAGAGCAGAGAAGAAATATTCATACATTATATTAGTATGAGATGTGGCCTCTAAAGTGTGTCCCTGACCATGACCCAAGTTGTCCAAAACCTGTGTTTGGCACTTCATCCCATTTTGATAAATTTTATATCAAATAGATTTAATTTCTTAAAGCTGTAGAAATTATATGGAATGTACACACAATGTCAAATAACTTAAGTTTTCTTCAAGGAGTTCAAAAGATACGGAGCAAGATATAAGGTCTATAAGTGTGACCTTGACCTTGATCCAAACCAACCACTATCTACACTAAGCATATCATCTCATTACAGTAAACATTTCTGCTAAATAGTTTTAATTTCCTTCAATTGTCTGATGAGATACAGCGGGGACACAAGATTTCTTATGGACAGATGACCTGAAGCAAATAATAATATTCTCCTTCAGGCTTATAAAATGAAAAATGGACAACAATGCCATGAAGACAGTTATTGCAAAGACTTATTCCATATCTATTGGCTCAACAATGCAAGCTTTGTTTATAGCTTCTGTTCCCATGGCAACCACAAATTAAATCAGTTAAAATTTCTTGATTTGTGTTATATGAACTAACCAAAAGCTGTGATAGGTTTCAAAACTCTGCTTTAAAGCGACTGACTCACAGACGATGATAAAAAGAAAATCTTTATACATCTTGAAATTCTTGCTGTAATCGTGAAGAACATATTTAAACTAAGTAACTGACTCAGTTTTTGTTACAGAAAAACATCAAAACATAAAGTTTTACACACTTTTATCGGTAAAAAATTTACCCCGTTAGTCACGGGGTAAATACAATAGTTATAAGATTAATTTTGAGGCGATGTAATAACTAGACGCCGTGCCTCAGTGGGCTAAGTTGTTGCTCCATATTTTACTGACCGAAAGGTCGTGGGTTTGAATCCTGGTTAAGTCAAAACATTTTTTTTTCAATTTTCATGGTGTATAGAAGCATAATATTATATTTTTTCCATAGTATATTAAATCCTCTTAAATTTGAAAGAATAAAACATTTCAGCAAAATTTTAGGTGTCAGTCGCTTTAATGACTTTATGAACTATTACCAAAATATTTCCAGACTGACAATCAGACTGATAGGTGGCGTGTACACTATTCTGGTAATAATAATACTACAAGAAGTCCTTTGAAAAAACAGCACTCTAGATATGTACATTGGATTTCTTATCATACTGCTTAATTTTCATATTTCATTATAAAAGCTTCAAAACTTTGTCACTAAACAAGATAAAGACCTAAGATTAAAAATTTCTGTAAAATAGTGACAAGGTAGCCAAAAGAGTTAACCGTCCCATATTTAAATCCAGCCTCTGAAAATCTGCTGAACTTTTTCTAAACTCAACAGAACAATTTATACTGTAAGTCAAAGTTTGTTTTTTCATATTCATGAAGTTGGGAAAGATCAAAATTCTATTGATATTTTCAACATCTTCTTCATCTCAAATTAAGAATTCATCCAATTCATATGTAGTGAGTAACTTGGATCAATCTTAAACACTGATTGACAGTAGAATAACCAATTATATTGATGGATAGAGAGTATCTATATATACACTTTGTTTAAATGTGCGACCAACTGACACACAAAGAAAATATTAACACTTGAATGAGGCCAACATAAACGAGGCCTAACCAAAGTCTTGCTGCTTCATATAACCAATCACAATTGAACTTCGAATTATTAATTTCATCTGAGAATCTAACTTTAAAACAACATTCTGACTAGACATTTTTTATACAAACCAAAAAATAACTTAGTGTTACAATAATATTTATAGCATGACAAGAGTGTATGACGTATACTGCTTCATGAGGGCAATAGGATAAAATGCCATTAACATTTTGTACCACAGCTGTTTCTAGGGAATGCCCATGAATGCTTACTGAACTTTTGAAGGTTAACCAGTTGTGAATAAAATAAACATGCCTCCACTAGGCCAAATACTTTTGACAGTTGTGTTACTACCATGGAATGTTAAAAGATGTTTTCCTTCCATGTCCTGCAGTAATCAAACAGCTTGATATACATACAATTATTCCACAGTATACCCAAAATATATACTGTCTTAAAACAAAGGAAATTCCCATCAGCCGTGGTACCATGACTATTTAATTATATTTTATCACACATACGTGCATACAATACATGTCACACAACTGCCTGAAAACACAAAATATTTTATTATAAACATCAAACATTTGCAGAAAAATACTAACCATATCATATAACTAAAATATCTGCAGAAAAAAACACTATATACTTTATTTAAGCATTCAAAACCAGATTTATTTTATATTCAGAAGTGATGATCAACAAAAAACATGGAGAAAAAGTAAAAGCAAGTACTGTAGATCCTCCGCCATAAGTTGACCCCAGCTATAAGTTAAGGGGATATAGCCCAGCAGAAAAAAACTGTTTTCTCACACTGGCCCACCAATATAACCAATTATGTCTACGTGAAATTTACAGGTAAATGAAGATGGTTTTTATCTTAACCAATTCATAAGCGAAGTTAGGTTTTTTTATCAAGCAACTTATGCAAAAGGCATACCTACATTAAAGGGAAGCAACAACTGAGACATATTTAAGTATCCAAGACATTTAAGAATCCAGGTAAAAATAAGGGATAAGAACAATAGTTTGCTGTTTTAATCAGCAATTATTTACTTATCACAATGTATGCATCAATACATTTTGGACCAATTTCATAACCTTATTATTGGTTTGTGTTAACACTTAAAACTAAAGTGTCCCTCTACTAGCACATTCTGTTCTGTTCTTAAATCAAGTGTGTATGCTAGACTGGTTTAAACTGCTTTGATCCATTAGTTTATCATGCCACCAGCAATTGTCTGAAACTTAGTAAATAATGAATTACCTTTACTCTGTTCAAAACTATGTCTTTTTGTATCTAGACTTGTGAGAATTTATCATACTGATTTTCTTATTAATTCTAGATTTCAATTGGTCCAGCACATCTGATTTTGGTCTGAAAACATACAAACCAATGAATATACTATGTAACCTCAACATATAATATTGTCACATTATGTTACATAGTATTTTTTGCACGTGTTCTTTCTTAATTTTCTCTTATTTTAACTGACCCTCCCAGAAGTCTTCTCGTGACTTCAAGGCCATTATTGTGGGATAAAAAAAATCCTCTTAAGGCCAAGGATTTATAGTATATGACTCTTCTGGCACCATAATTATACCCAAACACCAAAAATATTGTTAACAGATTGTGAATATAACATAACTGAAAATTTCTAAAATATCTAAAACGAATACTGTACACTGAAAACACAGATGACACAGACTCATGGTTTTCTGAAATGGATGCACTCCTAACCCTATGACCTTCACCTCTGACTTGTTTAAATATAAAAACAACATTTAAACACAATGACAAATGGCACCATGGACACTGCATTAGAATACTATAAACATATAGCAAATACTACAAACTTAAAACTGTTAATGAATTTGGGATGAACATACATGGATGTCAATGATTATGTATTATATGACAACTTTATGAGATAGTATCTGTTTGACAGATGGTAAAAATATGTAATGAAGAAACCCATGGTATGGCAAATAAATATAATGAAATTGTATGAGAAAGCATCAAAATTGCTTTTTTAAGATATGTTACAATTCTGTATTCAATCACTATTTAAATATCAATATGAAAAATAAATTGCACCTGAAAGCTGTATAATTTGTAAAATTTCAACTGCTTTCTTTTTTTTTAATGAATTCCATATGACAAATGCATTCCTTTTTGAATTGCGAATTTATCTTTTAAAATTAAGTAAAAAAATTATTAAACAAGAGCTGGTCGAACCGGGTGATGCTACCCGAATAGGTTTTGGACACGGAATAGTGTGTCCATAAAGTCTTTGCCAAATTCAGCACAAAGATATTATGTTATTGGTAGTTGCTGAAAAAGGTTAAAACTGTTTAAATATGCAATGAAGAATGTATGACAGTTCCCATATTATTCTTTATTTTTCTATCAACTCAGACAGTGGCAGCCCTATTCAGACAGTGTCATGGTCACTGAAGTAAGCTGGTGACAGGTAAATCAGAGGTTTTTGATACTTCTTGTAGTTTCAGAGTTATGTCCCTGACAAAGTTCAAAGTGTAAAATAAACAAAGGGCAATAACTCAAAAATCAGATATTGCAAAGGTATGGTTCTTACGCACTGCATTTCTACTCAATAAGATCTATCTACCTACGAAGTTTCTTGTTGATACTTCTTGTAGTTTCAGCGTTATGTCCCAGACAAGAAAATGCGGACGGACAAAGCGGCGACTATATGCTCTCTCTTCGGGGAGCATAAAAAGATTATTTCATTAACATAATATTAGGGATGGCAACCAGTAACCAGATAATCCATCCTGAGTATTTGTTACCAAATTTATACTTGAGAACTTGGTATTCTTTTTTGAAAGAACCACTTTTATTTATTCATATCCATATCTCTCCACTAAGGAAACATTTAAATGTAATCCAAACATCCATGCAAGGTGTAAAATCATGTGGTAAGCTGACACTGTTAGCCAGGCAATGAACAATTTGACATATGTTAGTAATAGACAACAATTACATCTATGTTACTTATATCATTACACCACTTACGATACTCAATTTGCTTATCATCAAACTCTGATACCAGTGTGGTTCATCAAAGGTCAGGTAGCATCAAAGAATTACATGTTCTTTTAAGCACAGGGCGTAACCTGTGAGACTACCACTTACTCTGCATCATCTTCCCAGTTTGTTGTGTAAACTTAATTCAGGGTAGTTGATATCATATGACATCAAGAGAAATCTCACTACCATTAGTTTACAAATAGTCTGACAGCTATCGAAAAGAGAATTCCAAATCAAGCTTCATCTGCAAATCTTAGGTTAAAGTTTGGTTCCATTTCTGTATGTGAGTGAACTGTAAAAATATTATGCGAGTCAGTTAAGTATAATCCAAGTCGGTTAACTGCTGCTTTTCATGCTAGCTAACAGTAAACCTTGCATATGTCTGTGTCTAAAATCTTAAAAATGTTGATGCTTGAAAAATTTGTAGGAAATCTTTTGAGTAACAAAGTACCTGAGCTGAAGACTGACCAAGCACTCCAGTTATAAAATCAAAATTCATTGTCATCCCCTCATAATATAATTCCATCAATATAATATCTTTTTATTAGTTTGAATTTAAATAATCTGTGTCAAAATATAAATACCTACAACACAATACATACATGCATTTAATATAGAAAGTACACACTACCTAACTGATTGAATTTCAATCATAATGCCAGATCTTCTAAATCAATCCACTGTAATAATCAATTTACAAGACCTCTAAGGTATACACCATAAATATTTACAGTTTTGCTATTACATGTACTAACTGGCTCAAATGGTTTTAAATGCACTTTTTTTACAAAGTTTAATTCAATAGGAAAGTATGACATATTGTTAGTATTGTCTTCTTTGTGATGTAGTGTACAGGAGTTCAACTTATAAATATTTTGTATGAAGTACTGTAAGTCTTATATATAATACTGTATACAGAATATTTTTGAGCTGAACCCCTATGATTAAGAGTAAGCATCTTCGTCTATTGTAGAGTGTAAGTGCAGACCTTGTTCCCTAGAAATCTTGATGTAATAGTTTCATCTTCTCCACTGTACTTCATCATACACAGTGCTAAATAATTAAATCAGAGAAGTCAAGAGTTTGAGATGATACCTAAGTATATGAAGTAAGAATTTACATCTGATTGTCTTAGACTGCCTTAGTTGTCGACGGGCCATAAAAGTCTATTCATTTATACATGTCTTAGACTATGTTTGAAGTCATATATGTGTTTCCTTACTTTGTACCCTGAAATGCTTTCTCAACATATCCTCCACAAAAAAACTAAACTGAACACATTAAACCATCTTGGACAAAGAATAATATGACAACTTTTTGAAAAAAATCAATGCTGTATTACAAATTTTAAAAGCTGGTAAAAATACTTAAGACAATATCTATTTGCTAATCTTCTGGCATACCTATAAATGTCCATCACATTGACACTAACAACAGAGAAAAATTCTCTCCTTACTGTTGCTAGCTATCATGACTTTAACCATGGGTGAGATTCTAATGCTGCCTTGCTACGATCACCATAGTCATACAAGAGTTCTTCCCCTTGGTTAATATCTCTAGAAGCAACTATGATAAGGTAGGGTTTGCCTTTAACATCTACGAGTTTGGTATGACAGTTACTGTTAGTTTTACTGTGATTCAGAAGACGTCCTAGCTTCCCACTTTCGGCTGTCGCATCAATGCTGAAAAAAAGGATCAGAATTAAATATCTGACTTTCTTGTAAGTTTTGTATGCTACCTGATTTCTTCAGACACAAAGTTAAGAAACTGGCATATTTCTGGAAGCTCACAATTAAGAACCAGAACTTAGTAAGCACGGATGTAAGTATCTTGCTTTTGTTTCAATGCATTCCTAACAAACAGAATTAAGACTTTATCCAAACACTGCAAATAAATTAGAGTATCACCCAAGCACTATCAAAGAAAACTATGTGAGTATGTAGAAAATCTTTTATCAGTCTGTTCAAATCTGTCATTTGCATCACAAAATTTTGACAACAGACTGCCAAATGAAACTTGGTGATTTCTATACAGGCCCTTCAATTTCCTTTGCAGCAAAATGATAAAGGCCTAAATATTATAATAAAAAAATTATTATGAAAATATATAATGGAGGAACTTTACCAGTATTTTTTGTTCTTAAATTGGAAGTAGTACATGTAACAACCCTTGGTAGGATCTTTGGAATATTTCGTGTCACGTGCTTTTGCTTCCGGGATACTGATTAGATCTCCAGCATACTCCACCACAAAGTCTCCTCGCAGGAAGTTCTTTGTTGCCAAAACACCACGGCCCTTATTTTCTATGTCTTCCACCTGAAACAGGTCAACAAACATTATTAGATTGTCTATTGTATCCACATGTGTTATGAATTCAAATTTAATTGCCCTCTGGGCAACAATTCAGTAAAACCACAGTTTTTGTTATAAAAACACAAAAGCTCTACAAAAAAAGAAACATTTCTGATGATTCAAAAAACTTAAGTCCAGACCATCAAGTTCACTTTTAACATCATATGTCTTTAAGTCCAATTCATTCATTTAAGCCCCAATAATACATGGGAACTAGAAAAGTCCAATACAAGTAAATTCCTTCAAAATTCAAGCTCAAAGAATTATTTTGAAGTCTAGCAAGCATTATGAAAGTACTATACCATACCAAGCTGCAATATGACATGATGAGTATAAATTCTAACTTGTACATACATTAACATACTGCATGCTACAAATTGTGTATAAAACATTTTAATCAGCTTTTAGTGTTTGAGTCTTGACACAGGCAATATTCAACAATTCCAAGTCTGTTTCTACACAGTGACCTTATGGGGTGTATTTTCCTGTCAGCAAAACCTACTTAATGATTTCTTGTTGTATCTTTAAAACATCAAGTTTACATCAAGACAATGATAATATTTCTAGCAATTACAAGCTTTAGTTTTCTAGACAGACAGACACAATAACAGAAAGATTGCTCCAAACTTTAAAAATTGGTGAATATCAATGGGGGACTTAAGTACATTCATTACAATATATATTGTATGTCTTACTATTTTTATAACAAGCAATAACATTAATTATACACAGAATAGTTTTGTTAAGCACCATGTCTATGTCAGGGAATAGAAGTGGGACAATATGGTTATACACAAACCTTTAACCCCTCTTCACAACCACTTAGTATTTTACTGCACAGATCTTCATCTTTTTCTTTCTGTAGAAAAAATATAAGAAAATATATAAATGAATTCATACTCATTTTTTATATGATATGATGTTTATAAACCACAATATACAATTTTTGCCTTTAGTGAGGTGAATATGAGAAATTTTCAACACAGAAAAAGTGATACCAACCTAGAGCATCGGAGGACACTGCTATCACTTTTTCAAGGTTGACAATTCCTTGTATTTACCAAACCTAAAATTGATTTATTATCAAACCTGATGACACACTATTTTTACAAGTAAGTAATTGTTGACCATTTTCTTAAGGCATATGTAATGTTGAACAGCAGGAAATATGTCATCACACATCATCTGACACATATCCTAGCATTTTGTGCATGATTCATACTGAAAAAGGTCAATATGTGTTTTTGTTTCCACCAATGAGTCAACACAATATTTTATTATAAATCAAATGATCTTGCTTCTACAAATGAAAACCTGTTTATTCATAGATTTAGCAATTTAATATCAAACACTGAGATTCAATGTTTGTTTTATCACGGTCTGAACAATTCTGAGGCCAAAACTTCTTCAAATGGAGTGTAAATGTGATCTTGACAAACGAACCAGATGACTGGAATGTTTATGAGGCCAAAGGCTGTGGGCCAATACGACTGTCCTGGGGACAAATAACAGGGCCTGTATCGAATCAATTATTTAATGACAATTTTATTTAGAAGTTGCTAACTCTTTAACACATTTATGAAACTTTTGTCTTCTGCTTGTGTTAATGAGAATTAGAAATTGTGAAAAAAGCATACTGGCTATTAACATGAATAGCATCCTAAGGCCATACACAGACTTCCATACTACTAAACATGATAAAAGTAGATAGAATAATTTCAGATATTGCTAAATCTTGATGCTATCATATTGAAAAGAGAAAAGCTGCCATTTAAAATGGAATTCTTTATCAATTTTGGCCACTGATATTTAAGCCAATCAAACTGAGCAACAAGAGGGCCAATATCAGTATCGCTTTTCCGGCCAGAGGCTGACTAGTGTTATTGATACTGGCCCTGATATTCAGAAGGTTCACATTTTATCAAGTCAGTGGTCTGGTATGTTAATGGTTATGAAATAAACCATCATAAAATGGTGTGAATCAGAAAGATGATTTACTATTTCAGTGATAAAAACCTACCTGTATTTCTGATTTACTCTTCCGGTCACTTCTACGCACAGGGAAATAGTCTGTGAGGTGTGTAGTCTTTAATCCATCACCCTCAGTTTTCCTGAAATATTTCAAAATCATCAAATCTTATCCTATCTCTTTTAACTTTCCTGAAAAAAAACTGGAACTTGGCCAAATCATAAAATTTTCATCATTACTGAATCATCAGTTCTTTTTTGAAACAAATAATTTTTATCTGACTGATGACTGAGGTAATTAAATCCCTGTAATAGACTCATTGTCTGCATTCACACAACATGCAATGAGCTAGTTCAGTTTCATTCACAGTGTTAACACATCACAGAGTTGTCAATTCAAAAAAGATTTAACTACTTTTTTTTCCGAGAAAGTTTGAGTCTCTCTCTAATTTAAATTGATCCTACCAAATACATGGCAAAACTAGCAGCAAATTCAATTTAATTTAAAAGATACAGCTCAATTATTGCATGGAAATGATGACATAATGATAGTATCAAATACTTGACCAGCCTTAAACTATCACAATGGTATAATCGCTAACTAAAGATGTAATTTAAGAAAACAAAATAACCATTAAAAATCAACATTTAAATAAGAAGCAAAATAAGGAAATAAGCTATTCAAAGCATAAAAATCACCCAGAAAGTTACTTGGGCCAAGACCCAGCAGATTTGCCCATGCAATTCTGTTTCAAAGAAAGAACAAAACTGGATCTAACTTTTTCCTGGGTGCTTTTGATTTTGCAGGACAATTTGTAGAGGCAGTTTTTGTGTCATCTGATTTTGCAGAATCTGTTTGTTTCTTCTTACGTCCTCGTCTGCGGGACTTAGGTCTTTGATGTTGTTGTTGTTGTGCAGTTTTAGCTTCCTCTTCTAGTTTGTCTGTTAGGGTCTGGAAGTTAATACAGCAAGTATTAAAAGGGAACATTCTACAATGCTAATGACCCAGAATAAACCTACAATGTGAACTGTCACATATCACTTTCTCCAAAACCTCATTCTGAAAAGATCATTTATGTGACCTAACCGTTATACTACTAAGAATAAAATGTCACTGGCTCTGACACAAGTATTTTTGCACAGTCTGATCATGATCTGCACTATCTGCTACTCAGTAAGATTTCAATTAACATTCTCTATAAATGATAAATGAGTCTGTCAATATTTGAAATAATTGACAAGTCTAGTATAGAAAGGAAGCAAAATCTGGGAAATATTGCTGTAACTAACCTTTTTACAAGGAAATATTGCTGTAACTAACCTTTTTACAAGGGAATATTGCTGTAACTAACCTTTTTACAAGCTGGATCATGAGTAGCTTCTGCTGATTTGCTAGTCCCAGTTTCCTGATGTTTTTTTGTGTCATCTTTGTCTGGAGAGGATTTTGGAGTGAGTACCACAGAGGTGTTGGATAGGTCAATATCTGGTACACCTACAGAACTACTTTCTGCAAAAAGGGAAATAAAGCTGTAAAGCCATGTAACAGGTATAAAAATGATTTTTCAAAACTTCTTCAAAGAGACAATTATTAGCTATTATCAAGGCTAGAACCAATGTCCTGACCTAAATATTAGTTAAAACATGTAATGAGTACTGTTTTATACCTTATCAGAGTTTTTTAGCCCTCATATAGTATTTCTTTTCTCAGACTATCAATGCTCCATCATTAGTTTCTCAGTCTTTATAAAGTTTGAATTTTTGTTTCTAATACTCAAGATATATATATGAAAAACTATTCCTGTAGCTTTGTTTCTTACCATCTTTTTTTGGGGATTTGCTCACTTTCGTATCTTCCTGAGATGGGCTTGGTGGAAAATAGTCAGTGATTTTAGAGTCATTCAGAGCACTTGATGCCATTGTCTTTGATACTGGAATATAAAGTACAGTTAATCTTGTAACATGACAAGAACAACACAGTATCATTTGCAGTGCTTTAAACTGAAAGCAAACATAAGCCCACTGCTTGCATGGTTCATCAGTAGTCAACAGAACTACTTACACTCTGGTACATTCAAACTTTTGGAGGCAATGTATAAAAATGTCAAAAATGATCTTTTTTCAATCTATTGAGAAGGACTATAACTTGATTACTTTTTTGTTTTATTTATTTTGAGCACTGAAAAGACCTTGAGGAAGCAACAATGTCTTCTGAAAAATAAGCTTTCTGCCAGTTTGGTTGGGGTTTATTGAAACTGAAAAGAGCGCCTAATCAATACTAGATCCTATATTAAACAAAGTTATAAAACAACAGCTTAATTTTTTTTCTTTCTATTCATCTGTCTATCTATCTCCAATAAGTGTCAAACCCTTCATGCGGATTAGATAACATTCTATTGTATATTATTTGGAAAACAGCATCTGTCATGCCAAAATCACAATGCTCTTCAATAAAAATCTTGCAATGTCTCACCCACCATTATGTTTATCAGAGTCTACAAAAACCTTAACAGAATTTATGTACAGAACTATTCAACACAAGACTGGCACATCTGTGTTCTCAAAAGACTGAAAAATGACCAAAAACTGCCAAATTATTCATGCCAATGTTTAATTTGTGCCATCTAGAAAATAATTATCAAATCTTATATAACACAGCCTGAGCCACAGCTCAAAAGAAACTGTATGAATGTATTTTTGTTATCCTGAACTGCAGATAGTTAACTACAAAAATGATCTTTCATCTGAAATACAATGTAGCTATTATCTGGTTGGACATCCTAAGGACTAAGAAACATTTTAACTTCAACATAACAACTTCAACTTATAAGCACGTTGACTGATGACCTCACAAACACCTGTTACCAGAATATAGCTGATCTACGGGTTGGCAAAAAGAATCAATATTCATATAGGCAGTGGCTATGGTTACGGAACCATAATCTAAGTCTAGGATTACTGAAGTTCCGTAATCCTAGACAAATCCAGTGGAATAGGCTACGGTTTACTAAGTTTTTTTAAAGAAGGGTTACATACCCAAAATCAAGTGATTAATTGTCTCAAATATTACATTTTCTCCAAAATGTGCAACACTAATGTTATGATACGCAATCTTGGTTGTTGTTGCATTGACTAACGTTAAATGGTTAAATGTCGTTGTCGTCATCTACAGACACTTTAAAGACGACTGGGGTGGGGTCTCTGTACGCAGTTACTGGCAAACAATGATTTTATTTTCACTAAATTTGATAAGAATTAGTTACTTTTGCAATATTCTGTAATTATGTTTAAAAGTTCCATTAACGTGACGTTTCTTGCACTCAATCTTATCGATGCACAAAACAGTAACAGCATACCTGCCATAATTTTTCTGGCCATTTCCGGGATTTTGATATCGAATTTCCAGGAATTGAGCCGATTTTCCGGGACATACAACTATTCATATACTTTCAATGCCCTTCCGTTTGCAGTACACAAAACTGGATGGGATTCCGTTTTTGGCAGGAAAAGCCGTGCACATGTTTCAAATACACATCAGTACCATCAGTTTCATACCTTTTATTTTTATATTTATATATATATTTTTACCTTTTTATTTTTAGTTGCAAGAGCATAGTAATTGTGTAGCAGTAATCATAAAATAATAACTGTATACCATTAATTAATTAACATCATAAATTCGAATTCAAGTTGAATCACGGGCGTTTGATGACAGTGTCGTCTATGCATCGTATTACAAGTATCAGCGCGATTTGAACGAACATTACAATATTCATCAAGGATACCTTTTAAACTTACCTTTTTCTTTGTCGGACCAATATGTGAAAAACTCAGTTTAATTTTAAGCAGCATCTCTTTTGATACCAAATTCTGACGACAGCAAACAAACAACAAACAAGTTAATGATTTAAAAATCATAGTCTTCGTCGGCATGTTTACATTCAATTTAAGTAGCATCTCTATTAAAACCAATTACAGTGGCGACAGTCTTTGAAAGGGGCAGATATAATGCTCCGCAAGTCAATAAATCAATAGACGATAGCAGTCATTTGCTAATTGGTTATCAATGACACGCAGTGTATTCGCCAAATCGGAACATATTTTCATAACGAATAATTGAAGAATTAGCGGCATGTCAAAAATTTGATGTATGCGCTTTTTTCATTTTTTCCCAGACATGGGGTGTCTTTCCAGGACTCCGAGATGGGCCCTTGATTTCCGGGACAATCCCGGACGATCCGGGACGTATGGCAGGTATGGTAACAGTATAATGAAATCAGCTTTTTTTTTAATTTTTGATATTTTGGCACTATCTGTAGTTTTTTGTTCAATTCATTCAGGTATCAATGCTCAAATCATGTGCAAATGTACAAACGTAGCATGAGGTTGACAGCAGCAGCCAAAAGTTGCTGTCCTAAAAGAGTGTTCAGTGATGATATAAGATATTATGAAGTGACATTTAGTTGCATTCATGGTGGAGTAAACACATTCAAATTGAAGGGTACTGGAAAGAGAAACCAGAGGTACATGTATGTTCTACTTTGTTGGTACATTTATTAAGGCAACACAGCAACTAAAAGAATTAAATTGTCATACTTGAAGAACAATCCTAAGTGTTGTCGGTTCGTTTTTACACACGTCAGTGGTATAACAGGAAATAAAGGGGTGCCGGACGTTTCGGTAAATGACCAGTTCAGTAAATTGGATTTATATAGTAAACCCTTTGGACGTTTCGGTAAAAAGGCAATTATATAGTAATTATATGGTAAATAATGGAGAAAGTTGTCACATATGAAAAACACATAATAATTACATTGTTTTCTTTTTGACTCCTCATCCCGTTGGATAGTGTCTAAACTATTTACAGTGGTCTGGTAAAATTTATAAGCAACTGTCATAATAAAAAAAATAATAATTAGTTATTATTACTATAAAATGGTCTAGGTCCACTATGTATACCTAGCCCATTTACCGTGAACCTGATAATAGCAGCAAAATGAGAGCAGCAATGAAATATGTGATATATCCCATTGTTACCATATAATAACTATATAAATTATAATTGCCTTTTTACCAAAACGTCCAAAGAGTTTACTATATAAATCCAATTTACCGTAAATCAAATAAAGTAAGCAAACCACAGGCTTTACAACACGAATGCAGTTATCTGATGCAAAATAATAAGTAATCAGCGCTTAAGTACAGATTCTATTTGCTTCTAGATGATTTATGTATGAGCTATTTTCTGAGGATTAATTACATACCCTTTCATAATGTTTTTACTTCAATACAATGCATTCTCCATCTTACTTGGTCCATAGTGTAAGTATCAAATGGTATAGAAAATTCATCGTCACAACTTAACAATTAAAATTAAATTTAAATTTAAATTAAAAATTAAATTTGGCATGCTATTTTATATTTAACTATTGAAAATACGCTTCTTAGCCTTTCCAAATTCCAGTAGTGTTTGTCTAGGATTACGGAACTTTATTTTAATTGTTATGTGAGCTAGTCTTGACCTAAAGTGCAGAATTTTTATACATTTTATATATTTTGTTATAATTTTATCTATGTAACCAATGTGATCTATGAAGTTGCAAATTAAAATTGCATTGAATTGAATTGGGGCGAACACCAAGTGGGACGAAACATTAAAAAAACCTAGCGTCTCATAACAATACGATTTAACAAAAAGCTTAAACAAATACCAATTTTACATTTATAATTTAATAACCGATATCTCAAAAGTGAGCGAACATCGATAAATGCTAAGACAACTGTTTATGGTTTCATTCTCTTTTCTTTCTGTCGCAGTGTCTGTTTTGAATTAGACTGGTCCCCTATTCGTCTCTTTCTCTTTGGAAAATTACGGAAGGGAACCAGTCTAGTTTTGAATATAAACTTTCCTGACTGGTTACTTAGCCCTCTTTTGTGAATAGCGAAAATTAGTGATGCAAAGACCGCGAAAATGAAGCGGAAAGATAAAAATCAAAATGACAGATCACTTGAAAATGATGTACATTTTGTTCTTTGTATCAACGACCTAAAATTCTGGTAAATAATTTTAATGCAAGTATGCAATTGTCTCATTTACATTGGGAAGCATGTAACAGGCTTGGTTTTAATATTATAATTTAAACACGAAAACCATACGCCTAACCAGAGGCATATATGTTATCTATGTCTCTGGCCAAACCCAGGTTCTACATTAGTGCTCCCAACAATCAATTGCTGATTATTACTGGGAGGTCGGGGACTGACAGTGAAAACTGAGATGTTATGTTACATTTCTTGATATTGTACATTATTTAAATGTTTGTTTAAAATAAAAACAGTATGATGGAATTAGTACGTGTGAAGACTTGCATTGCTCATGTTACATACGGCAAGATTTTCAATTTCTTGATATTGTACATTATTTAATTTTTTGTTTAAAATAAAAACAGTATGATGGAATTAGTACGTGTGAAGACTTGTATACGGCAAGACTTTCCAGAGACTGATAGTGCGTGGAAAGAAAGATTTCATGTGACACTGTGTTATTGAGAATGGTATAAAATAGTTAAGATATCTTGATGCTATTAAGTGATTATAATCTACTATCACAAAGATTGTTTGAAAGCAGTTTCTTTTATTGCTTTTTATTACACTGTATATTTCTTTATGAATCTTAGAGTGCTACTGGCTTTTGATGAGACATTCTCAGTATGTTTTTTTCTAAATAAAGTCATCATTAATTGTTACACCAAAGTAGTTAGCATTTTTAGTTTGTTTTAATGCAATATCGTGTAGCTTATAGGGAAAAATAACCGTTTTTTCTTCTTTCTAGAGACTTATAATTTCACATTTGTCGGGATTGAATTCGACTGTTTTTGTTCCAATTCTTTTAACATTGCAAGGTCATGTTGCAGTTTATGTGAGTCGGCGGATGAAAATTTAGTCAGATATACAATGGTGTCATCTGCAAAAGGTCGAACTCTACTTTTAACTGAGTTGGGTACATCATTTATATAACAGAGAAAAAGACAAGGACCCAGCACTGATTCCTGGGTGACTCCCAGACTTTACTTTACTTAAGGATTCTGAATGGCAACCTTCCACTACAACTGATTGTGTTCGATTACTTAGAAAATATTGAACCCAAGATATAGCAGATTTATTAATACCAAGTTCCATGAGTTTATATATTAATAGCTTATGATCAATTTTATCAAGACCTTGCTAAAATCCATGACAATTTAACCTGTTTGTTTTCCTTATTCTAAGTTATCAAATATTTTTTGTGTAAAGGATATTGAGTCTCACAACTGTGCTTTGAACGAAACCAATGTTGGAAAGGTGTTAATAGATCTTTGGAGTCAAGATGGCTCACGATGTTTTATACCAATATATGCTCCATCAATTTGGAAGAAATACAAGTGATTGAGATTGATCTATATAATGGCTTTACACTTAGGCTCTTTTTATATAAACAGGTGCAACAACAGCTGTTTTCCAATCATTTGGTACTACACCAGATTTTAGGGATGACTGTAAAAAATAGTAAGAAACATGCAGTTCTTTTAAGAATCTAGGGTGTTACTGACCAGGTCCTTGTTTAGATGTAGGTTTTTTTAGTAATTTTGAGATGCCATTTAGCTAAATGAACATATCACACAATTAGATTACATCCATGTAAAACTGCTTGCCTCGTCACGAAAGAGACAAAATGTTATACGTTTGCATTAATGTGCTCTCTCTCTCTCTCTTTCTCTCTGATTTTACTTATCTTTTGTACCTTTCGTCAGAATGACCAATGCTTCATGTAGTATTTATTCATTTGTTCATTTGTACATGCTTAGTGAATAAAACCGATACATTTGATATGATATTTTATCGTGAACACAACAAGTTGCATTTGTGGGGGAGTAAAGATAGAACTCACGACTCGAATAAGAAGTATCTGCGTTACCATTAGATTTCTAGTCAGCTTTAAAATCATTTGAGTTCTATTCATGATTAATTTACCACTAATATTCAACATGAAGCAAAATATAATTCTAACAGTATCTGCAGTTCGCCGACAAAAAACAAAGAAGAAATTAACCGTAATCGTACATATTACATCCTATCAATCCGAATACAAGCGCGCCCGTTGACGTCACTTTTTTTTAGAAGTGAAATACTGTTATGGACTAAATCATCTTTTTTGATTTTCATCTATGATGAAATAGTAGATATTTGCTAAAAAATGTTAAGTATAAAAATTACCTCGTTGTTTTCATATTCAAGTGGGAAACGAACACTACGGTAACCGGAATAACCAGACAAGGAAAATAACCGTAAAAGACATGGTAAGTAGTGCACATATTTGAGCTTCTTATAAATATACATACGTATTAGAATGGAAATAAGTTTCACAGTTTCTGTGACCTTCCCTCGAATATAGAACATTTTCTTGTTCAGTTACGTAATTATTTAATCAGTAAGGTCTGCGGCCTTCGTGATTAAACTTCCACGCATCTGAACTCGAACTCGTGATATATTCGACGATAAATCACTCAAACTTAAAGTCTTTATCATAAATAGACAGTTATAGCAAAAGTTTATAGGTTTTTGTTATAAACAATTTCCAGCATCATTTTTCATAATCATTTAACAGTGACATTCTATCTAAAATATATATAGTATATGATAATTTGACCATGTTCATTTAAATAGATATCACCCTAACGTGTTTGTTCAGATAGAGTATTTTTTTCTAATAAACAAAGAGACATTTCTAATAATACAAAAAAATACATTATATGAATGAAATGGGGCAGTAAAAGAGTTGAGATTGTCTTTGTCAGTGAGTTCTCTAATCCATTAAAAGGCAAAAGACAGATAGATAGATTTATTTATAGATAGATAGATATATTTGTGAATATATATGTCATAATTACAACAAATATCACATGATTGAAATATCACAAAATTACAGCTCCAAAGCGCGAAATTCTTTGGCAGATTAGCAAACAATTTATTATTACAGATAGAGTTGAGCAAATGACACATATATCATAGAACAAATCTGAAATACTGTACATAAGTGTAAAAACCTGATATTAGTAAAAGATAAAATCTGACTGTTCAGCATTTATCATGTTTTCCATAAGCTGTAGCTTCACAGCTTTCTTAAAAGCATCTTTATTTTTTAAAACCTTTACTTCTTTTGCCAGACTGTTCCAGTCCCTGATGGCATAATGGAAAAAGGTGTTTGCCGTAAAAACCATTCACCTGTGGTACATGAAAACTGTCAGTACTGTGCCTACTATTACTCCCGATTGCAAAACTGATAAGAGTTTTCAGTGTTAGGTAAAGAACGGGACTCGTCGGTACACCTGTCAAAAATCAGTTTAATCTACCTAGTGTCATTCTGTGTACGAAACGGAAAAGCGGCAAGGAAAAAATTGAGTGAAGATTTCCGGTAGCAACGCAGCGACACAGCAACTTTGGTGCCGCCAAGACACATTTTTTCTGGCTGCGGGTAGATTGCAAGACGAAGTTTTATTGACAGGTTTACCTGAGAAAACTGCCTCGCTGTGATTGGATGATCAGTAAAGTGACAGTTAAAGCTACTGAAATAAGTTACGTCACTTTTTACAGCGTTACAAATACGTGAAACTCTAATCAGTTTTGCAAGCGGTAGTATATGAATGTGCTCTGTTCTAGCGACTGGAATAAAGTAAGTTATCATGCAAATAAGATGGACATTTATTATTGAAAATGTTATGAACATGATTTAATCTCAATTGTTTTACTCTATTTTCTACATTCAGCCAACCTATATGATTAATATCTGATACCTTTAATGAAGTTCTAAATGAATATCCAAAAAAAAATTCTAATAACTTTGTTTTGAGGAACCTGCAGTCTATTTTTAACTGTTTTAAGAGGCCACTTTACCAAGAAGTGGCATAATCAAAATGACATTGTATCAAAGAATTACACAGCTTTAAAAATAAAAATCATTAAAGGGTCATAACTCTGCCAAAAATCATTCAATCAAAAAACCCGTTAGATATGCGCAAGTATTTCAGGTACTGATCAATCATGTAACATTATATTCAAATTGCATTAAATCATTAAAGGGTCATAACTCTGACAAAAATCGTTGAACTAGAAAATGACGACAATATGCACAACTAGACTTGGTACTGATCATTCGTGTAAAGTTTGGATGAAATTGCACCAGTAGTTTCTGAGGAGTAGTCCGGACAAGTTTTGTGACGGACAGACAGACGACGAAGTGCTACTTTGTAGCAGGCGACACAAAAAAGATGTAGCATCTTTCAAAAACAGTGCTGGGATGTTGTCTAAACCAGTACTTTTTTAACAATTCAGTTTACAAAGCTCTTTGTAAATGTATTCCTCGCTAACTGTATCAGGATTTCTCTTCTTGTAAAATTCTTAAAACGATCACGCAGTATTAAACAAATTGTTAGACAGTGGCAATTTATTTATTTATTTAAAAACAGTCAAAATAATATCATTTATATCACTTGTAAAGTGTTTTTGTCGTTGTATTAAAAGGGACGAATAAGAAGTGGCAGCAAAATGAAAATTCAGTAAAAGGCTTTCATGAATAAATATAAGCATCTGAGACTCGGTACAAAAAATTATTTTTGCTTAAATGTTTCGATTTTGCTAAAATAATAGAAACCAGTCTATTTTTACTCTTTAAACAATATTATTGCGATAGTATTATTTAAATCATATAACGTTCTGAGTATTCTTCTAAAATGATAAATAATTATATTTATCAATCTACTTTCTAAAAGAAAACACTATTTATCTAGAAAAAAAAATGTTTGTGAAGAAGTTTTCAGATTATAGGCTAAAAATTGCATGCTGGGATATTGAGAAATGGTCGATTCTTTCGAGAGGGACCACGCTAATTTTTCTCAAGAAAAATGGTCAGAGCTCTGTTATATTAAACCATTAGAACATCTGAACCTTGTTAAAATGAAAAGAAAATATTAGTTGTTCTCTTTCTTGGTTTAAGTCGACATATCATTCCCACTTTGTGTCCAGAAAACGATTTTTCCTTGGATGATGTAAACAAATATTACAAACCAAATTTGACGTTTTTCCTCACTGACGGAAAAAAAACTTCCGGCTTGAAATTTAATGATATTTTTTGACATATTTCATTAATAAGATATTAAATATATATATTTAATTTACGGTGTGTGTTTTGTACTGCTTGCTAAGCGTTTGAATTAATTCAAACCATAGGTTGCAAAAAGAAAGTAGCAGTGAAATGTGAAAGCCAAAATCACAAAATTTGTTCTCAATGATTGAAATTTGGTTTCAGGCTGGCAGACAGTTGCAAGATTTCTAAATTTTAGTATAATAAAATAGTTTATTCTTAGAAAGTCACCTTTTCAACCCAGAAACAATCATAGGTGTTTTAATGTGTAAATATTGTTGCTGAACACATCAGCCTATAAAACATGTTAAACTAGTGTTCCAGCCCCCTTTTTTTAACATTTTAATATTCTTCTTTTATCCTCTTTTAAACAACTCTTTTTAACTTTCTTGCAATTTTGATGCGCAGACATGTCTACGACCCCGCGAGGGGTTTGACATTAATGGAAGATAGATAGATAGAAAACTCACTATTGTACAAGGTGTAAATGACTGCTTTCCAAAGAATGCAAGAATCTCTCTTCATTGAGCTTGACTGCATGCCATTAATATTACATCCCCTACAGGAACATAGACATGAGCTTTGTGTCATGTGAAATGTTACATAATTTCATAAGAAGAACTGAAATGTATCTTTACTTCAGCCAAAACAATTGAGGTGTTGAAAAGCTAGTTTGGTTATATTAAATTGGTATTCAGAAGATGTTGAAATCTTCCAAATAAACTGTAATCAAACTGACAGTTATCCAGAACCATGGGTAGTTAGTGTTGTGGGTGGGGCACATGATAAGCTGGGCCAAAACCTGAGCAATATTAGTATTGAGTAAGCTGGTGGTCAGTACTGTCATTAATGGACAGTTGAAGTCTCTGTGGTCTTAACGCATATAAATAGGCATATACTGACCTTAAGTCCTTGGGGCAGATCACTGGTAACATGCTGGACTGGTAACCAAGGATTGCAAGATCGATCCCCGGCTCCTTCACTGACATTACTTAATGTCTTTTGGATGAGATGTTAAACGGAGGTCCATGTATCAGTTCTGTACACTGCAGCTGTTAAGATTTCCTAGTGCTTCGCTTGTGTCTTAACCATATTTTGTCTCTGATTTATAGGATATTTTATCAGCTGCTCTTGATGATGCTGGAATAACTGCCGATGAAACATTTGACTTGGACTTCAGTGCTTCACTGGAGGTTCCCTCAAGCAGCCAGCAAATTATTGATCAGGTAACTCTGAATGACAAATACTCACTTGTTAAAAATTATTGTGTTATGACAAGTTACTTTTCCTTCCATTAAATGGGACGATATTGAGCAAGAAAAGTTAGCATGGAATGTTGAATATGTGTGTATATTGATTTCTCAATGCTCTTAAAAGTTTAACTATTTGTTGTTTGCTTTTTTTTGTAGAGAAGTCCGTTTAACTCACAGAGCAGTCAGGTGATAGTCAATGGCCAGCCTCCACCTGTATTAGTGAATGGGGGAGGAGGCACAACTCCCCCAGTTTTCTCCAATGCCTTGAAGAATCTTGCAGCTCACAACAATATTACTCCACAGAAAGTCTTACAGCCACAGAATCTAGGCCATCTGGTCACTACAGTAAGAATGAAAAATATAGTGCTCTACTTGATCCAGTTATATATTTTTGATAGGCAGTTATTTGAGAGGATTATACTCCCAGTCTGGAAAAATGTTCATGCAAGTTGCACAAAACTACATCATTGCATCTTGTCTCTATGTATTTAATGTACAATGTTAAGATTTCCTGGTTGCCTAAATCTGTCATAGGTTGTTGTAGGCATGAAGACTATTCCTTTATTCGCCTTTAGATTTTTGTTATTCTGAAATGCTTGTATTGTTCTTATCATTATTAAAGGTCTGCTTATATTGAATTGTTCTTGATATATCTGTAACAAATTATTGCAACTAAATGACCAGGACTGAGATAATCATTTGCTGTGAATTTCAGCCCACCTCATTGACTGGCCAGCCACCAGTGTCTGTTATACAGAGGTCTGCTTCCACACCCACCGTAATTAAATTACAGGCCAATCAGGGCAATGCCACTTCGGTATCACAACTTATCCGCCAACAAAGTGCCCAGTCAAGTGGTGTTGTTGGAAATGGAAATACCCCAGGAAGAACCAAGATCATCACAGTTAAACGAGTGGGACCCAATGGAAGTATCACTCAAAGTCGTTCATTCACAATCAGTGCAGATGCTGCCCAGAGTTTGGGTAACAGGCAGAAAATTATTGTTCAAAAATCAAATAGTGGAACTGGTCAGATAGTACAAACTGGTTCCCCTATACCAGTTCAAGGACCACCAGTTGGTTCCCAGGCAACTGGAACTATCAAAATTCCAATGAGTATTGTCCAGTCAACAGCTAATACTGTGTTATCTCAACAAAATACTATGACAAGTGTTGGGAGTTCAAATTCATTTGAGAATCAGTTCAAACAGTTTACCCAAACTCACACTTCCGGTTCTGAGGGAAAAATAAACATGACAATGAGTGAGCAAATGTTTTCTTCTTCTGGAGCTCAAAACACGATAATGACTCAGCCACATGTGATTCATATAAACAGGCCACTGGCTACAACAAGTAATCAGATATTGACTAGAAATTTGCCTCAGACTGCCAGACTGGTTTCCACACAGTCTGTAATGTCCCCGGGAAGTCCAAGCATTCGTGTGATACAGAGACCATTCCAGAACGGAACTAGTCCAGTTTTACAGCATAGTCAGTCAGTGCCTGGCCATTTATCCTCGTATAGCAATACAAGTATTCCCCGTCACATAACCAATCAAAGAGACACTAATTCTCCACCCCCAATTGTTGTCAGTCAGTCTGGATATGGGCAAAGTGGTAAATTGTTGCTTAACAACTTGTATGCGAATGGAGTTGACCCCATGGATCCAATGTCAGCCATGCAGCGAAGTGTTCAAAGTTTACCAGCCCCTGTTACAAATAGGGATCTATCAAGAATTTGGTCTAATCAGGACATAAAACTGAAAAATTTCACCCAAAGTATCGTAAGTACATACAAAAAATTTAACAGATTTAAAAATAAGAAAAAATATTATTGGAGGTGCATACATGTATTTTGGGTCTCTGAATTACTTGGTTGCTTGTATGTTGTGATAATTATGAATTGTATTTTTGTTTCATATATTATATAATTATGAAAGTACTTGTTATATTGTTATCAGATTATTTTTAGTCTTCTTGTTTTGTTCACTCGGGATTCATTTTACCTCATCAGTCTATGAAGTTAAGCTTTAGAAAAGGTTTATTTTATGTATTGCCTTCGAATGAACTAAACAAATTTTAAGAAAGAACTGTTCATGATAGTCAGCAAACCCCTGTGCTGCTTGACAGATGAAAATATACTACCAGAAGTAGTACTGGGTACATCATATTTTTCTGTAAAATTAAGTTTAATAAGTGACGTATGTTTGACAGGTGAACCAGACAGGGCCTCGCCAGGTGAGTGTAGTAGAGGAAGAAGAAGAAGGGGAGGAGGTGGAAGGGTTGGGTCAAGCAGAAACCTACTCTGACTACATGCCTTCAAAATGTAAGTATGGTAATGGTTATTAGCTCTTTAGAAGAAAAAAGTGGAACTATTGTCATGACCCTTTTGTCGGCTCTGGTTAACCTTTTTGTTAAGGTCCATTTTCTCAGGCACTATCAAAGCTATTTACTTCAAATTTGGAATACTTTTTCACTATTAAAATGTGAAACCTTTTCTAAAGGGCAGATAACCTTCAAATTTACACACACACACAAAATATTTTTCTTCCATGAGTATCAATTTTCGGATCATTGATTGTCCGGCATCCGTCAGCATGAGTCGTCAACAATTTGACTTGAATGACTTCTCCTGCTAAACCGCTAAGCCAACTTTGACGAAACATGCCTAGGATATTTCTTGCATGAAGCTATACCAAAGTTGTTCAAAGAATTGAATTCCATCAAGAACTCTTGTTGCTGTGGCAACTGAAAGGTAAAACTTTGAAAATCTTCTTGTCTGAAACCACAAGGCCCTGAGCCTTAAGATTTTGTATGTAGCATTGATGATTGTGTAGTAAACCTCTACCAGATTTGTTCAAATTGTGCTTCTGGGGTCAAATTTGGCCCCACCCTGAGGGTCAATTGATTTTACATAGGCTTATTTAGGCAAAACTTTAAAAAATCTTCTTGTCTGAAACCACAAAGCCTAGAACTTAGATATTTTTAATAGAGCATCAGCTTGAGGTTATCTACCTAGTTTGTTCAAATTATGCCCCTTGAGTGAAAATTGGCTCTACCCTGGGGGTCACTTGAATTCATATAGATTTACAAATGTATATAGGGAGAATTTAAAAAAAGCTTTTGATGTTTGCTCAACAGCAGACCCAAAGGCAAAGTATTTAGGTAAGCGTTCTAGGGCCATCATAGTCCTCTTGTTTTTTTTCACTTGGACCTCTTGTATGACTTGGCTTATAATTTATTATCCAGCACTGAGAAAAAATGAAGCCTGCTGTCCACAGACAGGTCTAGTTTCAGTTTTGCATTAAGGGGTTAATGCCTAATTGACTATATCTGTTTCTTTATTCAAAAGAACTTAGAAAATTGCTGCTTTCACATGGTTTCAGACTCTTCATTCTTACATTGCTGGAGTAAATAGCAAATATATCAGCATATTTTCTATACTATGATGGCTTATTTTCTTGACAAAGATTAAAAAGTTGAATGTACATAAGACAATAAGTGCTCCTTTCCACTCACCCACCTTAAAATAATGGTTAGTTTTATTGTTTTGCAGTGAAGTTGGGTATAAAACATCCAGATCCTGTAGTAGAGACAAGTTCCATGTCCAGTATAGAACCTCCTGATATCCACTATAGGCTATCCATTCCAGAAAGTACAATAGATTATGGAGAGTTATCTGCTCTTCAGCTGGAGTCGATCGTGTATGCCTCACAGAGGCATGAGATCATACTGCCAAGTGGAGAGAGGGCGGGCTTTCTCATAGGAGATGGTGCTGGTGTTGGAAAGGGTCGAACACTGGCGGGTGTAATCTTTGAAAATTATTTGCTAGGAAGGAAAAGAGCTTTATGGTAAGAATTCACTTTAATGAGGGCTTAAGATTAGTCAGAATTGAAAAAATATTAAATGTTTCAAAGACTTAATATCAAGTCATAAATGAACTAATATCATTGAAAAATTTTTAGTTGTTTGCTTTGAATTTGTGAGCTGAGTAGACTTACAACAAATTCAACTGAAAAATAGAATGTTAGTGCTAACTAAGCAATGATTTGTAGCTTTTATGCTCCCCGAAGGGCGAGCATATAGTTGCCGCTTTGTCCGTCCATCCGTTTGTCCGGAGCATAACACAAAAACTATGAGAGATATCAAGACCAATCTTCATAGGTAGTTAGATCTCATTAAGGAGCAGTGCAGTGCACAAAAACCATAACTCTTGTTTTATTAATTTTTGAGTTATTGCCCTTTGAACATTCTCATACTTATTTTTTGTCCGGGGCATATCTCACAAAGTATAAGAGTTATCAACTTGAAACTTTATTGGTAGATAGATCTCATTGATGAGCAGTGCAATGCACAAGAACCATAACTCTTGCTTTATTAATTTTTGAGTTATTGCCTTTTGAAATTTCTCATACTTATTTTTTGTCGGGGCATATCTCACAAAGTATAAGAGTTATCAACTTGAAACTTTATAAGAAGATAGATCTTGTTGATGAGCAATGCAGTGCACAAGAACCACAACTCTTGCTTAATTAATTTTTGAGTTATTGCCTTTTGAAATTTCTCATACTTATTTTTTGTTCGGGGCATATCTCACAAAGTATAAGAGATATTAACATGAAACTTTATTGGTAGATATGAGGAGAAGTGCAGCGTGCAAGAACCGTTACTCTATTTTGCATAAGTTAGGAGTAATTGCCCTTTGTTATTTTTCATACTTTAATAAAAAATATATATATTAAACAATAGCCCTTTTGGAATTATCATTTATTCAGGGAGCATCCATCGGTTCTACCGATTTCTTGTTGTTTTTTTTTTCAATAATGTAAAACTTATGGTAATTCATATTTATTTACCATGTTAACATAAAGTTTAAGATCAAATTACTAAGGTAGGACAGTAGTACTGCCAAAGGCAAACAAGGTAATTTTCTGTTAAGGAAAATAACTGTGTAAATAGATCGTATTGAAAGCTATCAAACTAATCATGAAAAAAGAAGTGTATACATTTTTAAAGTTTTGAAGAAAATAAGAAATTTGGAGGAAGATACATGAATGATTTTCAATACAGATTTTGCACTGCTTCCTGTTTTAAAAACAAAAAAGAAAAGAGAGACAAACCCAGATCCTAAGAAGTCCTTGGCTTTAATAATACATACATGTAGTTCAATTGAAGAATAGATAGGTATAATTATTTCGATATGATTGCAGGTTGAGTGTAAGTAATGATCTGAAAGTGGATGCAGAGAGAGATTTGAGGGATATTGGTGCTACAAAAATAGAAGTACATCCTTTAAATAAGGTATGAATGCTCTTTTTGTGAAAGGAAATGTTATTTTGATAATTATGATGATGAAATCTGTTAGTGATTATTTTGTTATATGTTATTATGTTTAAAGTGACTTAGATACTAGAAATTTCGAGAGAAGAAATAATTTGTTTCATTTGATATTCTAAACTCCAGTTGTATCATTCCTCAGTGTATAAGACTTTACAAGTTTGTAATATTTTTCTTGAGCGATGTTTGCTGCTTTAAAAGATGCATTACTTAAAATCTAGAGTATTCCAGTTTCTTTAAAATCATTTAAATAGAATTACTGAAGTTTTACGCGATTTTAAAATGTAGGTGAACAATTCCAAGTTCATCATGTAAACTTAATGTATAAATATTAACTTTTATATAAAGAGTTGTTTTTATGCCAATTTTTGGGTGGATAGCCATTTATTCAAAAGGAACAATTTTTAAGTTTGTCTGAATGGCTGAAGGAAAAAACATTGAACATACATTCTTCTTTAAAATACCTAACATTTTTTTCATTTTATAACCAGCTAGCCGATAAAAATAGACATGCAGTTTATAACAGGTTAATTGTCAGGTATTTCCCTTCAAGATTAATTTCATTCATTAGTATTTATTCACTAACTAGATGTTTCTTCATTTAAAAAGTAACTTCAGAGAAAGTATTGAAAGGAAAGAAAATCTTTATAAATTGAAAACTGAAGAATGAAAAATATGTGTGATTTATTGCAGTTCAAGTATGCAAAGATATCTGGTAAAGAGAATGGCCATGTGAAGAAAGGAGTTATATTTGCTACTTACTCGTCTCTGATTGGTGAAAGTCACTCTGGTGGAAAGTACAAGACACGTTTCAAACAGCTGATCAAATGGTGTGGCAAAGAATTTGATGGAGTGGTATCCTTAAATATGAAATATAAGTGCTGAAGGTGGATGGTGGTAATCAAGACTGATCAAGACTAATGTTAACCTCTGTGCAGAAATTATAGAGAAATATTTTTAGAATGAGGTCTAAACAAGGGCCTTTTAACACTGCTCTTTACTGAACTTAGAAAAACCTTGCGAGTAAGGATCTCTGGAACTGGGGTATTTTAAGATTTCCTGTAATTTTAAGGTGGTTGCCTTCTTCCCTGGCTGTGATCAAATGGGTGACTAGTTTAAACTAAGCTTAACAGTTTTTAAGGGAATCCAGTTAGAGAAATTGGTTTTATACTCTCTGAAGCTACAGTCACATGATATTAAAGTCTGAATACTTCTTATATTTGCAAATATAAATTGGTCAGTTGTGAGAACAGTCCATGTTATAAAATTCTTATCTTTTCTTTCAATTTGTTACAGATTATGTTAAGATATGACAGTCTTAAAATGTAATTCTTAACATGTATGCAGATAGTATTTGATGAATGTCACAAAGCAAAGAACCTATGTCCAGTTGGTTCAAGCAAGCCAACAAAAACTGGTCAGACAGTGCTCGAACTACAGAAGAGATTGCCCAAGGCTAGAGTTGTCTATGCTAGTGCTACTGGTGCCTCAGAACCTAAAAATATGGCCTACATGACACGACTGGGTCTGTGGGGACCTGGGACCCCTTTTCCAGAGTTCAATGACTTCATTCAAGCAGTTGAGAAAAGGTATCTCTTCCTTAAAACTATTGTTAAAGAAAATTCTCAAGTACTTGCAATAGCAAATGATAAACATGAAACTGCTGTAGGTTTGATAAACACAAATTCAACTGAAGTGAGTTCATTGACTTTCTTACCTATCAGAAATGCCCTGAAGGGAATATATACTGTTTATAATTGACTTAGTGATAGAGAAGTGTCACCGACAAAGAGCATGGACTTCTCCATGAAAATACACTTGATTTTGCACTTTTCATCTTGTTCTGCATTTATTATCTATTATCTCTGCAACATTCTTTTGGTTTTTTTTTACTGATAAATATTCTCATCTTGCATGATGTTAGATATTGTTATTATTTTCCTCTAGGGGTGTTGGTGCTATGGAGCTAGTTGCCATGGATATGAAGTTACGAGGCCTGTACATTGCAAGGCAGCTCAGTTTTAAAGGTGTCTCATTTAAAATTGAGGAAATCCCAATAGACAAGGAGTTTGTCAAGATGTATAATGAAGCTGTGCAGTTGGTAGGTTCGATTATATTATGTCATTGACTTAAAATTGAACCATAGAGAGTGCCAAAGAAAATTGATTCTAAAACTTTGAGTTCATTTGTAGGATGATACATTTTATATCATTTATTAATCTGTTGTGTTGATAGCCGAGACTGAGATTAGGAAATGTTGATTTTCAGAAAAATTTGAAATAGACTGAGTTTTAGTTGCCATTTAAAAAGAAAAATCTTACATGTTGGAATTAGGTGACCATGATAGTTCAAAGATTTAAATGTTATTTATATGAGTTCTGTCACAGCTGTCAACAGTGGGATCTGTCTGCGAAATGATATTCCAGAAGTGCAGGCCATCATGGTTGTGACCCTAGTAAATTCTAAGGGCTTTCTCGAGCCCCAAAAACAATTATTTAAAAATAAAGATAAAAATTTCAAAGTATTTTATGTTTTTCGTCTTTAAAAAGTTGATGAAAGGAAAATTGAATTAGAGTTAAATTAAACTCCATTGTTTTGGTTGAATTTTACAAGAATAAAAGACAATTTGAAGTAAGGTCTGAAAAACTTCACTGTCTACATTCTTGCCTAAACAAAACTTTACTAACCATGGGCTGGAGGCTTTTTTAGCAGACTTGAATTAGACTGGTAGTCATAAGTTAAGCAACAACCAAAGAGCAGTATTGCTGTGGTAAAAGGGCAGTGTTGTACTTACTTAGAGTCAAACTATTACTATAATTAAGAAGATTTCTGTGTCACCAGTACTTACAATAAAAATATTACTATAAATATGAAGATGTTTGTATTAGCAGATTTGACTGTAAATACAATATTACCTACCTACTTAAATGCACTAATTGAGATAAAATGATAATAGGAAGGTGTACATTGGTTTACTTTACTTGTAACAAATGTTATATATTAAGCCAAGAATTGCTTAAGATTAGATAATCATGTATTGTTACAGTGGGTTGATGCAAGAGAAATGTTCCAGTCAGCAGCAGACTTAGTCGATGCTGATCACAGACTGAGAAAAAGTATGTGGGGTCAATTCTGGTCAGCTCACCAGAGGTTCTTCAAGTATCTCTGCATATCAGCCAAGGTGCCACATTGTGTAAAGCTGGTGAGGGAGGCAATTCGAGATGGAAAGGTATTTTGGTTGTTCAGCAACTGCTCTTGTTTGAAAGTAATTCTGCCAAACTTAATACAAATTTTATTTATATAAAACAGTAACCAGTAAGCCTGTACAAGTCTTAAGGGAGAACTTGAGTATTTTCTCTTGGAATAATAAATCAGTTTGCATAAATGATGACAAAGTTGTTTCATCACACAAATTTCTGCTTCTGGTTTTCAGTGTGTAGTGATAGGTCTACAGTCAACGGGGGAAGCTCGAACATTAGAACAACTAGAAGAGATGGGTGGAGAACTCAATGACTTTGTTTCCACTGCTAAGTAAGTGTGCAGTATGAATATTCAAACTTATTCTTATTAATACAAACTATCGTTTTATTTTATGTCAGTTTTTGGGATTAGATACTTCTTAGATGATTAGAATGACATGATAAAACATGTGAAATTGGCATTGTAAAATTGGAATGTCTTGGTAGATGTGTTATTGGAGAATTTTGTACATATAACTTAATATGTGCAAAGGACATTATGCCCCATTCCTACTTTTATGTTTTGACCAAACAAATTTACTTCCCTAGAGAACTAAAATGATTTCACAGCAGTTGAACTTGTGTTGTTAGTTGCATTAATGACATGATGTTATTTACAGAGGTGTGATACAGACAGTAGTGGAAAAACATTTTCCAGCCCCTGACAGAAGGAAGTTCTTTGATATCTTTGGCCTTGGCAACAACTCAGTGTATAACAATGACGATAGTAACTCATCAATCTCTGGAAACAAGAGGAAAAAAGGTAAAGTATTGGATTATATGCACTCTGATTGATAATAATAATGAGTTAATTTTGAGAGGCAACACAGTTGGATCTAGCCCATGTTCCCTGTGAGCTTCTTACACATATTCACAATATAAACAATACAAGACAATAAGCAATACAAACAGAAATCATTTTCACAATATAGCAGTTAATTGATTTTTTTTGGTGGTGGGATTCGCTGTGATTAAATGCAGCTTGCAGTATTATGAATCTAACCTCGGCATCTGTGAGACTAATGAACAACTATATATACACTTGGACTGTGTGTCTACAGGTCATTTTTCCCTCACCTCTTAAGTGAGGAAGTAGTCAGTTGCTTGCAGAGAGATTGGTTAGTAAATTGATTTGATACCCAGGAACACTTGTAAGATGGACTGATGGCTGGGATACAACTTCAGCAATTTAAACTGGCTTTAAAACCCAATAAAAACAGACTTGAATTAATGTGAAAATATAGTTAGGCCTGTGTCTTGAATCAATGTAAAGTAAGGATGTTTGGATCAGACATTAATGAATTAAGTTATTTATTGCTTCAGAACAAGCATCCGGTAATCCTGCCAAAAAATCAAAAGGTGACTCGGATTCCTCTTCTGACAGTGAGGAGAGTGAGCTCGACTTTGGCCTGAGTGACACGTCTGATGATGATGATGACTCTGATGACAATGATGATTTTAACCCATTTGGTAATGGGTCAGACAGTGATGATGGTTTGTAGTTTGAGTTTTATTTAATTTACATATTTCCCGTTCATGCTGACCTGTCTTCTTGGTTGTGCGGGGTAAAGTCATTGACTTCAGATCATTTGACTTATTGGTTGTGCGGGGTAAAGTCATTGACTTCAGATCATTTGACTTATTGGTTGTGCGGGGTAAAGTCATTGACTTCAGATCATTTGACTTATTGGTTGTGCGGGGTAAAGTCATTGACTTCAGATCATTTGACTTATTGGTTGTGCGGGGTAAAGTCATTGACTTCAGATCATTTGACTTATTGGTTGTGCGGGTTAAAGTGATTAACTTCAGATCATTTGACTTATTACTGATTGATGTCATAGACCTTCACCTGTTATGTTGGGAAATTGCCTGTTTCTTATGGAGTATCAGAGACTAGTTCTGGGCCATCCCAGAAATGATAATTAAGTGAACTGCCAGCAAGATATGACTTAAACTGTTACAGTGCATTAGACTTTGACCATTTAATCGGATTCATTCTAAAAAAAATAAGTAAAAAGGTATCATATTGTATAAGTGTAGATGTTGCACATGCAAAAACTGGTTCATTTATTTATTAGTGTAAAGTGTGCTTATTTTGTAAATGTCAGAAATTTGAAGTGCAGAAAGTGACCTGATGATTTTGGAAATAAATGGTTCAGATGTCACATCCCACAGGTTCTTCAAGGCTTTCAGCATTATAATTTAATGTAGTAGAATTGCCTTTAATATTTGATAGTCTGTTTACCGTATGACTGTATCATTTATGATTCCTGTGAAAGCATTTTGTGAATCAATGTTTCTTTGTATTTTAGCTGGTTAATTTTGAAAATAAAATAATGAAGCTTTTCAGTGTCAATTTTTTTAACATAAGAAAATGTAGAGACTAAATTTCATTTGTTTTTTGGTTTTTTGTTCTTTTTCAGATCCTTGGTTAAAAAAGTCAAAATCCAAAGTTAAGGAAAAGAAGAAAAAGAAAGAAAAGAAGAAGAAAGAGAAAAAGAAGGATAAACAGAAGGATGAAGATGAACAGTTTACAACTGCCCTGGCTGCAGCTGGTCTTCTAGGAAAGAATAACCCAGCTTCAAATGGTGGAGCTAACAATGGAAATCCAAGTAAGTTTGTTGCCATCCTATGAAATAGTTCAAAGATTTGATTATTTAGAGTAAACTGTTGCAGATTCCAAACAGATTAAACAAGAAGGATGATGCTTATGCAAAAATAAATCTTGGTTTAAGTTATAAGAGTTGAAATAAGGTTGAGTGGTTAAAGTGATAGCATAGCTGAGTGTGGCTTTTTATCAGAAACAAACACCTGGTTCAGAAAAAATATATATGCAAGGTATTAAGGTTTGGTATTTCTTGCAACAGCAATTTACCATTAACACAACATATTTTTTGTTTTGAGTCACCTTAAATGGAACAAAGGAAACTGACATCTAACAAGCTTGTGCAGTGTTTATCTAGATCTTATTATAAGAAAGCAAAAACATCACAAAATATAGAACATCAAGAAAAAATTAAGATTTCATTCTGAATCTGATGTTTAGGTGGTGATGCAATAGACAAGGCATTCCAGATGAAGAGAGAACTGTTGGAGAGAGTGGAATTATTGGGTGAAAAACTGCCAGCTAACACATTGGACCAGCTCATAGATGACCTAGGAGGAACTGAGAATGTAGCAGAGGTTAGTAGCTAGACAGTCTTGTCATTAAATTGAAAATGGAAAGCAAATATCTACCTGTATGAAACTGTCAGCTAATTTCCTGCCTCTGAAATATGCATAAATGATCTACTTGATAATTAGTGTTGATGTAACAGCTTTATCCCTTCTATTGAATCTTTATGGCATACATTGAGGTAGGAACTTTAAATTAATTATTTCTAGCAATGGAAGTTCTCAAGTAACATCAGTCTTGTTATGTTTTGTGAGAATTTAATCCAGTGAAAGCATCTTTAGCTCCTGTAACTTAAGGACAAAACATTATTTTATCCCTTAATGTTTTATGTTACATTTCTGTTGCCTGATTTATATCTGATGTTAAGTGTGTTGCCTGGTTTATATCTAATGTTTTATGTGTAGCCTGGTTTTTATTTAATGTTATGTGTAGTGTATTCCCTGGTTTTTGTCTAACGTTTTGTTTGACATTGTAGATGACTGGTAGGAAGGGGAGAGTGGTTTGTACTGATGAAGGAATCAACTATGAATCTCGTAGCGAAAATGATGTACCACTAGAAATCCTCAACCTGACAGAAAAACAGAGATTTATGGATGGGGAGAAGGTATGCTTCATGTTATATTGCCAAAAGGCATTATAGTGCTGATTTTGAAAAAAAAAGTGTTAAAGTTGCCAAAAGTTTAATTTTTTAAACTTCTTGTTTTAATTCAGAAATTGATGAAAAAAAAAAGATCTATGTTGTTACTATTTTGATGAAATGTTCTTTTAACTTGTCCTGTGGCCTTTTCCTTCCATATCTGACTAAGCATGTTACAGAAGAATAGATTAAGGAAGTTCTGTATTCTACTTAGCTGGATTAGACATTATTACCAAACACCTTGGCACTCATTGCTAGTTTAATTGTTCTCTTGCACTTTGTGATTTCTTTATGTGTTAGTTTGGTTTGCCTAATGTAGATTGTGTCATGTTGCATTACAGAACATTGCCATCATCTCAGAGGCAGCTAGCTCTGGTATATCATTACAAGCAGATAGACGTGCCATCAACCAGAGACGCAGAGTACATATCACACTAGAGTTACCCTGGAGTGCTGACAGAGCTATTCAGCAGTTTGGTGAGTGACTTCTTTATAACATGTTCATTCTTCTGGTCTTGTCAAATTTGTATTCAGAGATACGTAAACAGATGTGTTTGTTAAAATCACAGGGAAAGATTTGCATTTGATTTCAAACAGACATTTTATAGGTTTGTTTGTTATGAATGTAGAGATTTGCATATCAAGTGTCAGTTTAGTGAACTTCATGTATGAAAATGAGTTATTGTTACATTGTAATGCATGATTGATTGTATGATTTCAGGTCGAACCCATAGATCAAATCAGGTGTCAGCACCAGAGTACATGTTCCTGATCTCAGAGCTGGCTGGAGAACAAAGATTTGCTTCTACAGTTGCTAAAAGATTAGAGAGCTTGGTAAGTTGTGTAAATTTAAGGGAGAGATAAGAAATCTTTAGTATTTGATCCAGCTTACTGAGACTTCCAGTAATACATCTACAGACTCCAGGACTTTATACCCATAATATAATCATTATTAAATGAATGATAAGATAAAGATAACTTACAAATGACCTTGTTATATTTCAGGGTGCTTTAACACATGGTGACAGAAGAGCCACAGAGTCGAGAGATCTTAGTCGTTTCAATTTTGATAACAAGGTAACATTTATAGAAGCTTATTGTAGATAAAGAGGATTTACTTTTTACGAATGGTTAAGATGAAAGCCAAGGGACATGTTTTTTGTGACAGGTGATTTTCAAAGTTTACTGTTTCACAAGGGTGACAGATCCTGAGTGTTTGGTGAAACTAGTATTAAACCAGTACATTGTATATGTTACTCCATGTTACATTTTTATTTTGACTGCATGTGTCACTTTGAAAGAAGAAATAAAATCAGTGTTATTAGCATTATTAGCATATAGATTTTTTTTGTAAAGAAATGCTAGTAAGGTTACACTTTGATAAAAATCATTTTGAAACTTCAGAGTAAAATTATTATACATGTTTATCATTTTCTTGCAGTATGGTAAGCTTGCCTTGGAGTCAGTAATGAAAACTGTGTGTGGGTTTGAGCCAGCATTTGTTTCACTCCCAGAATACAACAAGGGCAATTTCTTTGAAGGTAAATACTTATAATTTCAGTTAAATTATAATACATGTACATGAAATCAGTGTGATTGGTGTCATTCTGTTTGTTATGGTACTTGATAGGAAATAAATTAGATTTATTCTTCCTTATTCAAAAGAATAGAAATGTTTCTAGATAATTGATACTTAAAGATCAAATTATGTGAAGAAAATTAGTCAATAGGAATTATTTACTGTATCTATAGAAAGCTAGTGGTTTTTAATTCTCAATTCATGCATTTCTCTTCTTTTAGTGTCTGTGTTTTTCAAGGTTGCTTATTTGATGTATTTCAGATGCTGTGAAAGGAATGGTAGGTGTGGGTATGGTAGTGCAGGAACGGCCTGGATCTGTCCCTATACTTGACAAAGGTTTGTTGATAGTTTTAAACCAGCTTTCAATTACCTGGTCAGCAATTTGCTTTGTTCCATCCAATGGTAAACATTTAAGCTTTGTGACTAGTACAGAACATGAGCAACCTGTCTGTCTGTGTAGTCTGAGTAGTCATTGTCCACTGGATCCACTGGATATATTTGTCAGTATAAGGAAAGGTTCAGTGAGCAACCATGTTTGCTATAAATGTACAGAACAGATTGAGAGAAGCAAATGCATTTTAGATTTTTAATGCAAAACAGTTAACGATAAAATCCAAAAATTCATACATTTATCTAATGTAGAGGTAAATTCTTAAGGTTGTGAAATACATAGAGATAGAGAAATTTGTTTATTAAATGTCTCTCTTCTTATTTTCAGATTACAACAATATCAGCAAGTTCTTAAACCGTATCCTTGGTTGTGAGGTGACATTACAGAATGCATTGTTCAAGTACTTCTCGAGTTCACTGACAGCAGTTATACTGGAGGCAAAGAGGAGTGGACGCTGGGACATGGGCATCATGGGTGAGTAACTTTGTTGAACTTTGAATCTTTACAATATGATGAATGCCCCCTCCCTCCTTGAATCATCAGTGATTGACCTTGAATATACACAGATGAGTGTGCCAAGTAGAAAATTTGCAGAACTTAATGGAATGTTAAACTGTTAAAGATTGTTATTTGTGTCCAAATCAGATTAAAGTGATAATATGAATTGGATAATCATGGATATTTAAAAACATTTGATTATAGATCTTGGCTCTGGAGGAGAAAGCGTGAAAAAGTTGGAGACAAAGATTTTTGTTGGCAACACAGCAACTAACACTGCCAAGACTGAACTGGTCACCGTAAGTGTTACTGCATTTTAGATTTTAGCATAGTATTCACTCTAAATAACACTGTTGACAGGCAAATAAATATGTATAAAAACAAATATTTTCATCTCCAAAATAGCAGTTTGATGATAAATGATGAATAAAGAACTCAGTTATAACAACCTCACCTCTTGCCTTCCTTAATGTGTCACTTTTAGAGAGATACATGTAGTATTCTAATTTAAAGTGTTGTAAATTGTACACAAATATTATGGAGATTTCTTTCGTTACAGGTGTCCGTTGAGAGAGGAATGTCATTCCCTTCGGCCTTTGATATTTACCACAAGTATACAGGTGTCAATGATGGCTTCTACCTGTCTCTCCAGGTCAGTATGTCCTCTACACAGGATTAGTTGCATTTGTTTTAAATTGTCTGGAAAGAGTTATGTGCTCTTTTTATATTTTTATGCCCAAAGGGGTATATTATGTTATGGTCCTGGGCGTCAGTCCATCCGTTAACAATTTGGTTTCTGGAGGAACACTGTTTAGCCTACAGTCTTTTAACTTCACATGATGATTGCCCATAGTGAGTGCACTATTTCTATTGATTTTGGGGTCAGTAGCTCAAAGATCAAGATCACAGTGACCTTAACATTGAAAACCATTTCCACCATGTAATTTGACAATAATTTGTTATAGAGACTTCAAACTTTATATCATGATTACACACATTGAGTGGATGACTCCTATACATTTTGGTGTCAGTATGTCAGAGGTCAAGGTCACAGTGACCTAAAAGTTTAGAATCATTTACACTCTGTATCTCGACAACCATTTGTCATAGAGACTTCAAAATTCATATAATGGTTGCGCACATTGAGTGAATGACATTTTTTGGTTTTGGAGTCAGTTGGTCAAAGGTAAAGGTCACGTGACCTAAGCACTAAAAACTATTTCCACTGTAAAATTTTATAACCGTTTGTCATACAGACTTCAAACTTCATATGAAGATTGATTACATTGAGAAAATGACCCCCATACATCTTAGGATCAGTAGGTCAGATGTCAAGGTGACAATGACCTGAACACAGAAAAGCATTTCTGCTGTATAACTTGGCATCTACTTCCAATACAGACTTCATACTTCTTAGGATGATTTCCATCATTGATTACATGACCCCTGTACTGGTCAGGGTAAGTACATAAAAGGTCATGGTGACAGCAACTAAACAATCAGTATTTCTGCACTATAACTTGATAACCATGCATCACAGCATGAACATCATAACTTCTGAAAGATTGACATTTATACAAATTATAAAACTTAAAAGTCAGATATAATAAAGATCCATAAAACTCTAAAATTAAAATTATAGAATGTTAAAAATCAAAATATTATAAATCAAAAACAAAAATTCCAAAATTTAAAGCAAATCATTTAATTCCATAGCCTGAGGTTTCCTCCCATATATCACAAATGCATCATACTTAGAAAAAAACACCCTTGGGGCATATAATGCTTTACCCAGAAGTGCTCTTGTTAACCTTCTGTTTACCTTACCAAACTAGTCTTGGTACTCTCTTGTATATTCACTACATACACCTAATCACATGTTTTAAAGAAGAGCATACCAGTAAAAATGAGACCTTATGGTGAAACTCTTAAAAATCATCATAGCTTTTGTACTTTATCATTCAGTTAGTTAAACAGCTTATACTAGCTTATGATAATTGTTTATCTCTCGACTGCTGCCAGAGTTCAAATCAGTAATCTCACGTAAAGTAAGGAATGAAGTCGGATACTCTCATGGGATTCAAACCAGCAACCTACCAGATCAAGGTCTAGTATTCTACCCTGTCAGACATTTTCCTTGTCTTACCGTTTTAGCAGTAAGTTGTGTAGACATATTCACATATTGGAGGGTGCTTACCAGAAATGATAGTTATATAAAATGCAGTAATGTATCGTGTTGTCTTACAGGATCGTTCTGTACGTAGATTTGCCATTATAGCTGCATACCAAGGTGCTTACAACAAGAAGAAGGAAAAGTTATATACAGTGTACAGGCCTAACACAGGTCTTCAACCTAGACAAGAAACACTGGATGAAATAAAAAAGAAATATAAAAAGGTAAAATGTTATACAAATTATTAACATTTCTGTTGACATGGTTCAGTTGAAAATGCAGGTTTTATGTTCACCAGGTTGTTGAAGGGTAATTTTGACCTTGAGAATAAAAATAAGGAAGAAAGAACATTAAGGGCTTGGTGTAAAACTATACAAAGTTTGAAATGCAATAGTTGAACATTTTATATGTTGTGCATGTTGCATGCATGAAGTCCATACTGTATAAAACCTAGGTTTATGTGTTGTACATGTTGCATGCATAATGTTCATACTGTATAAAACCTAGGTTTATGTGTTGTACATGTTGCATGCATGATGTTGTACATGTTGCATACATGATGTCCATACTGTATAAAACCTAGGTTTATGTGTTGTACATGTTGCATGCATAATGTGACATGTGTTGTACATGTTGCATGCATAATGTCCATACTGTATAAAACCTAGGTTTATGTGTTGTACATGTTGCATGCATGATGTTGTACATGTTGCATACATGATGTCCATACTGTATAAAACCTAGGTTTATGTGTTGTACATGTTGCATACATGATGTTGTACATGTTGCATACATGATGTCTATACTGTATAAAACCAAGGTTTATGTGTTGTACATGTTGCATACATGATGTCCATACTGTATAAAACCTAGGTTTATGTGTTGTACATGCTGCATACATGATGTCCATACTGTATAAAACCTAGGTTTATGTGTTGTACATGTTGCATACATGATGTCCATACTGTATAAACGCTAGTTTGATAATTTCATAGCTTACATGCAGCAAGCTTACAATTATTATTGATTACTATATTGAGTAATTTGTTGATGGTATTCATATTAATATTACTTAAAACTGTTTCAGGTTTTACCTGATGAGGCTCAGAGGTATTGGGAAGAACAGTATAACTTCTCAGCTACCATGTGTAGTCATGCTTACTGGTAAGTGTTGTGTGTTGGTAGACTCAAGTATTTAAGTTTTTATACAATTGATTCGAAACAGTGTGAAATAAAATAGAAACTGGTAGTATTGATAAGAATTATTATGTCTCCCCCCAAAAATGGGGGAGACATATTGTTTTTCCCCCATTTGTCCGTCCGTCCATCTGTCCGTCACAAAATCGTGTCCGCTCTGTATCTTCCAAAGCCCTTGAACGATTTTTATGAAACTTGGGTCAGATGTTCACTTCATCAAGGCGACATGCAGAACCCACTTTGCTGGTGTGGTGTCTCAAGGTCAAGGTCACACTTGGAGGTTAAATGTCAAATGCCACAAAATTGTGTCCTCTCTATATCTTCAAAAGCCCTTGAAGGATTTTTATGAAACTTGGGTCAGATGTTCACCTCATCAAGGTGACGTGCAGAACCCACTTTGCGGGTGTGGTGTCTCAAGGTCAAGGTCACACTTGGAGGTCAAATGCCACAAAATCGTGTCCGCTCTGTATCTTCAAAAGCCCTTGAAGGATTTTTATGAAACTTGGGTCAGATGTTCACCTCATCGGGGGAGACATATTTTTTTCCCCGGTTGTCTGTCTGTCTATCCGTCTGTCCATCACAAAATCGTGTCCGCTATGTATCTACCAAAGCCCTTGAAGGATTTTTATGAAACTTGGGTCAGGTGTTCACCTCATCAAGGCGACATGCAGAACCCACTTTGCGGTTGTGGTGTCTCAAGGTCAAGGTCACACTTGGAGGTTAAATGTCAAATGCCACAAAATCGTGTCCGCTCTGTATCTTCCAAAGCCCTTGAAGGATTTTTAACCAGGTTTTCAAATTTGAAAATCCTGGTTATTAGATTGGGGTATGGCGGGCGGATGGGCGGATGGGCGGGCGTCAAACGAAATTGTGTCCGCTCTGTAACTCTTCAACCCTTTGAAGAATTTTGATGAAACTTCAGACAAATGTTTACCACATCAAGATGACGTGCAGAACGCATCTTCCGCATGGCTGGCTCCAAGGTCAAGGTCACAGTGACATTAACATTGAAAATCCTGTCCACTCTGTAACTCTTCAACCCTTTGAAGAATTTTGATGAAACTTCAGACAAATGTTTACCACATCAAGATGACGTGCAGAACGCATGTTCCGCATGGCTGGCTCCAAGGTCAAGGTCACAGTGACATTAACATTGAAAATCCTGTCCGCTCTGTAACTCTTCAACCCTTTGAAGAATTTTGATGAAACTTCAGACAAATGTTTACCACATCAAGATGACGTGCAGAACGCATGTTCCGCATGGCTGGCTCCAAGGTCAAGGTCACAGTGACATTAACATTGAAAATCCTGTCCGCTCTGTAACTCTTCAACCCTTTGAAGAATTTTGATGAAACTTCAGACAAATGTTTACCACATCAAGATGACGTGCAGAACGCATGTTCCGCATGGCTGGCTCCAAGGTCAAGGTCACAGTGACATTAACATTGAAAATCCTGTCCGCTCTGTAACTCTTCAACCCTTTGAAGAATTTTGATGGCTCCAAGGTCAAGGTCACAGTGACATTAACATTGAAAATCCTGTCCGCTCTGTAACTCTTCAACCCTTTGAAGAATTTTGATGAAACTTCAGACAAATGTTTACCACATCAAGATGACGTGCAGAACGCATCTTCCGCATGGCTGGCTCCAAGGTCAAGGTCACAGTGACATTAACATTGAAAATCCTGTCCACTCTGTAACTCTTCAACCCTTTGAAGAATTTTGATGAAACTTCAGACAAATGTTTACCACATCAAGATGACGTGCAGAACGCATGTTCCGCATGGCTGGCTCCAAGGTCAAGGTCACAGTGACATTAACATTGAAAATCCTGTCCGCTCTGTAACTCTTCAACCCTTTGAAGAATTTTGATGAAACTTCAGACAAATGTTTACCACATCAAGATGACGTGCAGAACGCATGTTCCGCATGGCTGGCTCCAAGGTCAAGGTCACAGTGACATTAACATTGAAAATCCTGTCCGCTCTGTAACTCTTCAACCCTTTGAAGAATTTTGATGAAACTTCAGACAAATGTTTACCACATCAAGATGACGTGCAGAACGCATGTTCCGCATGGCTGGCTCCAAGGTCAAGGTCACAGTGACATTAACATTGAAAATCCTGTCCGCTCTGTAACTCTTCAACCCTTTGAAGAATTTTGATGGCTCCAAGGTCAAGGTCACAGTGACATTAACATTGAAAATCCTGTCCGCTCTGTAACTCTTCAACCCTTTGAAGAATTTTGATGAAACTTCAGACAAATGTTTACCACATCAAGATGACGTGCAGAAATTGTTGTCTCATTATTAAGTATACTCCTTGCAGACAGTATTGTTAGCCGAAATTTACATCCTACTCATTATCATGTATTCTCATGAATATTATCTTTTCCTTCATGTCATGTTATAATCTTTTGAATATTCATAGCAATCTTCATTCCAAAATTCATACTATAGTATAGAATCAGAACAACATTTTTGAAAACCTGGTTTCGTGGCATTGCCATGTTTCTTGTTATGAAACTTGGGTCAGATGTTCACCTCATCAAGGCGACATGCAGAACCCACTTTGCGGGTGTGGTGTCTCAAAGTCAATTTCACACTTGGAGGTTAAATGTCAAATTTTACAATCGTCTGATTCAATACTGCCTGCAGCAACTGGCTGGGGGGAGACATATGTTTTTGTTCAATCAAAAACCATTTCTAGTTAACAGTATTTTCAAGAGAGAGGAGTTACAGTGTTTCTCACCATTTTGAGCTCACCTCAGCACAGCATGCTCATGGTGAGCTATTTTGATCACCCAGTGTCTGTCGTCAATTTTTGCTTTAAGCAACATATTCACTTCACTGGTAGTATATAGATTTCTATAAAGGAAATGTTTGAAAACCTTATTGTTCATAATGAAGAGACCTAGAGCTTATATACTTGTTTGACACAATGGTATCTAGCATCATCTCAACGTCTTCTGAAGGGGTTGAAATTTTCCCCTCAGTCAATAGTTTTACAAAGACTAAAATGTGTGGGGTTTTTTTTTCTGCAAAATAGGTTTATTAAATCTTTGAATTATATGGATAAATCAAAGAAAAGACACAGTCCCAAGGTGCTCTGGTGAGGAACCCAGGGCCATTATGACCCTGTTACTACGAATTTGTTAATGATCAACTAACATTGATACATAACTGACAAAGAATTAACTATATTGTACAGGCGAGGAAGCTGTAAGAAGGTGAGTGTTGGTTTACCATGTGAGATTGGGTTGAGGACAAGAACATATCACGTTCTCAGTGGATCTGTACTCAGTGTGTGGAACAAGGTGGAGATGGTGCTCGGCTCAATGCAGGCTCAAACCAAGATGCAGATTATACGGCTGAGAACAGATGACAACCAGAGAATTGTTGGTATGTAAATGTTACGTTATGTCTGTATTTGTCTAGACCATTTTTTTTTCTGCTATCAGATAGAAATCTTTAAATAAAAAAAAAAATATCTAAGTGAACAACAACAACAACAAAAAACAAAAAGAGAAGAATTAGTGAAATTTTCAACCTTAGTAAAATTTTTCTGATTATACTTGTAAGGAAAGAGATATCTTATGACTTGGTTAGGTAGTGTTTCTAGTTGCCCATTATTATGTCTCCCCCCAAAAATGGGGGAGACATATTGTTTTTCCCCCGGTTGTCCGTCCGTCCGTCCATCCGTCCGTCCGTCTGTCTGTCCGTCACAAAATCGTGTCCGCTCTGTATCTTCCAAAGCCCTTGAAGGATTTTTATGAAACTTGGGTCAGATGTTCACCTCATCAAGGCGACGTGCAGAACCCACTTTGCGAGTGTGGTGTCTCAAGGGCAAGGTCACACTTGGAGATTAAATGTCAAATGCCACAAAATCGTGTCCGCTCTGTATCTTCCAAAGCCCTGGAAGGATTTTTATGAAACTTGGGTCAGATGTTCACCTCATCAAGGCGACGTGCAGAACACACTTTGTGGGTGTGGTGTCTCAAGGTCAAGGTCACACTTGGAGGTTAAATGTCAAATGCCACAAAATTGTGTCCGCTCTGTATCTTCAAAAGCCCTTGAAGGATTTTTATGAAACTTGGGTCAGATGTTCACCTCATCAAGGCGACATGCAAAACCCACTTTGCGGGTGTGGTGTCTCAAGGTCAAGGTCACACTTGGAGGTTAAATGTCAAATGCCACAAAATCGTGTCTGCTCTGTATTTTCAATAGCCCTTGAAGATTTTTATGAAACTTGGGTCAGATGTTCACCTCATCAAGGTGACGTGCAGAACCCACTTTGCGGGTGCGGTGTCTCAAGGTCAAGGTCACACTTGGAGGTTAAATGTCAAATTTTACAATCGTCTGACTCAATACTACCTGCAGCAACTGGCTGGGGGGAGACATATGTTTTTGTTCAATCAAAAACCCATTTCTAGTTATATAGTTAAAATGATAATTGTTCCGGTTACTTATTATTATATTGTTTCAGTTCAGTAAAGTAAATTATCTGTTCTCTTATATAAAATATCAAAACTTTGAAATTTATACACGTACATCTGAAACACATTTTGAAATATATTTATTTACCTTGTTTAATTTGCCTACAGGGAGTTTGATCCCTACTAACGCAGTTGAGCCATTGTGCAATGTGTTGTCACAGGGATGTAGTAAAACATACACTGAGAAACATGCAGGAGAACATCAACGTCCAAAACCAAAGGAGGAAGCTGCTGCCACCGATAACATTAACACAACCAGTCAAAGTGAACAAAAACCAGCCCAAGCTGTCTTCAGTATGCCGGTACTAGTGTGATACATGTGTACTAGAGTCAGACAGTACATGTACACTTGTCTGCAATACAGTCATCTACTGTTGTGAGTTTGTAATTGACTTTTCTGTGTTATAGATATACTCTGTGGCATACAGTACCCGTGTTTCATATGCATTTTTCTAACAGTAAATGTACATATGTATCAGTGATGTATGTACTGTTATCAGTTTGAAGTTTACCTTGCTGAAATCTATTGAGTTTACAGTTGTTTACTGTAGTCTTATAAACTTGGATGATGTGCACAAAGGTTTGAGTTTTGAGAGCTATCTTGCTACTTGGCTGCATTTTTGCTTGAATTATGTCATGCATGGAAGTACTATGTGGTAGACATAACATGAACAGCTTGTACGATTGACAGGTGCTTATGTAAAATTTATTGTAAAATTTGTGATACGCGTTCAGATGGGTCAGACATTTTTTTGCCACTTAAATCGGAAACATTTAATATACAGTGAGGTTGAATTAAAAAGGTTAAGTAAAGATTGGTAAATTCTTGCCTTGAAAATTTGTGATCCATGTTATTCCTGTTAAGATAAATAAAAAAAATGTTCTGTACTGATTCAAGCATTATGCGTGTGAAAACCATTCCAGATTGATCATCATTATACCATTTCTGATGTTTTATTGTAAATTATTTCATGAATTCTGAATACCAAGAGTAAAGTTGTTGAGTCAGTAAGCGATGTAGGCAAAAGGAAAAGATTCAGTCTTTAGTTCTGAAACAAACCACTTAAGATAAAATAGTCAGTATTGTGTACCAGTTTATTGATACTAGAACTTTGTCACTGTTACAGACATGAAATCAGTGAAATAATAGTAAGGGAAGAAAAAGGTCAGGATAGGTTTGTAAAAAGTGATTACAGCAGTTACTTGTTCTGATATTGAAACATTTATGCAGTGTAAATAGACATTTAATTTTCTATGAATCACTTTCTGTTCACAGTGCCCTGTATATACTTAAATGCACTGTTCTCCAGCACATAGTCTGTGATCCTAAACCTTACACATGTGGCAGTGACATGTGACTTTATACATGTATGTCTGACTTGCCATGTTTGGAGTTTTGTTATCTTTTCTTTAAAATAGCAATGTTTGGGTTTGAAACATAGATTTCTTCTAGCTGTAGCTTTGATAAACATTTATATTAAACACAACAAAAAATACCATATCATCTTTTTATATTTTGAAAAAATGTAAAAACTGTATATATTAGTTGTGTATAAATTTATTGTTCTTGTACATAAATTTGTTTCGTTAAGAATTTGATGTAGTTACTCACTTTTGTTAGAAATGATTAAAAAGTTTAAAAAATACAGTAATAAGACATTGTTCAAACATAGTTTTAGTGTTCTGCAGTTTAAATTGAAACAATGATTGTATATGTCAAAATAGTTAGAAGTAACAGGGTGTGTATAATTATTGGGAAATTGATTTGTTAAAGGTACCCGCTTGGTAACCAAAGACCCAAAATTCTTCAACAATACTGCATTTATTCATTAAAGCTATTTTCAGGTCACTGAAATTTGAACATGTATGCCTAGAAAAAAAAACAGTTTTCTAATAAAACAGAACTGTTCTCTGTTCCCTTTAAATATTACAAATCATTATATTTTAATGTGTCTTGCTGGTAAGAGATTTATGTACTGTAAGAGGAGGCAGATACAAGTAAAGTCCAGTAGTCATTTAAAAGTGGTTACAAATAATGTGTTGAGAAATCTCCTTCACTGATTAATAATCCTAGATGGAACCTTGATGCCAGTTTCTGTTTATTGTATTTAAATGTATGAAGAAATCTTTTGACATTTTGACCCAGTCTATTTCAGACTTTATGTGATTGAACATATCACAACAGAACCAAATTTTGTGAACTTTAAAAATCTTTTCAGTCATTTTAGTTGTTTTAGTATGAAGAAAGATATGATACTGCAGAGAATGTGATTCTTTGGGGAAAAAACTGTAGGTATATTGCTGGTTCAAACATATGCATCATATTTTTGTACATGTTATAAATATCTTTCTGTTTGATAAAGTTCCAGTATCACAGTTAAAAATTGGTTCATACAATCTTTATAGTTTTTCTTTAAGTTAAATATTGAGATTTTATCGGAAGTTACCATTTTCAAAGTAAGCTGTTAAATGTTTAGTAAGTATTGAAATAAACCTTCTCTAACATAATCAGAACATTTTTGTATATAAGTTAGTTCCATAAATGACTTGTTTAAATGTTCTTTTTTGTAAATTGTTATAAAATGTTATTATCTAAATATTTTTTTGCCTTATGGGACAGACATGTAGCTTGTTGTATAGAATATATTACCAATGTCTTTCATTGCAAGGATGAATGATTAAAGACACTATAAGTGGTTCAGATGTGAATGAAAATATTCCAAGTGTAAACTGTTACAGGACATTTGTAGTAATGTGAAACATTTTCTAGAATGAATGTTTGGACAGGTATCAAAGTACTAAATCGTTATTATTTTTGATTGGAAATTTTATCTGTTGTTCAATCTTCACAGCTGAGGGAAATTTGAATAGCAGAGTTTTTTATTTTTAATCTTCTTTGATCAGATTATTTTCTATTGTGTCACATTTTTGAGGTCTTCTCACTTTGTTTGCAAATGATGGCCTATTATTTCAGCATTTTATGGGCATACCCAAAGCGTTCCTCAAGAAATGAGGAAAAAAATAGATATGTCATTTGATAAACAGAGTGCTTTAGTACTGGTACACTTGTTTCCAGAAGTTTATTATACCCCCCGAAACAAAGTTTGGGGAGTTTATAGGAGTCACTCGGTGGTTGGTCGGTCGGGGGTGCAGTCAGTCCGTTGCAATTTCCTTGTCTGGAGCATAACTTGAAAACTGCTGGTTGGAATTCAGTGCAACTTCATACAGTGGTCAAGCACAATGAGTGGAAGTGCAATGTTCAAGGATCATAACTCCATCTTCACTATTTGCGAAGTTATTGCCCTTTATTCGTTTTCCTTGTCCAGAGCGTAACTTAAAAACTATTGGTTGGAATTCAATGCAACTTCATACAATGGTCAAGCACAATGAAGGGAAATGCAATCTACAAGAGCTATAACTCCATCTTCACTATTTGCAGAGTTATTGCCCTTTGTTGGTTTTCCTTGTCGGGAGCATAACTTGAAAACTACTGGTTGGAATTCAGTGCAACTTCATACAATAGTCAAGCACAATGACAGGAAATGCAGTGTACAAGAACCACAACTATCTGTAATTGCCCACAACTGTAACTCTATTTCATTTCTTTTACAAAGTATTCTGTTACTAATAACTTCCTCAGTTCTGAAGTAGTCTTGCGGGGGTATTAATATCTAGTTTAATATGTTGTTATTGTGACAAAGGCTTCAGCTACTTATGGCTGTTGGTAAAATGTTAATAATGTTGACCTTGTTCATAACACACGTTGAGCATGAATGACTTGTATTATAACTACATATGACCTTATCTATTGTGTTCCTCAAAAACAAACATGATATTTGAATAAAGGAAAACTTGAAAGGGGTTTGTTGGGGGGGAGGGGGTAAACCATATGCACTAGAAATGAAGAAATAATTTGATAACTGTTATACTTATATTTTTTATGTTTTTGTTGTTTCAGGACTTTTAACATGCAGTTGTTCTTTCAGGATTGATCCTTAAACTATGTCATTGCAGTTTCACGATACAAAACAAATACAAAATACCGGACAGATACAAGTGCAGTACATAGGGTCATATCTTAGTACATACATCTGTATGACTTAAATCTTCTATAAAAAGTACCGACAAATGGATCAGTGTTTTGCAAACATTTGCTGATTTTCAGTATTATTTTGTATGTTTTTATGTTATATTTGTTTCTTTCCCTATCACTGTATAGTGTTTCTTTGTTCTAGTCAGAGACTATTTTTTCCTCCTGTTCTAATTAGTTCATTGAATTGCCAGGACTAGTTTGAAGAACCAACCAGTTAGTAGGTTTAGAGAAACCAATCAGTCTATAGGTTTATGAAGCCAGTCAGTCTCTAAGTTTAAAGGAACTAAATAGTGTATAGGTTTATGAAGCCATCAGTCTGTAGGTTTAAAGGAACTAACCAGTCTCTAAATAGTGTATAGGTTTATAAAGCCAACCAGTCTTGAGGTTTAAAGAACCATTCACTGTAGGTTTAGAGAACCAACTAGTCTGTAGGTTTAGTAAGTTGGTTTAAAGAGTCAACCAGACTATAGGTTTAAAGGAACTAAATAGTGTATAGGTTTATGAAGCCAACCAGTCTGTGGGTTTAAGAATCAACCAGTCTGTAGATTTATGAAGCCAAACAGTCTGTTGGTTAAAGAATCAACCAGTCTATAGGTTAATGAAGCCAACCAGACTACAGGTTTAAAGAACTGACCAGTGTATAGATTTAGAGAATATGTCTGAGTTTAACAGAACTGGCCCTTTTCTTTTATTTTTGTAAACATATGATATTTTAGATCTTAATTCTCAAGTTTGCATAAGAACAAATCTGTAAATTCCAGTGCATTACAGGTGTAAGAAATATATTTAAAATATCTGAAACCTAGATAAGTAGGTAAGTACTTCATTCAAAGATTAAATTGATTGTTGTAACCTGTTAATATGCAAATTTGTATTTCGAAAAATGCTGTATGATTACATAAGACAATATTGTGTAGGTATTTATTATCTGATTCCTTTGTTATGATTCACACTGTGTTATGCTTCATTATTACAGCCTTGTACAGTTTTCCATTCTTATCTGCATAGATCTTTGTTTTTCCTTATTCTTTGTCTATATTTGCTATTTTGTTCAGGTTTTTGTTTTTAAGCTTTTAATTCTTGACAGTGTCTTGAAATGTCAGATGCTGCTGCTTATAGTGATGATTTTGAAAAACTGTTTGAAAACTTTGAAAGATGACAGTAACAAAGCTAACAGTGCCTTACAATCAGTTGGTGGGGGGGGAGTGGAATTACCATGGTATTTAAGTCAGTGACTGGTGAGATTTTGCTTATAGGAGTGTAATGGTTATGGAATTTTATGAAGGGGTTAAAAGTTCAGAAATAAGAAAATAATTACATAGTTTAAAGAGATATCTTTTAATTCATTCTTACTCTAATTTGTTTGCATAGCCTTAATTACAGGGGTAAAGTAGAAATTTTCAAAAAACCTGAAAATGCGCTAGGGACTGCTTGGGCCCTTGTGGGTCCAGGGCAACAGGTCATGTTCATCCACAGGAACCTATAAGAATTTGTATGATTTACAGACTGGTCACCAAAGTTTCTACCTGTTGTAGCTCATTTATACCAATGTTTTTTTCAAATCAACAGATAAATTGCTTTTAGTCCCTTCTTTCCGCTGGACTCATACTTAATCGTCTTTGCACAACTCACAATGTGCAACATGCTGAATATCTGGTTTTTTAGTCTCCTTTTCAAGCACTTTAGTATTGAAGTTTGGCATTAGAAATTTTATAATTTGATTTGTTTTCACAATGATGTATCAAACAAAGGTGGCACCCGTTTTGAACGCTGATCCAAAGAAATATCGTAAATACTAATTTGATTCGTCCATATATACAACAATCAAAACAGGATGCATAAACTAAACAGGTCATGAAAATGGCAAATAGAATCAAACTTTTCCCCTGTAATTAGAGATATGCAACAAGGTTTGGGCAAATTTATTTTTCCAAGTGAATATGTACTGTAAGAGTAAATGAGACATGATCAAGGTTTAAGACTTTATTGAGTTAACAGATACCTGAAATACAGATTCTTTGTAATTAAAACAGGACAAAACCTTCACTTAAGATTGAAACTTTACGACCATATAAACTTCTAAGACTAAAGGAAAGACAAGATATAATTGATAAGACATAAAATTTTGGATTTTGCAGAGAAACTTTCAGCTGAATTGTCACATGAAAAAAAAAAATATAGTAAGATGCTAATGTGAGGAATCCAGTGTAAGGTGTTGGACTAAAAAAGTTCATTTGTATTTGTTTTTGAAAAATTCTGCAATGTTTGGATGTTTCGTTTTGTTTGTTTTTTTTGTATCACATACACCTGTATTTTTTCATATGTTTATGCTATCCTGAGAGTGTGTGTGTTTTGTTGTGTTTATAACCTTGTGATAACTTTATTTATTGTACGAGTCATATTATGAACATTGATACATGTTGGGAACAGATGCAACAATTACGAAATAAAAAAAACGTCAGACAGCATTGTGTATGTTAGTTTTCAGTCATTAAGTCATGAAGATAGCTGTACATTTCAATCAGTATCAGAACTCTTTTATGAATACATGTAAAAATATGTTTAGCAGGTGGATAGCTATATCTAACGATGGCAGTGTGTAGCACTGTTAGCCCGCCCGCTTAGCTCAATAGGTAGAGCACTGGATTAGTAATCCATCGGTCGTTGGTTCGACCCTGGGCAGGGCAAAATTTCTCCGTGACAATTGTTCTCAGACATTGTGTCTTATGTTCATTTGTCTCTCACCGCTGATTCAGAGTAGATCATGTGGGAACAGTAGTCAGTCACTTGCGGAGAAATTGGCAATTACTGGTTAGTTATCCAGGAAAACCGGTTAGGTGGACTGACCGCCGAGATATAACAAATGTTGAAATCGGCGTTAAACCCCAAAACAAACAAGCACTGTTAAGTGTTCATATGCTTACACTGTTCGAATCACTGCATCAAGGAACCAAGAACATTCCAAAAAGATCAAAGTTTACATATTATAAGAAAAAATGGCTCAACCAGAATTTCATTGCCCTACTCATGACTGGTAACTCCCAGTACACAAGACATGAACCAGAGGTTAATTAAAAACAAATCTATTTGCATATAACTCTTTTAATATTTAACTTAAATTAACTGCAGACATACATTTCCCAGTTAATCTGAAATACATTCAACAAGTAGTATTTACTATTTTTGATTAGTAGTTTGGTACATTGATTAATGTCCTTCTGTAGCCTACAGCTTGAACCGTTAAGCACACTTTTATCAAAATTCATAGGTATTTATTTAAAAAAAAAATTAAAATGTGTATAATGAAAACAAGAGCTGTCAGTGGAGACGGCATGCTCGACTATTTAAGTACTGGATAGTTAAGAAAGGGATAACTATTAAAAAATCAATTTAATTCAAGATCTATACATATATAGACAAGAATCTTCAAGGTAGATGAAATATCAAATAATATTTACTATTTTTATCATTGAAAATCCCTAAGAAATAAAGAAGTTATAGCAAAATATTACAATTTTTAAGGAAAATTCGAACTTTAAAGGGGAGATAATTCTAGAAATATGGGCGCTAGTTAAGAACCTTACCACATATGATGTGGGTGATGATAAAGAACATATATTTGAAGTTTGAAGTAAATCCCTCAAGCAATAAAGGTTATAGTAAAAAAATATTTCCTGCACAAAAACTTAAATCAGAAATCTGGACGCCAATGACGTGGTGAGTAGGACAGCTCTTCATATACTTTGTATAGTTGAGCTAAAAACTATTGTTATTAATTCAGAGTTTGAGTGTAAACTTTCATTTCCATGTACCGGTATGTTAAAGATCTTGGTGACATTTTTTTGGAACCTGAATAGTTAAAGCCAAACAAATCGAACCTGCCTGTTCAAATTCTACAGTTTCTTAACAAGCAGGTAAATAAATAGACAACAGTAGGTTTATTTGTTTCAAAGAACTAAGTTTAAGATCTAAGCATAAAAATAATTTCATTACTTCTGTAAAAACGTATGTTCACTATAAAAACAAAAAAATGAAAGGTATACTGGCTCAAGGAATATGGATAATTAATGTAAAAGGTAAGTTTCTAGGTTTCTATATAATTTCTATATAATATCTTCAACAGTATTCAGAACAAAAATAGACTGTGACAACTAGGGCTTGTCAAACAAGTGACAATTACCCCCACACTCCACTTGGTCACAGGGCTGAAGGCTTTGTAAGTAAAACCTGTCATTTTAAAATTCTTGCATGGCAGTAAAGTAAACAAACATGCTTATAATGCTATTTTATTTGATGGTAAGATGTTGTAGGAAGTCGTAAAATACCAAGAAGGCAAATAACCGAGGAAGATGACCTATACTTGGAAAGAAATAAAAAACCCTTCCATGCATGGAGAATTATGGCCCAGACAAGGTCTATGATCAAAATTTTTGGCCTTTGTCCAGTTACTATGACCTTGACCTTTAAGCAAGGGATCTGGGTCTTGGACCCAACACATTGTCTCATCTAGATGAAAAAAATATGCCATGGTATTTCAAAATCCTTCCATGTACGGAGAAGTTATGGCCCTGAAAAGGTCTTTCAATTAAACTTTTTACATTTGACAAGTCACTGTGACACTGACCTTTGAGCTAGGGACGTCACACACCATCTCATCCAGATGAACAAACATGCCAAGATACTTGAAAATCCTTCCATGAAAGGAGAAATTATGGCTTGAACAAGATCTATTATCAAAAATTTTCACAACTTACAAGCCACTGTGACCTTAACATTTGAGCCTGAGACGTGGGTCTTGTATGTGACCCACCGTCTAATCAAGATAAAAATAAATATGCCATAGTATTTCTAAATCCTTCCATGGACAGAAAAGTGTGCCCGAGACAAATCTATAACAACTTTTAACTACGACAAGTCACTGTGACCTTGAGCTTGGGACTTGGGTCTTGCACCCAAAACACTGTCTCATCCAGGTCAACAATGTGCAAAGGTTTATAAAAATCCTTCCATGCATGAAGAAGGTATTGCCCGGTGAAGTTCTATCATCAAAAAAATTTACCTATGACAAGTGACTATGAACTTGTCCCTTGAGCTATGGACCTTGGTCTTACATGCGACATTTCGTCTAATCAAGGGAACCAAACATGCAAAGATATTTGAGAATCCTTCTATGGACAGAGAAATTACGTCCTGGACAAGGTCTAAAACAACATTTTTTAACTGACAAGTCAGTGTGACCTTAACCTTCGAGCTAGGGACTCGGGTCTTACATGCAACACACCATCTCATGTTGATGAATGAATAGGCCAAGATATTTTAAAATCCTTCCATTTTTGGAGCAGTTTTGGCCATGACAAAGTCTATCATCAACATTCTTTAATTCTGACCAGTGACCTTGACCTCTGACCTGTTCACATTGGTCTTACATGTGACATACCATCTCATCAAGGTGAATGCCAAGGTATTTCAAAATCCTTTCATGCATGGAGAATTTATGGCCTGGATAAGATCTATAATTTAACATTTTTTATCTTTTACCAGTGACTCTGACTCTGACATTTGAGCTATGGACTTTCGTCTTACATGTGACACAGCATCCCATCAATGTGAAACAATATGCCAAGGTATTTTAAAATCCTTCAACATATGGAGAATCTATGGTATGGACAAGAAGCAGGAAGGATGGACATCAAGTTGAATCCAATATAGCCCCCACACCCTTTGTGTGTTGGGGTATAACAGAAAGCAATAAAAACTTTAAAACATGCTAACAAAGTTACATAAAAAGATATGCATAAAAGAAGTTCCACATTTTGTGTGTACATTTCTTCCCTAAAATACAATTTGAATAATTAGAACACCTACCTAAAATAAAAATTTAACTGTTTCAAATGTTGGTTTTGATAACACACTGCCAATATGCAGATTTTAACAATCAAATTTTAGAAATTTTAGAAAAGAAACAATGATTACATTTAACAGATGAATTTCAGGATTTAGAATTTTAGGAATATTCTTCAGATTAAAGAGACAATCTACCTGCAAGTTCTTTATTTCTCGGAATCTATTTTCAGTTCAAACATACAACACACATATTGCACATAACAATTTTCAGTATGTTAACACAGCATATATAAAATTGTCACAAGAATCAAAAGAAACTGATTCTAATTCATATACTAGTAACATCCCTGCCCCATGTCCGTGAAAAGTTCTTAGAAAATAAAAATTCAAAACTCTAATCCATCTTTTGTTCATGTATATAATTTCCACCAAGATCTTTTAGCATTTTAATGAAAATCAAATCTGCACTCCAACTAACCTATCTAGGACTTTGTCTTCCTTAAAAACAACCGCCATATTTTATTCTTACAGAGAATGGAGGTCAATAACGTGTCCTTACCAGGAGTGATGGTTAGGTAAACTGCCGGCCTACGGGCACCTAATACGACTTTGACTATTAGAGGACATTTAATTCAATTGAACTTTAATAAGCTAAAACTATTGTTTTTTGCTGTTTGGGTTATATGTAAACAAGAGGGCCATGATGGCCCTGTATCGCTCACCTGAGTATGACTGCTTTTAACAAAGTTGCTATGGACCTGGTTAATTGACCCCAGATGACCCATATTTGAACTTGACCTAGAAATTATTGAAACAATCTCTCTGACAAATTTCAAGGTTATTTGTACTGAAAATGTTACCTCTAGAGTGTTAACAAGGTTTTTCGATATTTGGGCTCTGTGACCTAGTTTCTGACCCCAGATAACCCATATCCAAACTTGAGCTACAAATCATCAAAAAACCTTTCTGACAAATTTCCAGGACATTTGGACTGAAAATGTAGCCTCTACAGTGTTTACAAAGTTTTTCGATATTTGGGCTCTGTGACCTAGTTTTCTATTCCAGATGATCCATATTCGAACTTGAGCTAGAAACCATAGAATTAGGCTTTCTAACAAATTTCCAGCTTATTTGGAATTAAAATGTTACCTCTAGAGTATTAACAAGGTTTTTCCATATTTGGGCTCTGTGACATAGTTTTTGACACCAGATGACCCATATCCAAATTTTAGCTAGAAATCATTGAAACAACCTTCCTGACAAATTTCAAGGACATTTGGACTGAAAATGTAACCTCTAGAGCATTAACAAGGGTTTTGTACTTTCGAGCTCTATGACCTAGTTTTTGAACCCAGATAACCTATATTCAAAACTGAGCTAGAAATCATTGAAACAATCTTTCTGACAAATTTCCAGGTTATTAAGACTGAAAATGTTACCTCTAGAATGTTAACAAGGTTTTTCCATATTTGAGCTCTGTGACCTATTTTTTGACACCAGATGACCCATATTCAAAAATGACCTAGAAATCCTCAAGGCAACCTTTCTGACAAATTTCTAGATTATTTGGGCTAAAATGTAACATCTAGAGTGTTAACAAGATTTTTCCATATTTGGTCTCTGTGACCTAGTTTTTGAACCCAGATGACCCATATTTGAACTTGTGCTAGAAATCTTAGAAGCAACCTTTCTGACAAATTTCCAGATTATTTGGGCTGAAAATGTTACCTCTAGAGTGTTAACAAGAATGTTCTATTTTTGGTCTCTGTGACCTAGTTTTTGAACCCAGATGACCCATATTTGAACTTGTGCTAGAAATGTTAGAAGCAACCTTTCTGTCAAATTTCCAGATTATTTGGGCTGAAAATGTAACCTCTAGAGTGTTAACAAGAATGTTCTATTTTTGGGCTCTGTGACCTAGTTTTTCACCCCAGATGACCCATATTCAAACCTGAGCTAGAAATGTTAGAAGCAACCTTTCTGTCAAATTTCCAGATTATTTGGGCTGAAAATGTAACCTCTAGAGTGTTAACAAGATTTTTCTATTTTTGGGCTCCGTGACCTAGTTTTTTTACCCCAGATGACCCATATTCGAAGTTGTCCGAGTAATTACTGGGACAAACATCCTGACCAAGTTTCGTGACAATTGGAGCAAAAATGTGACCAGTATAGTGTTAACAAACTAAGTGTGAACGGACGACGGAAGACGGACATTCATCAATCCTAATAGCTCACCCTGAGCCAGCTCAGGTGAGCTAAAAAAACTTGACATACTGAAACATACATGTATATTTCAAAGCAGAAAAAGACAAAATATTATGACACATATTCAGCATTTTGTGTTACTAAGTAAGAGTTAAAACCCCTTAAACTACCGGTAGCTATATGTTGACACACAACTGTCAAGACTGTAAGTATTAAAGATGTGTAAACAAGCAGATTATCTACAGTAATACAATAAAACTTATTGGTGGGTAAATAAATGAAGCAGTGTTAAATGAGTTAAGTGAGTTATACTTTAAGTGACATTAGCTCTACATTATACCTATCATAAAATAAAATTTCCTAACTCTGTGTTATTATGGATGAAATACATTCAAAAGCTGATGTTTCAATACTTTTAAATTTGCAATTAAATAAATTGATAATCCCCATATTGGCAATTACTAAAACCCATATGCTTGTATAGTTCAAAACATTATATTCACTCATTTGATATACAGAAAGATCAATTTCTATGTCTGGCAATTTAAGTAACCAAAATTTAGGTTCCATATATGTATACAAACTTCTTAATATACTTAAGTAAAGTCCTGGTCAAACTATGGTCCTAATAATGACTTGGTCTTAATACAGTATTTTATTTATTTGAAAATTTTGACTTTGCTTTTATCAGACTGCTGATTTTCTTGAGATTTTGAGAAAGGTCAAAGTGCTGTCAATGTAGTAGAACTTTACTGTATTCAATAAAACTCAGATGCATAAATGCTTGGTTTGTTAAAAATGGATCCCACATATGTATTTTAAACCTGTAGAAGTTGGCAGAAGGCTTTAAAAGACTGTTAATCTGATATTCAGTTTTTTTCTACGTTACTGAATTCCACAGGGTGAAACCTTTCAATCATAAAAATACAGTATTTTATTTATTTGAAAATTTTGACTTTCAACCATAAAAATGGCAAACTTAAGATACAAAACAATAAAAGACTTAAAATTATTTACTAACACTGAAATTTGTTCACTAACAGGAGCAACTTGAAAACTCTAACTTGACAAAAATTATAAATATAGAATTAACAACAAACAAACGTAGAACATTTGTACAATTAACTAACATACACTTAGTGCTACATTGATATATTGCAACTTTCTGTAAAAAAATATACTATTTTGTCAGCTAATCATTTACTATTTGGCCCCTTCTTTCAATGACAATGATCAATATCACATTACAAATTATGTGGAATAAAAAAAAAATCTATACATTTGAGGTGGACTTTCTCATTACATTCCAGTTTTCTAGAAAAGAAAGTAACCAGGATTGCCAACAATTAAAATGTTTGAACAGTCCACAGTAGCCCTTACTTTGCATAGCTTGTTTCAGTAAAATAAAAGCAGATAGGAAGCATTGCACCTATCAACTCAAAGAATGTGATTTACACAATGTAACCTTCAAGTGTCATCCTTCTCCTATTTACACATACTGTAATGTCACCTTTTTCACCAGTTCAACCTTCCTCATATCCCTTTTGAAATTAATTTCTTGAACTGAGAGTGACAAGAAAGTGATGTTTAAAAAGGTGTTCTTGTTCTTGCATGTTATACTACGTTACGTAATAAAGAATAATCTGCCAAAAAGCATCAAAATGAGTCAAAAGGCAAGAATTAGAATATAATCCGAACATTCATTGGTGAACAACGGGGACACACATAAATGCAGGCAGATTTATATCTACAGTTACTGTAAATTCACAAATGCAAGGTTTATATGGAATATGATTGAATATCATTACTGTAGGAATACTCACAGACTGGAATGCAAACAGTTTACCTGGATTCTTTTTTCACTCGATGAGTGCAAATAATTTACATTTAAGCAGGTCATACGCTCTTTGAAAATAAGAATAATAAATAATATTTATTTTTTTTAAAATCTAATTTCACTTATAAGTACTTTTTAAAAGAAATCTTTGATCAAATTTATCATCAGCCTTGTAATTTTCTACATTAAATGTATAAGTACTGATACAGAGATATTGATAAAATAACCAAATTGTCATCCTGTCACTGAAACTTAATGACAAATTTACTAGAAACTACCTATATGAACAACTGAGAATGTTTCTTTAGCAACCTGTTGTATCTTACATTCAGTAACAATGACATAAAAGGAGAGAGTTCTAATTTGTCTGAACACTTTAGGAAAACTCACAACCTACTGAAACATCTATCTGATTTATGTTTTCAGTGATAATGCCTTAAAAATTTAAATATATCAACATGAAATACAGCTGATGCAAACATTTGTTTCTTCTTTAACCTCTAGTCAAACCAGGCTAACTTGAGGATAGATCTCATATAAACACTTTTTTATGGAATGTCTATTTGATTTGAGACACTTGTCACCATGGTTTTAAAAATAAAGTCATAATTTACAAGAAAATAGCTGTTTTATATGCAATAAGCTTCAAGTTTTTAACCAATCTCGACAAAACTGTCCAGCTGGTGTTTTTCAAATTCTTATAAGCAAAATGCATTTACAGTTTAGAAAAGAGATAATATTTTGATCTACTGATGTGTTTTCTTAGCTAAAAGACAGAACATCAAATACATCCTTGTCCAATCAGCAAATATGCCAATATAACTCAACTTCACACTTTGGTAAAGTGTATTTCATTTGAAATAATTATGTAAACAAATGATATCACTAGACAGGTGATAAGCAAAACTAATCCTTTTTTGAATGAAAAATATTTCTAATTCAAGGCATCTGCAAAGCAAAGAGCACATTCCTTAATTTGGAAGACGACTGGATGACATTTTGTTTCCATGTTAATGGCATTACTCCCACTTTGTACATAATAAAAGATCTCAGTTCAATACAGTTTGGAGCAATGAATAAAACACAAAGTGTAAGTTATAAAATAGCACTAACCTTAATCTGCTCCCTTTAACCCCAGCCCCACTTTGTTTCAAATTAACTCATTTTCTTTAATTTCTGATTTTTAAACTAGGCTTTTTAGAGTTGTAAAACAATGTCTTTAATGTCAGATTTTATGTAAATCAATCTCTGTTAATGACTGTCTACTTAGCCTACTTACCATTTGAATGCAGATGACAGAAGCAAACATTAATGTTTTACTGCTATGATTGTGTGTTTTTTGATATGATATTCAACTTGTTTGCTAGATAGTACTGAGTTTGTGAGCATTGACTCAAACATATTTTATGTCCAGTGGGGCTGGAGTAAACAGGTGATGATATTATACAATTACCGGTAATATCACTAATGTAGTGACATGTTCACTTGAAATACAATCTCTCCATTTCTTACCCTTTTCATATTTTTGACTTTCCTCATAAACCTTTCATTTTTTATTGACATAAACCAGTATTTTATTAGAGTTGGTCAACTAAATAAGTGATCTTATTTCAGTTAACTGTGATGGTGCAAGAACATATCAAAGTAATATGAAGCAAGTGACATCACAATGAAATCACAATGAAATCACAATGAAATCACAAACAATTGTCACATGCAACAGTTACCAAACAAACTACTGTTAAAAGACTTTGCACAGTAAGTAAGTAAACCAGAGAACTGTTGCAGAATTTAGCAATAACATTGTGATATTTTGTCAATGAGTGAAATCAATGAAGATGTCAGGGGCAATGTTGATATCAAGTTGTATTATTATATCACAGACTGTTGCTAGGTACTCCTCGTTAAGTCACTCAAGCACTTCACGAGCAACTTTCTTCGATGAGTCTCCCCCAAACAGCGAAGAAAAGCTGAAAATAGAAAACAAACTATAAATACTAAACATTTACAAAGTCATTTTTTGCTATGATTATTCATTTTTGTTATCACTTTTTCAACTTATTTTGAAACTTTCCATTGTATCTTTCAAAACTTCTTTCCAGTTAGAACAAAGTAAGCAATAAAAATGTCTATTTATCACCAACTGAAACATTTTATATGACAGTTATCATCTTTTCTTTAAGTTTTTCATACACCTTCAGAAATCTCATTAGACAATAAAACAATCCAGAATAAGTGTTTTGGATTTTGTGTTTAAATTACATGCCAACAGGTGCCAGTGTTTCTATCTATATCTGTACATTGGCATATATCACATGTTACAGATAACAACAAATAAAGCAAGTCTAATAACTTCTTCAGAGAGAAAGTACCATTATAAAGCTGAATTCCTAGCAGCGACAAGAGTTTTAGGTCACATAATTTCCTTATCCCCACAGTACTGGAGTGAAGCCACATATAATTTGCAGTCATTTAGACAGAAAGTAGACATTAAAAGGTGACTCTACAATGCTAGTACAGCAATCTTATACTTCATGTGGTTTTCATACAATGTGGGAAAAGAAGTTTCAATGCGTCTTACAAAACTGCAGAACAGACTTAAGATCAACATATGCTATTGCAGAACTTTGGGCAAAATTTCATCAAGATTCTGCAGAAACACCATGAGGTCAATGTAAAACTGTGCCTCAGCCACATACTTTGCTAAAGACGTAAGTCAGTCACATGTACTTTGCATGGGAACTTAACTGGGCTGCCATAAGGTCTTTGTGTAGCTGTCTTGCAACCTTTGAATATTTTGCTTAAAAAATTGTATGAAACCAGTTGTAAGGCAGCCACAATGGTGAAGTGTTATAGGCTTAAAGGACGGAACATTAGAACAGACCACTTGTACTATTTGTCTTAATATTATATTCATAGAGCAACTATGGCAAAGGCACTTTTTAAATTAATCTGATACATCAGATACTGAAATAGTTTAAATTCAAACAAAATCCTTTATGCTAGAGATAAAATATCTATTAGTCTACTGGTATTAATATTTATAGACAATGTACTTAAATTATAAATTGGACCAGCCAAAATATCTTCAATCCATTTGTTTTTTAAAACGTAATTAGAAAGTGAAGGGACACATTTCAGTACTTCAAGCTGAATTCTAGAGCTATCACTAAATGTGATTAATACCCCTGCAAGACTGCTTCGGAACTGAGGAAGTTATTAGTAACAGAATATTTTGTAAAAGAACTGAAATAGAGTTACGGTTGTGGGCAATTACAGATAGTTGTGGTTCTTGTACACTGCATTTCCTGTCATTGTGTTTGACCATTGTATGAAGTTGCACTGAATTCCAACCAGTAGTTTTCAAGTTATGCTCCCGACAAGGAAAACCAACAAAGGGCAATAACTGTGCAAATACTAAAGATGGAGTTATAGTTCTTGTACAATGCACATCCACTCATTGTGCTTGATCATTGTATAAAATTGCATTGAATTCCAACAATTAGTTTTCAAGTTATGTTCCGGCCAAGGAAAACTAACAATGGACAATAACTGTGCAAATACTGAAGATGGAGTTATAGCTCTTGTACACTGCACATCCACTCATTGTGCTTGACCATTGTATGAAGTTGCACTGAATTCCAACCAGTAGTTTTCAAGTTATGCTCCCGACAAGGAAAACCAACAAAGGGCAATAACTGTGCAAATACTAAAGATGGAGTTATAGTTCTTGTACAATGCATATCCACTCATTGTGCTTGACCATTGTATGAAATTGCATTGAATTCCAACAATTAGTTTTCAAGTTATGTTCCGGACAAGGAAAACTAACAATGGACAATAACTGTGCAAATACTGAAGATGGAGTTATAGCTCTTGTACACTGCACATCCACTCATTGTGCTTGACCATTGTATGAAGTTGCACTGAATTCCAACCAGTAGTTTTCAAGTTATGCTCCAGACAAGGAAAACCAACAAAGGGCAATAACTGTGCAAATACTGAAGACAGAGTTATAGCTCTTGTACAATGCATATCCACTCATTGTGCTTGACCATTGTATGAAGTTGCACTGAATTCCAACAACTAGTTTTCAAGTTATGTTCCAGACAATGAAATCCAACAAAGGGCAATAACTGTGCATCTAGTGAAGATGGAGTACACTGCACTTTCTGTCATTGTGCTTGACCATTGTATGAAGTTGCATTGAATTCCAACTAGTAGTTTTCAAGTTATGCTCCAGACAAGGAAAACCAAAACTACTGAAGATGTTGTAATGATTCTTGAACACTCCACTTCCGCTCACTGTGCTTGACCACTGTATGTAGTTGCATTGAACTCCAACCAGTAGTTTTTAAGTTATGCTCCAGACAAGGAAAATTAATAAAGGGTTATAACTCTGCAAATAGTGAAGATGGAGTTATGAATTCCAGGCTGTAGTTTTCAAGTTATGCTCCGGATAAGGAAATTGCAACAGACTGAACCACCGCCCGCCCGACCAACCTACCATCGGGTGACTCGTATATACGCCCCAAACTTCGTTTCGGGGGTATAATGAATTCTGTTTAATCATATAGGTCCTAACAGTTCCTACAATCTTAAATAATACACAAGCACTTTTTATTTTAGATAAAGCAATATCATTGAATGACATCTTTTACAGCAATTCCTATACCAGAAAAACTATTCAGAACAAAACAAGAAAACATGGGAGCAGTAATATCTTGAATACAAAATAAACTAGAGGTCTCACAGGAGTGATTAATACCCCAGCCCCTGCATTCCACTTTGTTGTAATAGGAAAGCCATTTGAGAACTGGAATGGGATGTAAGGAGAGACATTAGACTGAAAATGACTGAATGGGTATTAAAACTGGTCAACTGCTGAGTAAAAACTTAATGGATGCAAGAAACTGTCAAAAGACATTCATGACTGGGAACAGTCTTGACAAGATAATAATTGGAGTGTATGTGTGATTTCTTGTTGAGAAAGCTAGTGAATGTGTGATTTCTTGTTGAGAAAGCTAGTGAATGTGTGATTTCTTGTTGAGAAAGCTAGTGTATGTGTGATTTCTTGTTGAGATGTGTGATTTCTTGTTGAAAGCTAGTGTATGTGTGATTTCTTGTTGAGATGTGTGATTTCTTGTTGAGAAAGCTAGTGAATGTGTGATTTTTTGTTGAGAAAGCTAGTGTATGTGTGATTTCTTGTTGAGATGTGTGATTTCTTGTTGAAAGCTAGTGAATGTGTGATTTCTTGTTGAGAAAGCTAGTGAATGTGTGATTTCTTGTTGAGAAAGCTAGTGAATGTGTGATTTCTTGTTGAGAAAGACAGTGAATGTGTGATTTTTTTGTTGAGAAAGCTAGTGTATGTGTGATTTCTTGTTGAGATGGGTGATTTCTTGTTGAAAGCTAGTGAATGTTTGATTTCTTGTTGAGAAAGCTAGCAAATGTGTGATTTCTTGTTGAGAAAGCTAGTGAATGTGTGATTTCTTGTTGAGAAAGCTAGTGAATGTGTGATTTCTTGTTGAGAAAGCTAGTGAATGTGTGATTTTTTGTTGAGAAAGCTAGTGTATGTGTGATTTCTTGTTGAGATGGGTGATTTCTTGTTGAAAGCTAGTGAATGTGTGATTTCTTGTTGAGAAAGCTAGTGAAGGTGTGATTTCTTGTTGAGAAAGCTAGTGAATGTGTGATTTCTTGTTGAGAAAGCTAGCAAATGTTTGATTTCTTGTTGAGAAAGCTAGTGAATGTGTGATTTCTTGTTGAGAAAGCTAGTGAATGTGTGATTTCTTGTTGAGAAAGCTATGGTCAGTAAACTATAATTAAGTATTACCCAGTGTAGAAGCTCAAGAATGAAGGAATGTCTTGGTCTGGAAATGCTTGTGTCTAAAGAAGGATCTTGTGACAGAAGGATGGACATGCTGATTTCAGTATACCCAAGCACAACTTTGTTCTGAGGGTATAAAACCAATGAATTTGTTGCAGTCCAGTTTAGTCAACTCATGATCTGTGTAGTTTCAGGTAGGCAGATGATAAGGAAAGCAAGTTATAGACTAGAGACTATTTTCTTTTGTGGAGCCACTGTGACCTTGTCCTTACACTGTCAGATCCTAAAATCAACAGGGATCATTCTTCATGTAGTTGAAGTCCATGTTTAAGTTTTCAGAAAGGTAGGTGATAATGAAAGCAAGTTGTGGTCTGGAAACTGTCCTTATTCTGAAGTACTGTGACCTTGTGTACTGTGCCTAGGGACCATTCTTGATCTGTTTGAAGTTTAAGTTTTCAGGCAGATGATAATGAAAGCAAAATTGGGAAACCATTTTCTTATGTCAAAGCACTGTGACCTTGACCTTTCAACCCAAAATCAATAAAAGTCATGTTTCATGTGGTTGAAGTCCATGTGTAAGTTTTCAGGAAGGTAGATGATAAGGAAAGCAAGTAACAGTCCAGAAACTGATTTCTTATTTGATCCTCTGTGACCATGACCTTTGATAGTTCGACCCTAAAATCCAAAGGGATCATCCTTCATTCGGCTGAAGTCTATGTGTCACTTTTCAGACAGGTAGATGAAAAGGAAAGCAAGTTATGGTCTAAAAACCATTTTCTTATTCCAAAACACTGTGACCTTGACCTTTGACAGTTTGACCCTAAAGTCGATAGGGATCATTCTTGATCAAATGGAAATATATGAGTAGTTTCAGACAGGTAGGTGACAAGGAAAGCAAGTTGAGGATCAGAAACGATTGTGCTTACAGACAGACAGACAAATGGACAAGCTGATTCCAGTATACCCCACACAACCTGTTGCAAGGGGTATAAATATTGACAATTTTCTGACTAGCAATTTATCACAAAATGAAGCAAACTGCAGATTTTTAAAATGAAAATCAAAGAAAACAGACAATAAATTTCCTTTCAGAACATATTTTGCCTCAATGTAATTAATGAAAGGTATAACAGTACTGCACAGCAACTGAAAAAAAGAAGACTGACTTAGCAAAAATTTACACCCAGTAAATGCACATCCAATCTAAAAAGATCTCATTAAACTGAAAATAATTCTTTCAGCATGAAAAGAATGGACACAAAGCATGCACAATCAACACAAGTCACTACTCACAAAGAACGTTGCCAGCTAAAATAGATTAAAACATGACATCAGCAAACAATCTAACTGTTCCAACAACCAAATCAAGCGCTGAACATTCACTGCTATACACTAATTAAGAAAGACTTGCCTTTTCATATTAAGGAACTGGAATCTTCAGTTAAGACATTAAACAGAGTTTTTTCAAACATTATATTTATTCTACAGCTGTTCTATTTTAAGGTAAGTGTATTTATGGGGTCAGTCATGAGGTTCCTAGATAGTTTTAAGATGCTGTGAATATGAATCACAAATCACTTCCCTTCTTTTTTATATCAGTAAAACTGAAAGAATAAAATGAATGCTAGGCAACAGTTTTGTCCAAAATCAAATAATTAAGTTGCACACAGGGGTAGAAAAAACCAAACACAGACAGTAGCTTGGTAGAAAGAATAACCAACAGAAGACAAAAACTGTGCACAGATACAAAGGTGCAGACAACATTCAAAATCACCTGACAAAATAGTAGACTTTTTCATCAAAAGTCTAGCAAGTCTATGGGTAGATTGAATCTATCTTTAAACTCCTCAAAACTGGAAGAATATATTGTAAGTGCATCAAAGAGAAATTTCAATACCATTTATATGTGCAAAAGAAAGATTTCAAAATAGTTTGTTCCAGTGTTTTTGCAAGTCTTTTTAGAATTATCTAGATAAGCAAAAACAAGACGATTGGCTTCATCTGGCTTGGTGTCTTGGGAGAAATTTCAAAAAGCTTCTATAGCTTTCATCTAAAACAAATGAATAAAATTTTAACTGAAAAAAAAAAAATTCACTGTGGTATGTTTGTAATAATAACTGTCACTGGTTTTTGCATGACAGTACAGCTATATATTTCTCACAAGCAACAGTAAAAACGAAAATTGAATAGAATAATGCAGATGTTTTCATTAACTTAATCAAGTGCAATGAATCAGAACCAATTTGATGTTTCTGAGAATTAGTAAAATCTGAAAGCAACAAAAATCAAATCAAAACCATGTTCAAAGTTAAGCAGTCAACAGGTTAACAAATTTTTACGAGTAGAATCCACAGAGAAATGAAGGCAAGCCATTCCAGGTCCGAAAATCTGTTTAAAGCAATTTTTAAAGCAATTTTATCTGTATCATTTTTTTTTCTTCCTACACCTATTAATTATATATAATTTCTTTAATATTCAGCTTCTAACAATTTCATAAGTAAGCAAATTTCTGACAAGAAAAGCAGTTATTATTGGGCTCTATTCTTGTATCATTAAATAACAATCTCGGAAGAATTGATAAAGTTTTTCAAAAATGGTACATAATAACTAGTGTTTAAAAACAATTTCATGAACAGATCTTGGGATTTCAGGCTCATACAAGCAATTTCCTTGGTCACAATCTTATCTGGGTGATACTTGTTAAGGCATTATTATATTTCATTACACATAAAGGCAAAGTGCAGTGCTCTACATAAGACTTTATGAGCTTCACCTTTATATTCAAATAGATAACTAGAAATATGTTCATAGCAAACTGATGCCTCCACTACTTGCACAAAGAGACACAACAGCAATATACCCATAGTGTGTTTGCGTAAAAATTTAAACTGTGTGGAGAAAGTCACATTTAACAGTGAAATAAAGGTGCTATTAGCTTGAAGACTTATGTGACAGAAAGAAGACTCATCATAAAGCATGTAACTTTGACCTACGACCTAAAAGTAAAAACATATCATCTGCTAGCCATGTCAAATGCCAAACATAGTTTGGTGTACCTAAGCCAAAGTGGTCCCTAGTTATTAATCAGACAAGGACCTAACTGTCACTATGAACTTTGACCTCATGACCTCAAAATAAACTGGGGCCATCTACCAGTCATGCCAATAACCCTATGATGTTTAATGACCCTAGGCCTAAGCATTTGCCGGTTAGTGATCAGGACAAGGATTTTACAAATGGCCACTGTAACCATTACCTAATGGTCTAAAAAACTATAGTGGTCATCTACTGGTCATGCCCAATAATAACCAAGCCTAGGGCTAAGAATTTGCCAGTTATTGATGAGACAAGGCTTTACAGTTGGCCACTGTGACCATCACCTTTGACCTAGTGACCCAAAAATCAAATGGAGTCATCTACTGGTCACGCCCAAAGACCATATGAAGTTTTATAAATATAGGTCCAAGTGTTAGCCAATTATTGTTTTGACAAATTCTGTATGTTGGTACATACATACATCAGCAATAAAATATATTACCCACTTTTGAAGTTGGGGCATAAAAAATCTAAAGTTCTGGAACAAAATGTTTCATCTATTAAATATTGAAATCTTTTGACAAGAGTAGGTGTTTCTCATACTAACCATAAAGTCTTATATAGGAGAAATTAGTAAACAAACTGCGTAATATGCTATTAGATGCAAATTGAAGTTCACCTATACCATGTATATATACAACAATTAAACTGCAAAATAAAGGGAGATAACTTACAACCGCCTGATCCCTGAGGGTCGTCTCCCATGTATTTTTTCAAATGGCTCCCTATTTATTGGCCCCTGCACTGGAAGGTCCACCACTTCTTCATCTCTGAAAAAGAAAAAATTATCTTAAACATTAAAGAACTGATTGTTTCTGGTTGATCCAGACATTTTTTCCTCGCTCAGTTACAGTCAGTCCTCCTCAAATCCTTTCTCAAATTTTGAAAATGGACTTATCCATCAATCAATATGGACAGCTCCATTTATCATTTATAAGGGTATCAATTAATCTTCTTGACTAAACAGTGAACAGTATAGACCATGATTCACCTATACAGATATGCCAGCCAAACATGGTCTGCACTGACTACAAAGGCAAAGCAACAGTGCCCAGTAGAGGAAAGGTAGCTGAATCAACAGACATGTTCTCAGTAACAAAGAATGCATTTCTTATATTCTGCTTTAATACTTACCTAAAGGAAGTAGAAATATCCTACAAATGGATATTGAATATGTATTAAGTCCACACTAACTATAGTCAGTTAAGTTTTTCAGCAAAGTACTGTTTTATTTTCACAACAGTAAGAATATGAAATATCAGTTATCTGACATTATTTTTCATTGCAATAAAATTTATATATTACACTAAAAGCTTTGAACAGAACACCTAATGTTTTAAATGTAAAACAACCAGACTGCAACATTGACACTTTTTAAAAGAATTTTCACAAGAAAAGGTTTAATTTTTAAGAGACAACTGAAACACATACACTAACACTTAAAACTTATATTGTTAACAGCATCTGTTACAAGTACTTTCCAACAATTACATGGATGATGGAGGGTTCTCATTAAAGCTCCCTATATCTCTCAGAATCAATCGTTTTGAGAACATAAAATGTGTACTCGGATTAGGTACTGAATTCATTTTAAAATTCTTGAAAACTTGTGAAAAATCAGATAATACCTTCACTCCTAGAAAATTGTTCAGATGACCATGTTTCATAAATAATGTAACTTTAAAAACTGTTATGAAAAATATTCTTATATTTATCAGAAAATCTTGTGATTAAGTAATATATCATATTAAAAAAGAGAAAGACTCATATGTCTATCTCAAGTTTAACTGGAATATTTTGTCTCTAAACAAGATTATTTTGCAACTAAAGCAAGAAAGCTGACAGTGAAAATAAGTTCATGTAATCAAGATTAATAGCAGGTCTGTAAAGACTGAATAAGATCTAAGAAAATGCTACCTACATATGGCATTATCATTTATAAGAGTCAGTCTTCCTGTAACGCAAACCTTCAACATTTGAATATAACAAACTGAGTACAGTAGACAATGCCAAACTGCCCAAACAAATTCTTAGGTCAGTACATAACCATTTTTATTGTTAATGAGCTGCTGTATAAAAGAAACTTAAACTAGAAATGGGTTTTTGATTGAACAAAAACATATGTCTCCCCCCAGCCAGTTGCTGCAGGCAGTACTGAGTCAGACGATTGTAAAATTTGACAATTAACCTCCAAGTGTGACCTTGACCTTGAGACACCACACCCGCAAAGTGGTTTCTGCATGTCGCCTTGATGAGGTGAACATCTGACCCAAGTTTCATAAAAATCCTTCAAGGGCTTTTGAAGATACAGAGTGGACAAGATTTTGTGGCAATTGACATTTAACCTCCAAGTGTGACCTTGACCTTGAGACACCACACCCGCAAAGTGGGTTCTGCACGTCGCCTTGATGAGGTAAACATCTGACCCAAGTTTCATAGGAATCCTTCAAGGGCTTTGGAAGATACAGAGCGGACACGATTTTGTGGCATTTGACATTTAACCTCCAAGTGTGACCTTGACCTTGAGACACCACACCCACAAAGTGGGTTCTGCACGCCGCCTTGATGAGGTGAACATCTGACCCAAGTTTCATAAAAATCTTTCAAGGGCTTTGGAAGATACAGAGCGGACACGATTTTGTGACGGACAGACGGACGGACGGACGGACAACCAGGGGAAAAACAATATGTCTCCCCCATTTTTGGGGGGAGACATAACTAGAGCTATCACTAAATATGATTAATACCCCGCAAGACTGCTTCGGAACAGAAAAATTTATTAGTAACAGAATACTTTGTAAAAGAATTAAAAGAGTTATGGTTGTGGGCAATTACAGATAGTTGTGGTTCATGTACACTGCATTTCTTCTTATTGTGCTTGACCATTGTATGAAGTTGCATTGAATTCCAACCAGTAGTTTTCAAGTTATGCTCTGGGCAAGGAAAACCAACAAGGGGCAATAACTCTGCAAATAGTGAAGCTAGAGTTATAGCTCTTGTACACTGCACTTCCTGTTATTGTGCTTGACCATTTAATGAAGTTGCATTGAATTCCAACCAGTAGTTTTCAAGTTATGCTCCGGACAAGGAAAACCAACAAAGGGCAATAACTGTGTAAAGAGTGAAGATACAGTTATAGCTCTTGTACAGTGCAATTCCTCTCATTGTGTATGACCACTGTATGAAGTTGCACTGAATTCCAACTATTAGTTTTCAAGTAATGCTCCAGATAAGGAAATCCAACAAAGGGCAATAACTGTGCAAGTAGTGAAAATGGAGTTATAGCTCTTGTACTCTGCACTTTCTGTCATTGTGCTTGATCACTGTATGAAGTTGCATTGAATTCCAACCAGTAGTTTTCAAGTTATGCTCCGGACAAGGAAAACCAGCAAAGGGCAATAACTCTGCAAATAGTGAAGATGGAGTTATGATTCTTAAACACTGCACTTCCTCTCATTGTGCTTGACCATTGTATGAAGTTGCATTGAATTACACTATTAGTTTTCAAGTTATGCTCTGTACAAGGAAATTGCAACAGATGACCTACCAACAGACCAACCATCAGGTGACCTATACCCCCCCCCCCCCCCCCCACACCACTTCCAAACTTAAATTTTGGGGTATAATAATAAGCATCAGTGTTACAAGCAGAAAGTATTAAAACTTTCTAAATTCTTTCTTTCAACACTTATACAGGAAACATTAAGTATACATGATATCAAAGGTGTCATGCATGGATTACTGTTTGACAATACCAACAGCAGGTCAGACTGCAAGCTGGGGCAAGGCTTTCCTGATACAGTTACCAGCATATCTGGAGGCTGAACCAGTCATTCCCTTCTTCAGCCTAACATGCCGTAGCAATATTTCTACAGCTAGCATTGACAGGAACTAACATTCCTGCCTTAAACCAATCACTAATATTTCATTTATGTTAATGAACAAGGAGTTTCTCCCAAGTATGACCAACCTAGCATAAACTAGTAAAAACTGAATACAATATTCAGAAATGCTTGTAAATTTATTCTGAAACAAGCCCCAGATAGAACATTTATCATCTTTGAAAAAATTTCTAAATATAAGTACATGTATGTAAATATGAGCATAAATATATATAAATAGTGATGTAATGATAAAATGATTTAAATGGAATAATCATCAGTGGCCATGTTATGTCAGCAACAATTGGTTTTCTTTTCTGAGAATCAATGTTGCCAGGGAAGTTACTCTTTGTGGGAATTTGTTTAAACAGATGTACATTTGGCATTATACATATATTAAATAACTGGATAAATAAATAATTCAGTACTATTTCAGTTGTTTTATTATGCATCCAAACAGTATTTGTTGTGATAATACTATCCTATTAGAATGAAAGTGTACAACATTTCTGACAGTGTTTTCAGTTTCTGTGATTAAAACATTTTGATTATTTTCCGATAGTAAATCGAAATGCTTTTTCAGATTCGATTCATTAATCGATTTTCATTTCAGTGCGATTTTACAACACTATATATAACACATATTATTTCAACATACCCATCATTAGATAACATAGAATCATTATCAGCGCTGCTCAGTTCTTCCGACAAGGCGTTTGTATTCCCGTCAAAGTCGTCTCTGTGTGTGAGAAGAAAAATACAAGCAAGAAGGTTAGGAGACAACAGGCGTACTACAAGCAAACAAAATCTAAAAATACACAAACATTATAATAAGGGATGTCAAGAAGTACTCTGTTAAGAACTTGTATGATCAAAACTGAACTGAACAAGTTTTAAGTCATAAAAGTAGACAAAGTGACGCTGAAGCTTTTGAAATATTCAATTCATACTGAGAAATATTTCCAGTTTCACTCAGATATATATTGATTGTATAAAATAAGTAAATCTGAATACAATAAAACCACTTCTTTCAGTATACTGGAAAGCAGATTTTCATATCCAGCATATATGTAGAAGTGAAATAAGTAATTTTTTTTTCACTTCTTATTTACAGGATTTATGAGCATTCACTGTGTATTGAGCACATCCATTTTCTTTACTGTCATGTATCAAGACTATTTTGAACACTAATTAACTGAAGTCTTACTTCAAAATATGTACCAGCCTGTTTGTGCAGTAATTTCAAAAAGAACACAAGTTTTTTGCTGTTCATTTAACTCAGTCACATAATCAAAATGTGTAATAATACTACAAAGACCATAAAACAAGCAGAGAAATAACCAAGTATTCATTGACATCCCTGATTATTTAATCTTCAAATAAGGTAAGGTAACACTTAGGTTATTACTGTATATAATATCAAGCTTTTCCAACAAGAATAAAGAAAGCAAAGACAGCTGCAAGTTCTCTTGTTTCAACAATTTATTTCATATAATTAACATGTAAGGCATTTTAACAGAAGTAAGGTCAAAAGACAGCATTGATGGATCATGCATGTAAGATCAGGGTAACTGATATTGTAACTATATAAGATAAGATAAATTATTTTATCACTTTCACTTCCTGCAGATTAACAGGAGAAATTCTCCTTGGTCAAAGCTTCACTATAATTATGCAGAAGTGTTCAAAATCCAGATGAACACAATATTTGACACACATTCATAATTTGATTGAAGCAATAGTATAGGATGATTCTGTGCAACAGACACTGCAAACTCTAATACAGCCTTGCCAATAGAAGGAAATGTGTTTTAAAAGTTTTTTTTTTTTTAATTTGTAAGAACTTTGTTAAAGCACATTTAGTTTCAGTCATGTTTTTCAGAAGTGTGACTGATCATTAAAACTGTACTCCATGCTCTGTAGTTCATTCTTAATTCTCACTGTACTCCATACAACCATTATTTTCTTACAGAACAGGGGCACTGTTGAAGGAACTTTACAGTCAGAGATGACCAGTTCAAATGCATTATGACCTTGCCTCTACTTTCTCAGAACACAATGGTTGAACCCTATGATTTTTGGGTGAAGACAAAATTGCATGGTAAGGTTCAGGATTCTTATTAAAATTAATTGAGCACTCACATCTCTCAACTAACATTCTGTCACACATAAATATGAAACATAAACAAAATGCTACCCATTAGAAATAAATATATGTGGTTTTGTTTACAATACTATTTGTACTAAGATGCTGTAAATTACAAATGAGAAATAAAGGACAAGTTATCACCAAATTGATGATATATTAAGTGACTGACAACCAAAGGACTCTGGTACAGCATGTAATCAATGCCACCTTTAAATATGCAATACCATGCCCTCCAATACTCTCTCACATCTCTCACCTTGAGTAAGTAATCTCTTGACTGCTAATATGCAAACCCTCACCCACCAATATGCAATCCACAAAACATGGCATAGTTTTAAGGCCAAAATGAAACTGGCTACAGTACTGTTACACATTATCTGAACTTGTAAAAGCTTAAAACAGCTCTTACCTGGCTGAAGAAAGGAGGATGTAATATGGGTGAGAGGGTTGCAGATTCAAAAGCTGGGAGAATGAAGAAACATAATTGAGTTTGATCACTTGACCTATCATCTGTGATACCCTTTACCTTTTATACATGTTAATCATTGTGAACCATAAAAGCACCAATGTCCATGCAAGAGAACTCTTTTGAAAGATTCACCAAGCAGAAAGCAAAGAAACAATGCTCTTTGTTAAGATTAACTGTATTATTCTACACAGATCTTTTCTATTTTTCATATAAGTACTATATATAATAAACATGAAGGTTTTATAATTCTATAATTAAGGATTTAGCAAAACTATTATATAGAGATATACACACAGAGAAAAAAAAATTCAACAAAGGACCTGGCGAGTTGAGGTTAGTCAACTTCTACTTACATTATGACATAATCATCTAATCTACAACATATGGGAAAATGTACTGGAGAACTGTAGACCAAAGTGGGAAAATAGCAAGTCACATACCTAGCACATGATGGTTAATATACATGTCAAAGGCAAGATTGATATCCAGTAGCACATGATGGTTAATATACATGTCAAAGGCAAGATTGATATCCAGACAGCAGACCAAAGTAGAATCCTAAATATGTCTATGCCAAACTGGAATTTATTTTGTGTAGGCAGACTCAGAATCTGTGTTGGTCAAATTAGGATTCCAGATTGACTAGAGCAATTCTGGACTGGATCAGATCTGGATTTCAATCTGAACATACATACTTAATAACAGGTAAACAAGCTTTTCAAGCATTCATTTTGTCCTCAGGCAAAAAGTTTTAAGTACACATTAAACACCATCTGGTTTCCCTAAATGAGTCAAAGAGCCTAGTTAAAGGAAATAAATGTACTATGATTCTGCAAAGTCGTTCATAATAAAATTTGACAATTTTTTGATGCTTTCAACTGCGAATCTTGCAAGTAGGTAATACTAGTATCAAAAGCTAGTAGCAGTGAGTATGATGAACAGTCAAACTAAATATATAATACTAAAAATTTGAACTACAGCTATCACTAAATGTGATTAATACCCCCAAAAGATTGCCTCAGAACAGAGGAAATTACTAGTAACAGAATATTTTGTAAAAGAATTGAAATAGAGTTATGGTTGTGGGCAATTAAAGATAGTTGTGGTTCTTGTACACTGCATTTCCTGTCATTGTAACTGACCATTGTATGAAGTTGCACTGAATTCCAACCAGTAGTTTTCAAGTTATGCTCCTGACAATAAACCAACCAAGGGCAATAACTGTGCAAATAGTGAAGATAGAGTTATAGCTCTTGAACACTGCACTTCCTTTCGTTGTGCTTGACCATTGTATGAAGTTGCATTGAATTCCAACCAGTAGTTTTCAAGTTATGCTCCAGACAATGAAAACAAACAAAGGGCAAAACTGTGCAAAAAGTGAAGATAGAGTTATGATTCTTGAACAATGCACTTTATCTCATTGTGCTTGACCATTTAATGAAGCTGCATTGAATTCCAACCAGTAGTTTTCAAGTTATTCTCAAGACAAGGAAAACCAACAAAGGGCAATAACTCTGCAAATAGTGAAGATGGAGTTATGATTCTTGAACACTGCACTTTATCTCATTGTGCTTGACCATTGTATGAAGTTGCACTGAATTCCAACCAGTAGTTTTCAAGTTATTCTCAAGACAAGGAAAACCAACAAAGGGCAATAACTCTGCAAATAGTGAAGATGGAGTTATGATTCTTGAACACTGCACTTTATCTCATTGTGCTTGACCATTGTATGAAGTTGCAATGAATTCCAACCAGTAGTTTTCAAGTTATGCTCCAGACAAGAAAAACCAATAAAGGGCAATAACTCTACAAACAGTGAAGATGGAGATATGATTCTTGAACGATGCACTTCCTCTCATTGTGCTTGACCATTGTTTGAAGTTGCACTGAATTCCAACAATTAGTTTTCAGGTTATGCTCCGGACAAGTCAACCAATAAAAGACAATAATTCTGCAAATACTGAAGATGGAGTTATGATTCTTAAACACTGCACTTTCTCTCATTGTGCTTGAATACTGTATGAAGTTGCATTGAATTCCAACCATTAGTTTTCAAGTTATGCTCTGGACAAGGAATGGACCAACCAACCAACCAACCAACCACCGGGTGACTCCTATATACCCCCCAAATTTCGTTTCAGGGGTATAAAGACAAAAAAAAAAAACATTCTTTGTTATAGAATCCCTAACACTAATTAAGGTTACACCCTCATCCCCTTTATGCTGAAGCCTCCTCTAACATCATGCTTACATATATCTAAGACTGCTGCAATAGAAAGCAGGGTGTCAGGAAAGATATTGTACTAACTTTGGTTTAAATGTGTTCAGTTCCTCTTCTACCTCCATCAGTTTGGCTTTCAGTTCATTTCTCTCCATCAGAACTGTTCTTAGTTCATTCAAGGTAAATCTTGGCCGGTTAGGATCCTGAAAAGAAAAGCAACTATCATATCACATGGTCAATGCTGAGAACTTCAAGCACAATGTTACATCTGATATTTAACCTTGTATTAGAAGTAAAACATGTTTAATGAGAAAGGCTATTGATAACATTATCTCAAACATGGATATCTATTACATCTCAATCTAGGAAAGACACAGTTTGTTTTTTCAGGCTTTATTTGTCCTGAGGTAATTTTGCTACTCCTGAAATTTTTTCCCTGAAAAGTAAGTTTATCAAATATCCCTGTCTTCTTTGGCTACACCCTTTTTACCAAGTTTCATTACTGTCAAAATTAATTTATCAAATATTACAGAAAGAAAAGGATCATCTGATACTGTAAGTTTACCTTATTTAATCAATGACTGCTTTCCCCATAAAAATCTACAAAACTCAAACTTATCAGTAAGTAACCCAGTTTTCCTGTTTATGACAAAATTTGCCTAGTTAATCTGTTATTTTGTTTTATAAATGATCAATGCCTATACTGATCAGGTTTTTATAAGTGTCCTTATCGCTACTATGTCTTCAAGACCTTATTAACACATATCCACAGATTAATCAACTTCCCAATTTATAAAAGACTATTTTTCGCCTGTACAGTTTGGTTTATCCATAATAAACACTATTTACTAACTGATTAATAAATGAGCCAATTCACCTGTTTATCAATGCCAATTTTGCATATAAGACAATCTATCCATAATTTATCCAGTTTTCCTGAGCCAAGAAGACACAGTTTATCCACCCAAGTTCACCTGTTCATGAATAAAGCCAACAAGAGTCAGTTTATGCACCCAAGTTCACCTGTTTATCAATGAAGCCAACAAGACTCAGTTTATTGACCTAAGTTACCTGTTAATCAATAAAGCCAACAAGACTCAAATTATCCACACAAGTTTACCTGTTAATCAATAAAGCCAACAAGACTCAAATTATCCACACAAGTTTACCTGTTCATCACTGAAGCTAATAAGACTCAGTTTATGCACCAAAGTTTACCTGTTCATGAATAAAGCCAACAAGACTCAGTTTACCCACCAATGTTACCAATTTCATGAATGAAGCCAACAATACTCAGTTTATCCACCAAAGTTCACCTTTTCATGAATGAAGTCAACAAGAGTCAGTTTATGCACCCAAGTTCACCTGGTTATCAATGAAGATAACAAGACACAGTTTATCCACCCAAGTTCACCTCTACATGAATAAAGCCAACAAGAATCAGTTTATGCACCCAAGTTCACCTGTCTGTCAATGAAGCTTACAAGACTCAGTTTATTGACCGAAGTTCACCTGTGGATCAACGAAGCCAACAAGTCTCAGTTTATCCACCCAAGTTAACCTTTTTATCAATGAAACCAACAAGACTTAATTTATCCACCCAAATTCACCTGTGGATCAATGAAGCCAACAAGACTCAGTTTATCAACCCACCTTTACCTGTTAATCATAGATGTCAACAAGCCTCAGTTTATCCACCCAAGTTCACCTTTTCATGAATGAAGCCAACAAGACTCAGTTTATCCACCTAAGTTCACATGTTTATCAAAGAAGCCAACAAGACACAGTTTATCCACCCAAGTTCACTGTTCATGAATGAACCTAACAAGAGTCAGTTTATGCACCTAAGTTTACCTGTTTATCAATGAACCCAACAAGACTTAGTTTATGCACCCAAGTTCATCAATGAACCCAACAAGACTCAGTTTACCCACCCATGTTTACCTTTTCATTGATGTAGCCAACAAGACTCAGTTTATCCACCCAAGTTCACCTTTCTATATATGAAGCCAAAAAGACTCAGTTTATGCAGCCAAGTTTACCTGTTTATCAATGAATCCGACATGACACAGTTTATCCACCCAAGTTCACTTTTCCATGAATGAAGCCAACAAGAGTCAGTTAATGCACCCCAAGTTACCTGTTTATCAATGAACCCAACAAGAACTAAGTTTATCCACCCAAATTTACCTGTTCATAAATGAAGCCAACAAGACTCAGTTTATTCACCCAAGTTCACCTTTTCATGAATGAAGCCAACAAGACTCCATTTATCCACCCAAGTTCACCTGTTCATCAATGAGGCCAACATGACTCAGTTTATCCACCCAAGTTCACCTGTTCATGAATAAAGCCAACAAGAGTCAGTTTATGCACCCAAGTATACCTGTTTATCAATGAATCCAACAAGACTTAGTTTATGCACTCAAATTCACTAATTTATCAATGAAGCCAACTAGACTCAGCTTATGCACCCAAGTTTACCTGTTCATCACTGAAGCCAACAAGACTCAGTTTATGCACCAAAGTTTACCTGTTCATGAACGAAGCAAACAAGACTGAGTTTATGCACCCAAGTTTAACTTTTCATGAATGAAACCAACAAGACTCAGTTTATCCACCCAAGTTCAGCTGTTTATGAATAAAGACAACAAGACAAAGTTTTTCCACTCAAGTTCACCTGTTAATGAATGAAGCCAACAAGAGTCAGTTTATGCACCAAAGTTCACCTGTTAATCTATGAAGCCAACAAGACTCAATTTATGCACCCAAATTCACCTGTTTATCAATGAAGCCAACAAGACTTAGTTTATGCATCCAAGTTTACCTGTTTATCACTGAAGCCAACAAGACTCAGTCTATCGACCCAAGTTTACCTGTTTATCAATGAACCCAACAAGACTCAGTTTATCCAAACAAGTTCACCTGTTTAATAAATGAAGCCAACATTACTTAGTTTATGCCCAAGTTCACCTGTTTATCAATGAAGCCAACAAAACTCAGTCTATCGACCCAAGTTTACTTGTTGATCCAAGAACCCAGCAAGACTCAGTTAATCCAACCAAGTTGACCTGTTTATCAATGAACCCTTCAGACTCAGTTGATGCACCAAAGGTGACCTGTTTATCAAGGAACTCAACAAGAATAAGTGAATGCACCTAAGTTCACCTGTTTATCAATGAACCCAACAAGACTTAGTTTATGCACCCAAGTTTACCTGTTTATCAATGAAGCCAACAAGACTAAGTTTATCCACCCAAGTTTACCTGTTCATGAATGAAGCCAACAAGACTCAGTTTATCCACCCAAATTCACATGTTTATCAAAGAAGCCAACAAGACTCTGTTTATCCACCCAAGTTCACCTGTTCATGAATAAAGCCAACAAGAGTCAGTTTATGTACCCAAGTATACCTGTTTATCAATGAATCCAACAAGACTTAGTTTATGCACTCAAATTCACTAATTTATCAATGAAGCAAACAAGACTCAGCTTATGCACCCAAGTTTACCTGTTCATCACTGAAGCCAACAAGACTCAGTTTATGCACCAAAGTTTACCTGTTCATGAACGAAGCAAACAAGACTGAGTTTATGCACCCAAGTTTACCTTTTCATGAATGAAACCAACAAGACTCAGTTTATCCACCCAAGTTCAGCTGTTTATGAATAAAGACAACAAGACACAGTTTTTCCACTCAAGTTCACCTGTTAATGAATGAAGCCAACAAGAGTCAGTTTATGCACCCAAGTTCACCAGTTAATCTATGAAGCCAACAAGACTCAGTTTATGCACCCAAATTCACCTGTTTATCAATGAAGCCAACAAGACTCAGTTTATGCACCCAAATTCACCTGTTTATCAATGAACCCAACAAGACTTAGTTTATGCACCCAAGTTTACCTGTTTATCACTGAAGCCAACAAGACTCAGTCTATCGACCCAAGTTTACCTGTTTATCAATGAACCCAACAAGACTTAGTTTATCCAAACAAGTTCACCTGTTTATCAATGAAGCCAACATTACTTAGTTTATGCCCAAGTTCACCTGTTTATCAATGAAGCCAACAAAACTCAGTCTATCGACCCAAGTTAACTTGTTGATCCAAGAACCCAGCAAGACTCAGTTTATCCAACCAAGTTGACCTGTTTATCAATGAACCCTACTGACTCAGTTTATGCACCAAAGGTGACCTGTTTATCAAGGAACTCAACAAGACTCAGTTTATGCACCAAAGTTTACCTGTTTATCAATGAACCCAACAAGACTAAGTTTATCCACCCAAGTTTACCTGTTCATGAATGAACCCAACAAGACTCAGTCTATCGACCCATGTTTACCTGTTTATCAATGAACCCAACAAGACTCAGTTTATCCGAACAAGTTTACCTGTTTATCAATGAAGCCAACATTACTTAGTTTATGCACCCAAGTTTACCTGTTTATCAATGAAGCCAACAAAACTCAGTTTATCCAAACAAGTTCACCTGTTTATCAATGAAGCTAACATTACTTAGTTTATGCACCCAAGTATACCTGTTTATTAATGAAGCCAACAAGACTCAGTCTATCGACCCAAGTTTACTTGTTGATCAAAGAACCCAACAAGACTCAGTTTATCCAAACAAGTTTACCTGTTTATCAATGAAGCGAACATTACTTAGTTTATGCACCCAAGTTTACCTGTTTATCAATGAAGCCAACAAAACTCAGTTTATCCAAACAAGTTCACCTGTTTATCAATAAAGCTAACATTACTTAGTTTATGCACTCAAGTATACCTGTTTATCAATGAAGCCAACAAGACTCAGTCTATCGACCCAAGTTTACTTGTTGATCAAAGAACCCAACAAGACTCAGTTTATCGAACCAAGGTGACCTGTTTATCAATGAACCCTACAGACTCAGTTTATGCACCAAAAGTGGCCTGTTTTTCAAGGAACTCAACAAGACTCAGTTTATGAACCCAAGTTTACCTGTTTATCAATGAAGCCAACAAGACTAAGATTAAGCACCAAAATTTACCTGTTTATCAATGAAGCCAACAAAACTCAGTTTATCCACCCAAGTTTACCTTTTCATGAATAAAGCCAACAAGACTCAGTTTCTGCACCCGAGTTTACCTGTTTATCAATGAACCCAGCAAGACTCAGTTTATGCACCCAAGTTTACCTGTTTATCAATGAAGCTAACAAAACTCAGTTTATCCACCCAAGTTCACCTGTTTATCAATGAACCCAACAAGACTTAGTTTATCGACCCAAGTTCACTAATTTATCAATGAAGCCAACAAGACTCAGTTTATCCACCCAAATTCATCTGTTTATCAATGAAGCAAACAAGAATAAGTTTATCGACCAAAATTCACTAATTTATCAATGAAGCCAACAAGATTTAGTTTATGCACCCAAGTTCACCTGTTTATCAATGAAGCTAACAAGACTTAGTTTATGCACCCAAGTTCACCTGTTTATCAATGAAGCCAACAAGACTTAGTTTATGCACACAAGTTCACCTGTGGATCAAAGAAGCTAACAAGACTCAGTTTATGCAACCAAGTTTAGCTGTTTATCAATGAACCCAACAAGACTTTGTTTATCCACTTAAGTTCACCTGCTTATGAATGAAACCAACAGGACTTACTTTATGCACTTAAGTTCACCGGTTTATCAATAAACCCAACAAGACTAAGTTCATCCACCCAAGTTTGCCTGTTTATCAATGAACCCAACAAGACTCAGTTTATCCATCCAAGTTCACCTTAGGATCAATGAAGTCAACAAGACTCAGTTTATCCAACCAAGTTCACCTGTTGATCAATGAAACCAACAAGACTCAGTTTATCCTCCCAAGTTAACCTGCTTATCAATGAACCCAACAAGACTCAGTTTATCCACCCAAGTTCACCTGTTTATCAATGAACCCAACAAGACTCAGTTTATCCACCCAAGTTCACCTGTTTATCAATGAACCCAACAAGACTCAGTTTATGTCCCCAAGTTCACCTTAGGATCAATGAAGCCAACAAGACTCAGTTTATCCACCCAAGTTCACCTGTTGATCAATGAAACCAACAAGACTCAGTTTATCCACCAAGTTAACCTGCTTATCAATGAACCCAACAAGACTCAGTTTATCCACCTAAGTTTACCTGTTTATCAATGAACCCAACAAGACTCACTTTATGCACCCAAGTTTACCTGTTTATCAATGAACCCAACAAGACTCAGTTTCTGCACCTAAGTTTACCTGTGGATCAATGAAGCCAACAAGACTCAGTTTATGCACCCAAGTTCACCTGTGGATCAATGAAGCCAACAAGACTCAGTTTATCCAACCAAGTTTACCTGTTTATCAATGAAACCAACAAGACTCAGTTTATCCACCCAAGTTCACCTGCTTATCAATGAACCCAACAGGACTCAAATTATCCACCCAAGTTCACCTGTTTATCAATAAAGATAACAAGACTCAGTTTATGCACCAAAGTTTACCTGTTCATGAATGAAGCCAACAAGACTCAGTTTACCCACCAAAGTTTACCTTTTCATGAATGAAGCCAACAAGACTCAGTTTATGCACCAAAGTTTACCTGTTTATCAATGAACCCAACAAGACTTAGTTTATGCACCAAAGTTTACGGGTTCATGAATGAAGCCGACAAGACTCAGTTTACCCACCCAAGTTTACCTGTTCATGAATGAATCCAACAAGACTCAGTTTATCCACCCAAGTTTACCTTTTCATGAATGAAGCCAACAAGACTCAGTTTATGCACCCAAGTTCACCTGTTTATCAATGAAGCCAACATGACTCAGTTTATGCACCCAAGTTTACCTGTTTATCAATGAAGCTGACAAGACTTAGTTTATGCACCAAAGTTTAGCTGTTCATGAATGAACCCAACAAGACTCAGTTTATCCACCCAAATTCACCTTTTTATCAATGAAGCCAACAAGACTCAGTTTATGCACCCAAGTTTACCTGTTTATCAATGAAGTTAACAAGACTTAGTTTATGCACCCAAGTTTACCTGTTCATGAATGAAGCCAACAAGACTCAGTTTGCCCACCCAAGTTTACCTTTTCAACAAGACTTAGTTTATGCACCCAAGTTTACCAGTTTATCAAGGAAGCCAACAAGACTCAGTTTATGCACCCAAGTTTACCTGTTTATCAATGAAGCCAACAAGACTCAGTTTATGCACCCAAGTTTACCTGTTTATCAATGAAGCCAACAAGACTTAGTTTATGCACCCAAGTTTACCTGTTTATCAATGAAGGCTGAAGCCAACAAGAGTCAGTTTATGCACCCAAGTTTACCTGTTTATCAATGAAGGCTGAAGCCAACAAGAGTCAGTTTATGCACCCAAGTTTACCTGTTTATCAATGACTATTTTGCCAATAAGGCTTAGTTTATCCATCAGAAGCTCAGGATTCTCGTCATCTGTCTGTATTCCTCCATCAGTAACTAAGGCCACTTCTGGAGCCTCAGCACCTTCCAACCCAACATCCTTGGTCTGATCAATATTAAATATGTTAATTATCTATAGTCAACCATCAAAAATAAACAATATTTATCATTTGAACTATATAAAGTAATTTGTTTAAATTCAATGTGTTTTGAGACAAAACTCTTTATGGAAATCATTATACAGCAAAGAATTCCATATTCCTGAACTGGCTGCAAATTTCATCAGCAGAGCTTGGCTTTGATATCCAAATCCCATTAATACTCCAGGAAAACATCACTGCCATTAATAAATGGATGGGTAAGTTACAACACCTGTCCATATAACATCAGTAAATTCAAAGAAAACACCTCAACACCACATGTTCTAATTTCAAAATAATAACCATATACTTTACATTACATGTATCCAGTCACAAATACATCTTGTTATTCATACAGCACACCTGACACACTTACTTCACTATCCAGTTTACTTTTCTCCACAACATGATGATCATCCACACTCTCTTGGTCCTTCAGCATCTCTTTGACCTACAAATAAACAAACAACTCAATCTTACAATAAAAAGAGTGAACTCGGGTTTAACATCCATTTCACCAACTTAGGTCATAAGAGACCATACCTGACAAGGGATCGAATGGCAATTTCCTGATTCATAGTCAGACATGCTAACCTTATGGCCACTGAGGATGTACTACACAATAAACATGCTAACCTTAAGGCCACTGAGGATTTATTACACAATAAACATGCTAACCTTTTGGCCACTGAAGATGTACTACACAATAAACTTGGTAAATTTAAGGCCATTGAGGATTTACTATACAATAAACACGCTAATCTTAAGACCACAGAGGATTTAATACATAATAAACATGCTAACCTTTAGGCCACTGAGGATGTACTACACAATAAACAGAGCGAACTCAGGTTTAACATCCCTTTCAACAACCAAGGTAGTAAATGACCAGGCCTGACCAGGGATCAAACAGTGATATACTGATTGATATTAACCATGAGGCCAATGATGATGGGCTACACATTAAACAGGAGTGCTAAACTGTCACACAAGTCCTTGGTAGACATATATCATCTATCTTCCTTAGGCAATACTTTTTCTGAACTACAGATAAAAATAAACTGTCGATGGCATATGAATTTTTACAAGTTTATGTCTGACTGATTAACAGTCTTCATTTTAACAAGAGATGTTTGTAAAACATATATGCCCCCTAGCGCCTTATCCCTAGAGGTAGCCATGAAGTTTTGAGGAGCTGGGACCAAGCGTTCTATAGTGATTGATCGGAAACCATTTTGCTATTCAAGGACACTGAGCATGACCTTTGACCTGGTGACCTGAAAAACTAAAGGGCACATCCACAAGTCATGAACAACTTATATACAAAGTTTGAGGAACATGGGCCCAAGCGTTCTATACTTATCAGAAAACCATTTTTCTTTTCAAGGTCACTGTGACCCTTGACCTTTGACCCAATGACCTGAAAAAAGATAGTTGTCATATACTGATCATGACAAACCTACAAACTAAGTCTGACCAACCTGGGCCCAAGCATTCCCAAGATATTCAGCAAAAACTGTTTTGCTTTTCAAGGTTAGGGGTCATCAAATTGTCATGACCAAACTACCTATGAAGTTTTGAGGAGCTGGGCCCAAGCATTCTATAGTAATTGATCGGACACTGTTTTGCTATTCAAGGTAACTCTGACCCTGACATTTGACCTGGTGACCTAAAAAACTATAGGGGTCATCTACTAGTCATGACCAACCAACACACTAAGTTTGAACAACCTGAAACCAAGTGTTCTATAGTTATTCATCGGAAACTGTTTTGCTCTTCAAGTCACTAAGACCTTGACCCTTTGACCTGGTGACCTGAAAAAACATAGGGGTCATCTAGTGGTCATGACAAACCTACACCTTATATTTAAACAACCTGGGACCAAGGGTTCTTTAGTTAAAGATCGGAAACCGTTTTGCTATTCAAGATCACTGTGACCTAGACCTTTGACCTGGTGATATGAAAAACTATATGGGTCATCTCATAGTCATGACCAACTTACAAACTAGGTTAGAGCAACCTGGAACCAAGGGTTCTATAGTTATTGATCGGAAACTGCTTTGCTCTTCAAGGTCACTCTGACCTTGACCAGGTGACCTGAAAAATTATAGGGGTCATCTACTGGTCATGACCAACCCACATATTAAGACTGAACAACCTGGGACCAAATGTTCTTTAGCTATTGATCGGACACCCTTTCGCTATTTAAAGTCACTGTGACCTTGACCTTTGATCTGGTGATATGAAAAACTATAGGGGTCATCTACTGGTCATGACCAACCAACACACTAAGTTTGAACAACCTGAAACCAAGTGTTCTATAGTTATTCATCGGAAACTGTTTTGCTCTTCAAGTCATTAAGACCTTGACCCTTTGACCTGGTGACCTGAAAAAACATAGGGGTCATCTAGTGGTCATGACAAACCTACAACTTATATTTAAACAACCTGGGACCAAGAGTTCTTTAGTTAAAGATCGGAAACCGTTTTGCTATTCAAGATCACTGAGACCTTGACCTTTGACCTGGTGATATGAAAAACTATAGGGGTCATCTCGTAGTCATGACCAACTTACAAACTAGGTTAGAGCAACCTGGAACCAAGGGTTCTATAGTTATTGATCGGAAACTGTTTTGCTATTCAAAGTCACTGTGACCTTGACCTTTGACCTGGTGATATAAAAAACTATAGGGGTCATCTACTGGTCATGACCAACCTACATAATAAGTTTGAACAACCTAGGACCAAGGGTTCTTTAGTTATTCATTGGAAACCATTTCGCAATTCAAGGTCACTGCAACTTTGACCTTTGACCTGGTGTCCTGAAAATCTATAGGAATTATCTACTTGTCATGACCAACCTTCATACCAAGTCTGAGGAAGGTGGGTCCAAAGTATCACTAGATATTGATCAGAAACCTAACTGTCTACTGACGGACCAACCGACCGACATTAGCAAACTATATGGCCAGCTGAATTGAAAACATTGTTTCACCTAGCACCTTTTAAAACCTTTTACCTGAGACACTTGCTGTTCTTTTTCAGCCAGTTGGGTTTCAAGGTCCACCTTTTCTGAAATTAAGGTTCTTGCATGCTTCTTGTGTGATTGGTTTTTCCGACGCAGCTCAATGTTGATTTTAACAAGGCGCTCAGACTGTGCTTGCAACTAGAAGAGAAACAGTTCAAATAGTTCAACATCACATGTATAGGGACAAGCAATCTGAGAGAGTCCGTTCATTTTGCTACAACTTTATGATGAGCTAAACTTTGCCAGGCAGAGTCTAACTTAATTCTTAATTGAGAATACATCAGACCTTCACTGCTCTTACACAAAAACTTCATTGTGCTCTGTAACAGATATTTCTGTTCAACTATACCTCATAATATGTATACATACAGTCTAAATTAGGTTTGTCAAAAATTTACCCTTTTACTGGTCAATCAACAATGGTCTAAGTGATTGGTTACAAAAATTCAATTAGCTATTACTTGAAAAAAAAAAAGAAAGAAAATTGAAAACCAATTGTGTCAAGAAAGCTTGAAGATATTACTCTGTGATTCCTGTATTCTCTAAGGTGAGTTTTACATCCAAATACTGTGATGATCTTATTCCTTACAGAAGTATTAAACAAATCTTTAAACTAATATCATTTCAAAACCTAGTCTAGAGGTATGTATGAAGAAGTACTTAAAAAATCAGAAATCAAATCAGACTCAGTTTTTATGTAGTTTTTTCCACCCATTTATTATCTTACTGTCTATTCTTTCTTCAGTAGATTACTTCACTTAGGTCAATTTTTTTTCCTTACTACCTCTTACCCATTTCATTCAATCAGATAAGCTATCTGGTATATCTGAGGAGGCTTATCAGTTTTACTGGTAAATACACATCAAATATATATAAGGAATAGTAATCTTGAAAAAAATCCTTCTCCTCTACCCCCATTTTAAGCTGAATATGACATTTTTGGAAAAAGGTAAAGTTGTAACTGTTTCACTTCCACAACATCGGATTGCCTTCTGATCACAAGCAAGACTGGTGTTCAAAGATAACAAACAGTACCTCAGGTCCAAAAGAGTTACAGAAAATTGAGACCTGCTGGAAATTAACAAAAAAAGTATTGAACACAAAATGTGCATGAACTTTGTTTACACCCTGTATATCAAAATAAAACATGAATAGTTTAAATTATACTAATCAGCATTTCAATCTCAAATTGCTATTAATATACCCAATACCAAACCATAGAGAGGAGGGTGGAACAGCTTGCAATTAGCTTGCTTGATGCATTTTCAACAATATTAACCCATGAAATTTTGACATTTACCACAAATTCTTCTAGAGTCACTTACCTGTAAGTCAATGACAATTAGAGAAATTCAGTTCAATTTTAATTCATATTACAGAACACAATTAAGTGGTGAAAACTGACTTTTTTAGTTAAACTTTGTAAACATCCTAGGAAAACTCATTCCCAGATACCCACAGTAGTTATTCCATTAACACTTCATGTAAGAATGTGAGAGTAAAGTAATGGGCTGGACATGGGTCTCCAACAATGAATGGAGAGTAGTGTAATGGGCAGGACGTGGGTATCTATGACTGGGAAGTAAAGCCATGGGTGGGATGTGGGTATCTATAACTGGGAAGTAAAGCCATGAGTGGGATGTGGGTATCTATGACTGGGAATTAAAGCCATAGGTGGGATGTGGGTATCTATGACTGGGAATTAAAGCCATAGGTGGGATGTGGGTATCTGTTGATAAATGGCTAGTAAAGTAATGGGTCAGGTGTGGGTATCTGATAATGAATGGAGACTTAAGTAACGGGTTTGACATGGGTATCTGATAATGAGAAAAACTGCAATTATTATGAGTGTTATAACATTATACCATGTGATTATGACTGAATTGTAAACATAATTTGAGAAAAACTTATAAATATACTAAATATATAAGTTAAAAGTGTAAAACATACAACATACTATCTACTCTGGCAGTTGGTTTTTTAAATCTTCTCAATTTTTATTAAAAAATCAAATCTATAAGGTATTTGGCACATTTTTTAAAATTAAAATGCCGAAGTATCTTATATTTGAATTATTCCCATTTAATGTTTACTGCTTATTCCTTTAAAAACTTTTTTGCCTTGCAAGATTACAAAATGAGTAACAAGGTATTCAAGTAGTGTTACTGTAAAACTGGCAATGACTGACATAATACAATGTACTTCAATAACAATTTTTCTTTCTGACTTATGGAATATTATGATATTCCAATACAGCCGCACTTACGGCTTCAATGTCGACATTTTTCTGTTTCATCTCACGGCTATATTTTCTTAGTTCCTCTCTCTGCCTGTCAACCGTCTCTTTAAGTTTAGTCAACACTTCAATCTCTTTCTCTTCCGTTCCTGAAACAACAAATACAACCAGGTAATTCAAGGGACCAATTTAGAAAACAACTGAGTTTATTTTACATTTTTTTTTATAACTGAAAGAGGAAGTGTGAGCTTTGCGGAATACTTTAAAAGTTTGCTACTGTTATCATACTTTGTAAAAATGTACACACTTCTGTCTAACAACTTCCTTATTCAAGCTGTAACCTGATAGAAAAGACTACAGCAAACCTATGCTAGTACTAGGTTGTGACTATACCACCAAATTGACTGTTTACAGTACGGTGAACTACAGAAGATATTGCAGTTTTCTTTTTAAAGACTTTAACTTGCCAGTTTAACTTTGGGCATGTTTAATTTATGCTCAGTAGGAAAGAAAGTTACTGCTGATAACAATCAAGTTAATATTTTACATGATGTGTTCAAATCTATAATGGTATAGCAATCAACATTAACTTTCATCGATGGAAAATGTCCACACTAAAGATTAGATAAGTAAATTATGATACAGTCCAAATGTTAACAGAAAATTAGATTTTATCATTAATTACACTGTCACAATCTAAATGTACCTGAAAGGTTAATTTCCCTAAAGGAAGTTGTACACAGCTTTGTTATTCACCTTCTAATAACAAGGTAGCCTTGTCATTTCTTACTTCAGAAGCAAAACAAAACCTTGTAAAACACATTCCTACATTAACTACAAGAAACTGCTATTAAATGAACAACTTTCTGCTAATAAATTGTTCATTATAAGTAAAACCCATATAATCCATCTACATTGTAAACAAAGCATATGTATTACATAATAAGTCTTTGTGGCTGATTACCTATAAACCAAAACAAAATCTATGTAACAAATTAAAGAAGTGAAAAAATCTGAAACTCACGAATTTTATTATATGGCAAAAATAACACTGAAAAAAGATTTTTGAGGTATGTTATGTAAACAGAAGTTTTGACTGCAAAAAGTAAACTTTTTATGAAAAACATTAGGTTACATTGATATGATCAAGTATGACTTGTCACAATGAATTCTTATTTCAAATGATGTTAAGACAAGTTTCTCCTTCGTGTAAAGTATTCAGGTAAATACATTTATAAATTGTACACTTGCATTTCAGGTTGTATAAATGGTGCACTATTATTTAAGACTTGCAAAGTGAAAAGAATATGTTTAAGAAAATAACTAACAAATGCAAAACTTACATTTCAAAAGTGTTTTCACTTGAAAACAAGGAAGTCTGAAGGACACCTATATCCCCAGCCACAGCAGAACTTTGGAATGGATAACAAGTGTGAAGAGAGAAGGTTAGACCTCCTAATATGACATAAGATAATGATTTCTATGGAAAATAGGCAGCAACATTTGGACCTCACATTTGTAAATGATGGAATCATGAAGATGAAATTGTGAGTTATTCAATTAATGAGATATTAAGAATATGGAAAATTAAAATAGTCACATCGTCAGATACCCACGGTCGATCCATTCACATTTATCAGCTGTGGGATTTTTGGACTCTATCTAGTCGATAAGAGGTGTGTCAAAGACAGCTATATCATTGGTTCCCTCACGATTTCATGAGGCAATTAAAACCAATCAAAACGCTCGTTCTATACGACATTCGGTATTACAGACAAGATGGCGGCAACCATAGACTCAACATATCCATTTGTGAAAAGTTCAAAATTGAAAATGTGGGCGAAATGTTAATACTAGGTCAAATATCACTATAGCTGTCTTTGCTTGTCGAAGAATTGAGTTGGCAATAGTTTTTGCCTTTTATATTGGCAAGACATGCGAAACAGGTTTTCGCCATGGACATAGCCATTTTGTTTCTGATAGTTTTCTACCCTCTCTGTTGAAGAGTATCAGTTTTGTTAAACACAATTTCATTGGTCGATATTTTAGGCACTTGTTGCTATATGTCAACGCAAATTGATTCATTTTACCCACAGTTTGATTAATGTAATAATCAACCGTGGGTATCCGACGATGAAATAGTCAATAAGTTATGGAGAAGAAACAAAATGTGGACATTTTTTATATTTGACCTCTATGAGTGACCTTGACCTTGGTGTAGCGACCTGGTTGTTGCTCTGTGTATATGAATTATAATAGAAACCATTGGTTTACCTGACCCAATAGGAGCTGGATTGATCTCGACAACTATATGTGCACATTGTCCTAATCATTTGTGTCAAGTTATTAGAAAAACTTTCAAGCAGTTTAAAAATTATGGAGCGGACATGAAATGTGAACTTTTTTATCTATGACCTTTAAGTGTGACCTTGACATTGTGGGGTAGTGACCTTGTTGTTGCCCTCTGCACATCGTCTCATAATAGTGATCATTTGTGCCAAGTTATTTTAAAAACTTTCAATGAGTTTAAAAGTTATGGAGCGGACATACAGACAGACAGACAGAGGACATTTCTATAATCCCCTCCCCACTACGCGACAGGGGATTAATAAAAGGGTATGAAAATAAGAGCTCCAGATAAGGTGCGTGTTGGTGTAAATACTCTTTTAAATTTCTAAAAAATGCATTGAAAGTAAATTCTGTGCGTACAAAAAAGCATATAAAGTAAATCCTCTGTGTACTATGCTGCATTCATTTTTTACACAGTTAAACTGCTTATTTCAATTTTACAATAAATCAAGCTCAGACTTTTTGTAATCGAGTACTTTCGCTATCAGAATGGCAGCTCTGAAACCACAAAAACATGGTCGATATCATAAAATAATGAACTTTTAGTGTTATTTACGTTTTTTATACGGTTATGGTTACCCTTTTTAATCTTAGAAAACTGAAAATACCTATTCAAATTTGGAAATACACTTTTAAAAAAATAATGAGGAGTAAAAATACACTTTAAAAATAAAAGTAGGGGGTGAAATACCTTTTAGCCTAAAATCTTATCTGGAGCTCTGAAAATGATTTACATATTCATAATACAAGAATCTTTGTTATGTTATGAAACAGATTTCATCTAGGATGCTTTCACTTCCAAGAAAGTACTAAGAGTTGAATTAATTCACCTCACAGACAGATCATTTTGAAATTCTGACATGTAAGCAGATTTTACTTAATACAGAGAAATGATGCAGAGCTGTACAAAATTAAGACAATACAGCAGACAGAGAGGAGTGGTACAGTCATCTGATGTTGACTCACTATTGATTGCAGAATGGAACACATTGTTGATTACAATTATTAAGATCATAATATATACATTGTAACAAAACACATAAAAATAAAATATTCTATTAAAGTAATTCTTAAAACTGGAATTAAAAGGAAAATAACTGAAACAATTTCAATTTATAAGTTGGAAAGTAGTTTCTTTATGAAGTTTCTGTAGAAATGGTCTTAAAATTTACTGGGCTTAAATCTCTTCAGTCACTTTAGAAGTTCAAAGTAATTTCCTTACTCAGTGTACAAACTTTAAATTTACAAAATGGATGTGAAATTTGTTGTAAAATGATTTTAACTTTTGAAAAACAAACTGAAAACTACCAAAACTGAATAATTATATAAATTAATGTGAATGTCTGTCAAAATAAAAAAGGACTCCATTATTTCCATTCAGAGATATACATTGACTTATATTGATCTATTTATCATGAAAGATGTATCACACAATATTGTTTCTCTCTAAGCATGGCTATCCCATAGCCCACTTTCTCTGCCCTAATGTCCAAATCTATTTCCTTTGTGTGAGAAATAATGGATCATATTTCTACATGTGTATTTACACTAGATCTAAAAGACAACTAAGTGACTAAATATGGAAATGGAAATTTCTAAATAATGGGACATGAAAGTCACAAATTCAACTGACACCATGATTAATTTCGTGCATTTATTGTTAAGTTTGGTTGTTGTGGTTTGTAAAGTTCTGGTCAGGCAAAATAAAATTTCCAGACCACAATCAAAACTTTAGTTTTTATCATTTGGACCCCAGAAATTGATTTGGGCCAATAAATTTTCCAGAGCCCAAAGCCAAAATGGTCTACACCTCTGAAATATTATTTCACAGACTGCAGTGAACTTACGTTTTGTAACTGCTGCTACTTCTTCAACCACAGCCTGTTTTTGTTCTGATAATGCTGACCGTAACCTTCGATTTTCCTCCTGCAATCTACCAATGGCTGCCACCTGCTCTTTGGATTCCTTCTGCCATGTCTCTTCAATCTGTATTAACTCCTGAAACCATTTCACAGTAAGCCTATTATTAATCCTGTACTATTAGTATCCATGCTAAAATTCTCTCATGGAAAAACGTCTTTACCCTTATGAAAAAGAATGAAGTGGAATTACTGCTGAATGAAGTGGAATTACTGCTGAATGAAGCAGAATTACTGCTGAATGAAGTGGAATTACTGCTGAAAATGTATCTGTCTCCTGCCATGTTGCTGCATGACTGCATGTGTGGTGATATTCTCAATGTACATTCTAAATAGCTGAATAATGTATGTTTTACTTACTCAGAAAAAAGATCAGCCCAGTTATGTCTTCTGAATCAAGTCTTTAAACAAGAGCACCACAGAGCGGCACCAATGTTCATCTATTTTATTTGCTGGAAATTGGTGCATATTAATAGATTCTAACCTTGCAGGGGGAGAGAAGTAAAATAAATAGTTTAGTTCAAGGCTTTATTCTTTGACATTTCCCATAAGAAGTTTTCCTAAGGACATAATATGAACAATCTTGGTAGAGGTCTACTACAGGATAGCTCACAACAAATTAAAAAGTTCTGTGTCAAGCAGTTTCATGTTGGGGGGTTGGGGTGGGGGGCAAATATTGACCCTGGGGTCATGGTTTGAACCAACTTGGTAAAGGTCCACCAGAATGTGCTACAAACCAAATATCTAAACTCTAAGTCTAATGGTTTATGAGTAATCACCCACATTAAAGTTTTGCATGATGACACCCCCACTGCCACCACCTAAGACTCAGTGATCACAAGAGTTTGACTTTTTTCTTCGAAAACACACAAGCTGAGACAGATTTCAGACTTTTCCCCTGAATAATGGCAGACATGCTTAAACAATCTAATGCTGAAACAACAGATGTCAGAATGACATGTAAGCCCCACACACTTGAAGTTTTGAAGTTTGCAGGCTGTGTGACAAATGTTACTTAAGTAACTGAGCGGGAATGTTTTTTTAAATTCAAGGGACCATGACCTTGACCTTTTACCTATCGACCTTAAAAACAAAAGGGTCTTCCACTTAATAAGGGCAACCATCCTTTGAAGTCTGAAGGCTGTGAGCCAATTGATACACTAGTTATTGAGCTGAAACAATTTTCAAAGTGAAGGTGACAGTGACCTTGAATTTCGATCAACCAACACCAAAAACAACAGCGGTCTTCTACTCAATAAGAGCAACCACTCTATCAGGTTTAATTTATAATAATAATAATAACAACAATAATAAAAGTAATAACAAAAACTTTAACAATTTAAACACATTTACTTTTAACATTCTTCCATGTGTACCTACAGTTATATACATAGTTACATAGTATGAACAACAAAAAGAACATTCAGTTTAAAGGATTAAGTCAAATGGCATTAGAGTTACTGAACATAAACAATGTGGTCTACCCATCAACAGACCAACTGACCAACATCTGCAAAACAATATACACCGATACCTTCTTCTTCTTTGACGGGGGGGCATGACAATCCAAAGTTCTGAGAGCTCAAACTATATTTGTACAGCTTTTCAGCCAAGTCACTCAGATATATTCCCCGAAAAATATCTAAACATTCTGCAGATTTCACTTGGACTATATTCAGAAAATATTCTGAACATTGCTCATAGAACAGTCAGACAGCATTCAATTACATTTAAGACTTTTCTGAAGTAATGATGTCCGACAAACATATGAGCATATACTGTAAGACGTTAATGAAACAAGAGGGCCATGGTGGTTGTAGAGTGTTTCACCAGTGTAAAACAAGGCTGAATGTGATAAAGTGCTAGCTGCTTCTTTATTTCACAGGGAAATAAGAAGAAAACCCTAAACAAGAAACATAATTTGAACAATATAGGTTGAAGTCCATTAATTCAGAAATACCTCAAACAATACATGTACTTCAGAAATATCAGTACTGCAATTTCTGAGAAGAAGATTTGTTAAGAATTCGCCTTTAAGTATATGTAAAACATCTTATCCACAGGATGGAGCCAAAAACTGTCTTTGAAGAGGTCTAATAGACTATGCTTTGTGAAAAATTTTAGAACTCTGGGTAAATGTTTCATACAAGAAGAATTTTAAAGATTTTCTTCTATAATTCTATGTAAATCAACATGACCATTGGGCTAAGCCAATGCTGACTGTAGGGATTTGAACCAACTTGGTGGAGGTCCACCAGACAATGCTATAAACCAACGGTTAGAACCTAGAATGAAAAACTTATTGTCTTAGACCCAACCCTAACCCTAGCGACATCATTTGAATAAACTTGATAGACAACTGCTAGATAATACTACAAACCAAATTTCTAAAGTCTTACCCACGCAGTTTCTGACAAGAAATTTTTTATAGAGTTTCCCTATTCATGTAGGCAATGTAAAACTGCCCTGAGGACAGAGCCAAAAATGACCCAAGGGGCAAAGTTTGAACAATCTTGGAAGAGGTCCCCTACATAATGCTTTTTAATGCCAAATTTCAGAACTTTGCGCCTTGTGGTTTAATACATGATGAAAGATGTCTAAAGATTTTTTTTCTATATCTCTATGTAAAAAATGCGATCCTTCATACAGGGCCAATAGTGACCCCAGGGTCATAGTCTGAAAAAACTTGGAAGCGGTCTAAAAGACAATGCTACTCATCAAAGTTCAGAGCTCCAGGCCTAATGGTTTAAGACAAGAAGTTTTTCATTCTTGATGCCATGGCAACCAGTTCTGGTTTCAAAGTTACATGTATACATGTGTATATTAAGGTGTAAAATGACCAAGATGCACCTTCATGATAAATGCAGAAAGAACAGTGAATTAAACAAGATCATGATGTAAGAAACAAGTATCAAAGATTTCTTTCATTTTTAAGTCCAGATATAATAAATGAACTAGAAATGTGTTTATAGGACACAGATGCCCCTGTCATGCTCAAAAGTTGAAAGAAGATCGTAAGCAGATAGTTTAAAAGTAAGAAGAAGCAGTTGGAATGGCAAAAAATTTATTTTAACAGGATTCAGTTGAAAAAGGGCACAACTCTAACAAAATCAGAGATGTCGTGCTCGACTGCAAAAGAAACCTGAAGTTTCATAAGACACATATACATGCAAAGTATGAATGAAATCTGTGCAAGCGTTTTCCTTTAAATCTGGAGAAATATAACATGGAGTTGAAAAAGGGCCATAACCTTGATAAAATTGGAAATGTCAAGCCCAATTTCAGAAGGAACCTATTGTTCATATACAAGCAAAGTATGAATGAAATCTGTGCAAGTGTTTTCCTTTCAATGCATGTAAACTTCATTTTAACAGAAATTAAGTCACTGATAAAATTCAAGATGTCAAGCCCAATTTCAAAAAGAACCTGTAGTTTCATAAGATACTTACACATGCAAAATATTAATGAAATCTGTGCAAGTGTTTAAATTCAAACGCGCAGAAAGAAAATGTGTAGTTGAAAAAGGGCCATTCATGTAACTCAGATAAAATTGGAGATGTCACGCCCTATTTCGATGAAGGAACCTGAAGTTTCATTAGACACATATACAAGCCTTCCCCAGAAAATATTCTAAGCGCAACTCTGAGGTTTATCAAATCTTGACTATTCATTTTAAAGCGACTGACTCACAGATGGGCCAACGATGAAAAAAAAAAGAAAATGTTCTTACATCTTGAAATTTTTGCTGCAGTTGTGAAGAACATATTTAAACTAAGTTACTGATTCATTTTTTGATACAGAAAAACACCAAAATATAAAGTTTTACACACTTTTATCGGTAAAAAATTTACCCCGTTAGTCACGGGGTAGATACTTTAATAATAAGATTAATTTTGACACTTCATCACGAGTTGGCGCTGTGGCTCAGTGGTCTCGATTGTCGCTCTATATTTTACTGACCGAAAAGTCGTGGGTTCGAATCCTGGTTTCCAGTTGTCGTGGTGTATAGAAGCATAATATTATGTTTTTTCCACAGTATATTAAATTCTCTGAAATTTCAAAGAAAAAAATTTTTCCGCAAAATTCTATGAGTCAGTCGCTTTAATCAATAATTAAATTTTGTAAGTTTGTCGTGTTTCCAAGTCGCAGTTTTCTTGAAATAAAAATACGAAGGGGTTGCGAAAATAGGTGACAAACGGATTATCCGATATATTTTCACTTACATGCTTAGAATGTCAGAATTAATTTCAATGTGGTTAGAAATCGACTGCATCATACTGTTTATAAGTGTGGACAGTGTTTTTGGAATGTTGTCCTATATTAATTAATATCAAAATTAGAGTTGTCAAGGACAAAAAAAAATGTTAACAGTCACTTGTCCAAGAACAATTTAGAGTTGTCCCAGACGTCGTACTATATAATTTGTACAGCCCTTTTAATTAACATACTTCATTTATTAGCAGCCACATGTTTATCCATACAACCTGTCATGACAGGGTATTTATGACGCAATACGAGTAACAATTCAGTGATAAGCAGTCGTCTGCAGATGTAAAAATTCAAGCGCCCCGGTAACCTGGATCACAAAAATCAAGCTCCCCAGTCCCGGGGCACTAAATTAACCTGGGGAATGCCCTGATTTTGTCTTTCTGATAAACCACTAAAATTCACTGTGGAAGTACCTGCAGTAATTTTCTTACGAACATGAAAGCCCATAATAGGAAGATGCAATGTACCTTAGAATACACAACCCAGAGTGAGATTCGAAATCCACTCTTAGCACATCAAAGGCCAACACTCTAACCACTAAGCCAAAGAAAACTATAATTGATTTGTGATTTTTATATGATGATTAGTAATAACTAATATCGTTATTTTTATTTCTAATAATTATCAATTACCTACAGATACAATGTAATTGACTTTTGTACATGTATAGATGAATCGAAGTTAAAAAGCTTGCTGCATGTTGTTTATAACAGCACTATACCGACAAAAAGGTGTGGAACAAGATGTTTTTTGTGAAAAATGCATGTCTCCCTCTGCACCCGATGGAAGGAAGGCCAAGGAAGAGATATCACCTTTCTGAAACAGAAGCCTCTGTCATTTATTACGGTATAAAGAACATTATATTTATATATATATATTAACATATGTAATAGTATGGTTATGATAGTTTCACACCTTACTCTAAGCACGACTGACATCACCTGACATCACAGTGGAACTGTTTGTATCAACGGCAGTGTGGAAGACAGCATATGTTTCATCGTGGTAGCTGTAATGTATTGGAATAACACCAGCTTCAATGCAGTCCATGGTTTTAACATAAATTTGGTTGAGAAGTGTGCTTCCAGCAGTGACCTTGACCTTTGATCTACTGACCCCAGAATCAATAGGGTTCTTCTACTCAATAAGAGCAATTACCCTATGAAATTTGAAGGCTCTGGGTGAAATAGAACTCCAGTTATTGAGCAGAAATGGTTTACACTCTTCGGGCCCCTGTGACCTTGACCTCTGACCTACTGACCCCAGAATCAATTGGGTTTTTCTACTCAATAAGGGCAATCACCCTATGAAGTTTGAAGGCTCTTGGTCAAATGATTGTCCAGTTACTGAGCAGAAACGGTTTACACTCTTCCAGCTCCCGTGACCTTTGACCTACTGACCCAAAAATCAATAGAGTTTTTCTACTCAATAAGGGCAATCAGCCAATCACCCTATGAAGTTTGAAGGGTCTGGGTCAAACGGTAGTTCAAGTACTACTAAAGTCTTAAAGGTCAAATAATTAAAGGTCAATGGGAAGGTCTTGTCCAAAGGGGTGTTGTGTCCAAGTATGAAGTAAATTCACTTACTAATAAGGAAGTTATGAGCAATGTTAAAGCTTTTGGACAATTGGATCTTCAAGAAGAAGGTCAGTTAGGGGTCAAGGTCAAACAAATATAGGTCAGTGGGAAGGCCTTGTCCTAAGGGGTGTTATGTCCAAGTATGAAGTAAATCCACTTACTGTTGTATTTTTAGGGTAGTAAGTACCTGTAAGATAACTTTGTATAATCATTCTTAGTATTATAGTAGAAATTCTTATAGTGGAAACATTAAGGGGTCAGTTGAACTTATTTCACCTTTGGTTAACCTCTGCAGTGAATCTGCTAGAAGAACAAAGGAGTAGCATGTAGCACCATAAATCATGACTAGTAGGCTACACTTGTAGCATTGTAGCATTCTCTGTAGGCTAACATTTGATGTATTATGCTACACTCCTTATTGGGAAGGAGATGACAGATTAATGATGCTACACCCCTTATTTGGAGGGAAGGGTATATATACTGGAGCAAACAGGTATTCTGGGTTTTATCGGGCTTTTTGGATCAGACTTTTCCTTGTATCAGGTCTTTTTATTAGTATTTCATAGAAATATTACCATAGAGATGGATTTTACTTAGAGTGTAGTCAACTTTGAGCTATGTGTGAGAGAATTACATCTTTGGATTTTATTACTGTAAATAACATATATACTTAGCATAGAATTAAATTAGTAAAATGGACATATTGCTTTGTGGCTCATTTTGGCAAGTTGAACTTTCTATAGGTGAATTGTAATAAACTGACACTAAATATTGATGACACAACACTGATGGCCATGCTATTGCAAAAATCGAAACCAACCTCCTCTCCCGGGAATTGTTAGAATTTTGGTGGCAGCGATACCCATATGTACAAAAGTACATTTTTACAACATTACTAATAAGGAATTTATGGGCAATGTAAAAGTTTTTGAACAACTGGATCTTCAAGATGAAGGTCATTCTGGGGTCAAGGTCAAACAATTATAGGTCAGTGGGAAGGCCTTGTCCAAAGGGGTGTTGTGTCCAAGTATGAAGTAAATCCACTTACTAATAAAGAAGTTATTGCCAATGTTAAAGTTTTCGGACTGACTGACGGAATGACGGACAGACAGTTCAAAAACTATATGCCTTCCCTTCACTGGCATAAAAAATAACTTTTTATGACTTAAATTCAATTAATTTATGACATACAGACTGTTTCTGGTGTATATCTGTATGCGCAAATTTTCTGCAACTCGCTGATTTTCTTTCTCTTGTAAAATCTTTCTACTCAAAGATACTTCAAATATCTTTTGTTATTACGTTAATTATATCATGTATCAATAAACAATAATGTATATATTTACAAAAATTGGGTTATGTATGAAATATAGGTCGATTCCGGTAATGCAGTTGATTCCAGTAGATTCCGGTAAAAATGGTTGATCCGGTTAAACGTGTTACCCTTGATTTGGGTATTAAATGGGATCATTTGTTGAAAACTATTGATTTTTACTGGGTACTTTGACATTTATTCATTTTCAAGCACATTCTCAGACAAAATCAAGCGTTCTTTATGACAGTAACCATTTCAAGGACTTTTAAGGACATTTTCTTGTTTTTTGAGCCATTTTTAAGAAAGGGACTCAAATTCAAGCACTTTTTAAGACTGTGCAAACCCTGACATCTCAAGCCTTGTGATAATTTGAGCTATGCAAGTTGAGCCATATATATGATTTCAATATAGAAAATAAGAAAAAATAGGAACTGTCAACTTCGAGTCATGAAGGTAATAGAGCAGAATGAGCTTGAGCAATGACAGTATTACTATCATAAAGTTAGTTTGTGTATGCTGTTATTTGTTAAGGAAAAAAATTCTGGTCACAAGCCACTGCGTTTACTAGTCTGGTATATACACATGTAGTAACATTGTACACCTTTTAAATTATACTCAATGCAGCACTGCACTTGCCCTTAGTCAAAATAATTCGAGTGTCATCTTGAGCAAATTCTGAGATACTTTTGTTATGGGTCAGAATCTCGCTATAGGTGGAGGCCAGATATTGACCCATACAAAAAATTAAACAATATCTCGACTTGTGTACAATTAGTTGGGCTACACTTACTCTTTGCCAGCTTTGGCCACTTTTATGCAGAAAATTTTAACTCACCTCTTCAAATCTCACTCTTTCTTGATTCTTGTCTGCCTTTTCAGATTCAAGTTTATCTACTGCATATTTAAGTTCATTAATTTCGCTACTTTCTTTTTCGTATCTTGAGGCTAACGCTTCCAGTTGTTCTAAAGCACGAATCACTTTTGGCATCAAATCAGTGACAGCTTCTACTCCATAATTTTCTATAAGTTTTTCGAATTCCTTTCCGATCCCAGCAGCTTGGTCGTAAACATCGGTGACAGTTACATCTGAAATAACATCTTCTTCCATTCTTCGAATAGGAAAAAGATCCATTGAATCACTAGTTCATTTTCTCCCCATACAGTTAATCTATCTGTCAAATGACATTATTCACTCCGTATTATTCATTTATTAACGTTACACATTGTGAAGATTGAAGTGCTACAGTAGTAGGCATAAGCCCACTAAATTATATATTTCCTACGCTGTAGCTCAAAATACCAGCTTCATTTTCATTGAATTTCACTCCTTCCTCTTTCCTCTCTATCATATTTCCCCCTGAAAACTGTCCCTCTATTGTTCCCAGTTTCTTCCCATCGCAGTTTCTCCAGTCTTCTTCCTTTCCCTCTACCTTTCGAGCAAGGTCTTTCAAAAATGGCTATTTGAAAGACCCTGTTTCGAGATGACATGACCAGCTTCTCAGTTTACCCATATTTGATTTTTTAAATGTTTTTCTTCCCTTATTTAAGCCTTCGAAACTTTTATATAAATCTATAAATCAATCTATAAATTCATTCTTACATGGTTCTGTGTACATGCTTCATTTAACTACAATGTGTTACAAGAGTTGTACTGAGCTCTACATCTACATCTACATTGATACGTTAAACTGTCAAAATTGACATTTCTTTAAGGGTGCGCAAGAAAAAAGACATACAGAGAAATTAAATAGAATAGGCAGAATACAGATACGGACCAAATGATTGCTAGTCACAAGTTTCAAAAAGAAATGAAGTAACAGTAAATAGTTGTACACATGTAGTCACTTTTCGGCCATCTAGGCTAGACCAATCCAGCTTTCGTGGCGGTTCCAGAGTGCAAGACCCGACTGGCATAGCTCGAGCCCGTCAATTGGCGATATTTCGTAACTGTGCGTGAAAGTCCCCATTTAGAAGGTCAGGTTAGACAGCTCATTCTTAAAAGATGCCAAAGAATGGGCCTCAGCAACAGATGCTGGTATATAGGTTGTTCCACAGAAGTATACAACGTGGAAAGAAGCTGAACTTGAGGACGTCAGTGGAAGTTAAGTATGGCAGGAAATGGGTACTGTGTGGTGACCTTGGTCTGGGTTTGGTTGGTGTTAAGTAAGGACCAGGATCTATCTCTACAAGATGGTTGACACTTTTGTATAGCATGGTGAGTTGGAGCTTTTGACGGCGAGCTTCCAAGGTTTCCCATTTCAGGTCATATAGCATATCCGAGACACTGCTGATGTTATGGTATCTATTTGTGACAAAACGTGCTGCTCTTCGCTGTACCATTTCTACTTTGTATGTAAGGTTTTTAAGATGAGGATTCCAAACGGTGCAGCAGTATTCTAGATTTGAACGAACAAGAGATTTAGTTTCTTTACTTCTGTTTCTTAAGTTACGCTTAAGGAAGCCCAGCATGCTGTTGCCTTTTTTGGTTATCCTGTCTATATGTTGTTTCCAGCCAAGGTCTGATTACAGATCCACACCTAAGTGTTTTGATGATTGTTCATCAGTCAACGTTATCCCTTTTAGTTGGTCCGAAGAGGAGATTTTGCCCTAGTCAACACCGCAATATAAAACGAAGTTTTAACATTACAACACAGCACTTTGAAATATTCAAATGACTGACTGACAGGTCAACAGTGTCACTGGAATGAAAAAGTCAAGAAAAAATTATTGACCCAATAAAATCCTATTTAAATCATGACCTGGTACCAATCCATATACTTCCCAGCAAATTAAATGAGTTTACCTCGCGTAACTCTGTTCAAATATAACCTCAAGGATGATGTCAAAGTTATGAAGTTCGGATTAAAAGTATAGCCTAAACAGTGTTCGCAAACATTTCTTTTAATCAAAGTTGGTGACATAATTCTTGACTCTAGTCACAAGTGGTTTCAAATTTGACGTATAATTCACAAACACAAATAGCATGGTAAAGTTTCATGAACAGTGGTAGTTCTTGGGTACCTGCAAGCTATAAAAGATGGGAAAAACGAGAAAAACTATTCACAACATCTGGTGAACTGCAATATGATCACTTGTAAAACAAAAGAAAGCATCATTTATCAATTCTACATCTCTACGATCAAACAATAGTTTACCGATTATGACTGGTCGGCACTGTCATAGACACAGTTGTTAAAGAAGTAAGAAATAATACAGAGTTAAAAACAAAAGGACAGCATGCTACAGTTAAAATAGGACAGAATAGAAGAGTTATATATTACCACCACTAGCCTCTCTGTAAGGATATTGAGGCTATTTAACACTAGCTTTGACAGATGTGGGGAGGGAGTTCCAGAGACAAATGGTTCTACGGAAATAGAGTTAGTAAAGTACTGAGTGCAGGATCAAGTAGTTAAGATTTCTAGTAGCTTTGGTCAAATACGACAGTCTAGGCTTTAATCTTATAAAATAGGAGCAAAGAGCTGCATATAGTTGCCATTATAGATAATATTGTTTATTTTTCAAAGCGTGAATGTTGCCATATATGACAAAATATATTTGCATTGATTCCAAAATATAACAAAACACACAATGTCACATGAGTAAATACTAGTACTAGTAAATTTTGACATCATAGTCCATTAAGTATAAAACAAGAAATGTTTGTAAAACATAAATGCCCCCCGGCAGCACCTAATTGCTTGTGGTTGGGCCAAAGCATTCTCTAGCTATTGATCAGAAACCGTTTTTAGGATCAAGGTCCCTGTGGCCTTGACCTTTGACCTAATGACCTCAAAATCAATAGGGGTCATTTACTGGTAATGACCAACCAGCATACCAAGTTTGGTGAACCTAGGTCAAAGCATTCTCTAGTTATTGATCGGAAACCGTTTTTAGAGTCAAAGTCTCTGTGAGCTTGACCTTTGACCTAATGACCTCAAAATCAATAGGGGGTCATCAATTTGTGATGACCAACCAGCATACCAAGTTTGGTGAACTTAGGTCAAAGCGTTCTCTAGTTATTGATCGGAAACCGTTTTTAAGATGAAAGTCTCTGTGATCTTGACCTTTGACCTAATGACCTCAAAGTCAATAGGGGTCATCTACTGGTGATGACCAACCAGTATACCAAGTTTGGTGAACCTAGGTCAAAGCGTTCTCTAGTTATTGATCAGAAACCGTTTTTAGGATGAAGGTCCCTGTGAGCTTGACCTTTGACCTAATGACCTTAAAATCAATAGGGGTCATCTACTGGTAATGACCAACCAGCACAACAAGTTTGGTGAACCTAGGTCAAAGCGTTCTCTAGTTATTGATCGGAAACCGTTTTAAGGATGAAAGTCTCTGTGATCTTGACTTTTGACCTAATGACCTCAAAGTCAATAGGGTTCATCTACTGGTGATGACCAACCAGCATACCAAGTTTAGTGAACCTAGGTCAAAGCCTTCTCTAGTTATTGATCGGAAACCGTTTTTAGGATGAAGGTCCCTGTGAGCTTGACCTTTGACCTAATAACCTCAAAATCAATAGGGGTCATCTACTGGAGATGACCAACCAGCATACCAAGTTTGGTGAACCTAGGTCAAAGCTTTCTCTAGTTACTGGTCGGAAATCGTTTCTACCTACAAGGTCAATGTGACCTTGACCTTTGACCCCTTGACCCCAAAATCAATAGGGTTCATCTACTGGTGATGGACAATCATCCTACCAAGTTTGAAGTTCATAGTCCTAAGCATTCTTTAGTTTAAATATAAATAATCAGTTCTCCTTTTGTATTTCTGAATATGAATGTATGCAGCTAGTGCGGTTCGGGGATACAAAACATTGTAGAAGAGATCACAAACGACACATGCTTGCCATAATCTATTTTTCTGAATCGTTTCTTGTGGGGAGATTTCGAGAGCGTAAATGATTTTATTCTGGGAGATTTCCTGGCGTAAACTTAAACTTCTTTTTTTAAACAATGTTGATTGTTTCACTGGTTTACTTCTTTCATCCTTTAATATAGATTCTCTATACAATTTAACTGTTTTGAACTTTTTAAGCTAGCGTTTATATTGCATAAAAAACGCACCACACTTAATGAATCAAAGCGCTGCAAGCACTGGGGTATTCTCTACTCCCAGTAATGCTACTATGGACCTATAAATATAGTGAAAGCGACTGACTCACAGGCCGACGATGAAAAAAATAAAATATTTATACATCTTGAAATTCATGCTGTAATTGTGAAGAAGATATCTAAACTAAGTTACTGACTCATTTTTTGTTACATAAAAACATAAAAATATAAAGTTTTACACACTTTTATCGGTAAAAACCTTACCTCGTTAGTCACGGGGTAGAGACTTTAATTATAATATTAATTTTGACAAAACTTTATAACTAGACACAGAGGCTCAGTGGTGTAGATGGTCGCTCGTTATTTTACTGACCGAAAGGTCATGGGTTCGAATCCTGGTTAAGTCAAAACTTTTTTCTATTTTTTTTTTTTCATGGTGTATAGAAGCATAATATTATGTTTTTCCATAGTATATTAACTTCTCTTAAATTTTTGAGGAAAAAAATCAGCTAAATTTTGTGAGTCAGTCGCTTTAAGCAGTAACATTTTTTTTGCTGGCCTAAACCTGAATTTTAGTCATTGTTACACTAATTGTTAATCTTAAAGTTAATATGCGATTCATAGGCAAGTGCGGCATCAGTAAATCAGCAGGTCATAATTATATACTTGTACAAAGTTAAACTGTAGGAATGGAGAAAAGAACAAAGCAAGTTTTTTTTTCAATTTTTCAGTTCCAGTATTTCAATACATAAAATTACAGGATAACAAAATACTTAGGTAGCATGTTCTTACAATGTCTAACTACACAGTAAATGGACAAATAAGTAAGAGACAAATACATGTACACTGTATTATACATGTCTCGGGAGAGCGCCGAATATATTTGATCTTGTCAAAGTTATAGCAAACTTGTGGACTAGATGTTTTTGATGATTTATTATTATTATTATTAAATTTCACTGAACAAAAATATTAAAATTTAACCAATATATTAACTTTCAAAAGTTATGAAATATTTAATCTGCATGAACTTGAAAATATCATGTTTGATTATTTTCAGTATTTTCTTAACATTCTGTCTCTTAATATTATTTAGTTGAACATTGCCCTATGCATTAATCTCCCCTTCATTCAGGGAAGTAATTGTTGTATTGTGTCGTGCTACATATGACGAAATTAGAACTAAGTAGATAACGGCCAATATGACTCTGGCCATTTATTTCTGCCTTTTCCGGTTTCTTTTGAAGTTACTTATTTAATAATTATTTATTGAACAAATAAACAAACAAACGAATAGAGAAGGAAGAAAGGAAGGAAGGAAGGATCATATAATATTATATAAGTTGTGATATAATATAAAGATCGAATAATGACTCGGAAAGCAAGTGTAATAAAAATTAGTAGATGCATATGTTTGTATAGATCGTATACTGGACGGATAAACAGACATTGAAAAAAAATGATTTTCTACTGGGTAGCAAAACGACTTGTGCGAACATGTTAGGGTGATTAAACAGACCTTGAGATCTAGAGAGATAACCGCCGACATGCGCGCTAAGGATCAATGGTAGAAGCGTTGGTCTAGCAAACTACTTACGATCGAGGCATCATGAGAACAAATTACACTCGTAGATCTACTTAAATGCACTCAGTAAGAGAAAAATTACATGTATCCAAAACATTCACATCTTCAGAATCTTCTGCGCCGACTTGATGCTGTGCATCGATGTTTTTCTTGTTGCAACCTTATATTTTTTGTGTAGATTTCTCTAGCGGCCAGTAAGTAAATGACAGATAACAACGAACTAGAGTGTGATTTGTTTATTTGTTTCTTATTTTTCTTTCATACTGGTTTTCAGACCTAAAGTCTTCGATAATTTGTCCTTGTAGTAGTAGTAGTAGTAGTAGAAGTAGAAGAAATAATAATAATAATGCATCATTATCACACATTGTATACAGCATCGGTGAGCGTGAATGAATAATTGAATTAGTTTCCTATTATGACCATTTGAGTGTTAATCCTAACACTGACATAGAAAATAACATTTCGTTCATTTAAAGACTCTCTTGGTTCCAAATTGAGGAATTGCTATGAAAGCAAAATGTGTGCTTCGGCATGAACCTTTGCCCACCTATCTAGACGAAAGTATTTTAACGCTTTTAATCCTTTTATTTTTTGTGAGCAAATCAATAAGGCTGCGCTGCTGAATTAGATTGTCAGATATTCATCTGCTTAATTTATGATTATAACTAATATTTTTGATTGACTTTCTTAAAAGCCGTAATTTCTTCCAGTCTGATTGAAATTTTATCCTAAAAATCGCTACGCTATTACGATATGAGGACGACCAATAGATGGTCACCTTCTCGTGAAAGGCACTCATTCAGAGCAACTCTTCCATCCTTCTGGAAATGAATGTAGCGTGTATTCAACTGGGGATCCCAAATAATGATCCTTACATGTCGGGGGTTAACTGTCGTAAATATACTGTTTCTGAACTCAGAGTCAAATTTATGTTGGAGAAGTTTACTCGCTGTATCACAAGCCGCGTGTACTGGTAAACTATCGAGACGCGTCATAAGCTGCAGTGTGATTGGCTGGGATATAAATAACAATAATGGAAATTCCAGGTTAGAATTAACTGGGTCTTTTCCTCATCTAACCGAACGGAGATCGTCAACTTCAGTAAGATTGTAATTTCTTCCACATTTTATCTGCAGTGAAATACTTTTGCTCTTTATATGCATAAGCTATTCAAATTCATTTGTTCCCTGTATTTTTGCAGTTTTTGGAACAAATTTTTATAGTGATATCGATTATCGGAGGTGTTGTCAGGTCGGCCACTTTTCTTTGGGCATTTCTCGAAATGCAGACATTGTATTCCCTGCTCTGCGAGCAGAGAATACAAAAAAACAACGAAAGTGATGTGATTATTCAAAAGACCCTGATAGACCTTTTTCAGATACAGTAGCTTAAAAACATTATTTGAATACATGTACTGGAAGCTCGAGTCTGCGTTGAAGAAACGATTAAATCACCAGCATCACGAAATAAGTTTTATAAAAAAAAATGTCAGTAAATTTCGTTATTTAACGACAAATTTCAATGCATTGGATTAAAGATCTAAAATACCTATTAGTTAGGTCTTTGGTTGGAACAAGTTCCACCAATTTTACTATTTTTGCACCACTCCTGTATACGTACTATAGACTGTTTATCTGGTTATATTAAGAAATTTACAGACAAATAAATTGTTGTGTTGAAAAGAACTAGCAATCAATTGAGACTGGCTTTCTGTTGCAAAAGGTACATGTTTTCTCTTGTAAATGAATAGTGTCATATCTACTGAGTTCTAGTGTAAAAATTGCCGTTCTGTGCTAGAATATAATAAGGTCATCATTTTTTTCTCTAGCTCTTTAAAACAAAATTCGAATAAAATTTAAACTTTGTACCTTTCTTTTTTTTTTCGAAGTAGTCCAACCCAGTTTTATTTGTATTGATATATCAAACATTGTTTACTTAATAAATTCCTCAACATGTGATATGTTTCCTGGTTTAACAACGATCTGATTGGAACCGAGTCCATAAACGTGTGAATATAATAACCTGAAGATGTGATAAAAGGTCAAGTTTCTCAAACAAAATTAATATGCTGTTACTTAAGTTCGCCTAATATAAATTAACACAGCGTTCGTAAAATTCATGATATTGTGTATCAACATGGTTTATAAGCCTAACTGATTTAAATTAATATTTCTTTCTTACATTCTTTCTATCATATCATTAATCAGTGTATAACTATACAGTCTTGGACCTGGACATCAAAATATAGGCCAGTTTATACAACAGAAATATAAACTTAAACAAATGATGACGGAAAATAAGCAAACATTAATATCTTCAATAAGTCCACGTGCCAGAGTAAAGTATATATTCTTATGATAATTTATTCAACTTTAATAGTGAAGAGTATTTTAGAAAAACGAACTTTCTATGTCTTTTTCTTTAATATAGTAAATGATCTTTATTTTTTATTTTTTTATGTTTTTTTGTATGTTATAAATTGATCCAAGAAGGAGAAACCGAAAGACATAGATTCGCACAATAAAAGTATGTTTAACAATAAAGAAATGTAATTTACACTAAATACAAATTAATATTTTTCATCTATATAAGTTAACACTAATGCGATCGCTTTCATCTGCTTGAAGATTGTTAACAGATAAGATGAAATATAAATATATCAGAGGTATATCTTGGAACATTAACATCTTTGCCTATTAGCTAGTGACACGTATAGCGTTCGTTTTATGGACAAAATGTCCTTTCTTTAAAATTCAACTGACTTCACTGTGAAAGGAAGCGCCTATTATTCATTATGATGTTATTGAGAAGTGAAGCAGATCATTTAGTATCTTTAAACCTAGTTGTAGTTTCATACCCTATCGGCGCTCTGTTTTTTCACGAAATATTTTTCTTATGTATTTTTGTGTGTAAAAAAGAAAACTGTCCAAATTAAATGTTTCCTTCTAGTCTATGAACGTCTATAAAACAAATTTAAGCTGTTTTTTAGCTTCAAGTATTTTTTTAAATACTCTGCCCTAAATTCTCTTTTTAGATTTTAATTTTCTTCCATTTAATTGGATCTGTATTATTTACTCCGGTACTTTAACGCATGCCCAGACAAACCTTACGTGGCATGAAACAAACTGTGAGGAGTAAAAGTAAACAAATAGCCTAAGTATGTCGTACTTGTCCATAACAGCGATTGCTGTTGTTTCACTCATTCTTGTATCAACAGTCCAGTGTTATTTTATTACTATTGATGCCCATGCAGAGGAATGTTTCTTCGACAAAGTAACCTCGGGCACCAAAATGAGTTTGATGTTTGAAGTAGCAGAAGGAGGGTTTCTAGACATAGATGTGAAGGTATCAACTATAATATAGTATATATTTACTTTTTTGTTAATACAGTCATTGTTGAATAGCATCATAAGACATCTAACCCTAAGCTGCCTGAAATGTGACTGAAAAGTTGTAGCATATGTCAACTTCAACTGGGTGGTGGAGGTTTCGTCACAAAACCCACAGACACTTGTTTAGAAGCGAATATAAGGCATTTATGAATGGCCATTCTCCAGTATATAGTATTATATTACAAGATAACCAACTTCGAAATGTAAACAAACAAAACCGAAGCACATTTATCAAGTTGCTGCAGAAACACAAATGCACTTTCAGAATAATTCTAGCATCATTTCATACCTGTAATATATGCCCTTTCCAATGATATATGTCACTTCCAATAACTCCACTTTGTTACGGAGAAAATCACATTTGTTTCCATCAAAAGTCTGATTTTTTCGACCCGTCTTCTTGCGAAGCTGCTGTAAGCGAATGGTTCCCAGTATCTTATATGGTATCGATACGTTGCTTTTGAGCCGGGCGCAAATTACCACGTACGCTAGATTCTTTATATTCAAATGTTTTTGGCGCGTGATTTTTAAACCCGGCTCAAAGATTTTGCAACGGTTCCGTTAACAACACTAGGAACCATTCGCTTACAGCAGCTTCGCTGGATGACAGGTCGTGAAAACTGACTTTTGATGGAAACAAATGTGATTTTCTCCGTAACAAAGTGGAGTTATTGTAAGTGACGTATATCATTGGAAAGGGCATATATTACAGGTATGAAATGATGCTAGAATTATTCTGAAAGTGCATTTGTGTTTCTGCAGCAACTTGATAAATGTGCTTCGGTTTTGTTTGTTTACATTTCGAAGTTGGTTATCTTGTAATATAATACTATATACTGGAGAATGGCCATTCATAAATGCCTTATATTCGCTTCTAAACAAGTGTCTGTGACAAAACCGGCTCGTCACACTTATTTTTCTGTACAAAACAGGTTGAGGTTTCATCACAGTTAATTTATATAGTAGGTAATAGAAAACTACCAATGGCGACAAGGTGTTAATAACAAGCAATTATTTTGTATGATCTAAATGTGTTATTTGATCTAGTTTTTAGAAACATTATTAAACAGGGATAATTATTATTTACAATAATTGCACAAATTTTAGTCATGTTTTACTCTCTTATGCATCAAAATAAAAGATGTTTTTGAAGATGCTTAGAATTTAAATACTAAAGTTGTTATTTCTGTTAGGTGTGAATTACTCTATAATATCATTGTGACGAAACCTCTTTTCTGTTACTTTTTAAAATAAGTGTGATGAGCCAGTAGTTTGACGCAACCTCTATAATTCGTTCAACTTACTACTTCCAAAAGTCAATACTGACTATATTAGGCATATATATGTTTTCCAGACCTTGTGTAGTTCAGTGCAATTATGTACATGTAGACCAGGTTATCCTTTCTGCTGCAGGATATTGATATATACTTTTGACTGGCAGTGTACTTTAGGGCACATCATAAACAAGAAGACAACGATGTGTTTCTCTTTTCGTAAGCAAAAGTTGGATTTTGGATTACATGCCTAATATCATCAGAAAAAGTAACCAAATATCACTTAAGTCATCATCACTCTTAAATATTTTAGTCTGTTAAAAACAAAAAAAAACTGTCAAAACCACTAAAACTGAGTTCATTCTAAAGTAAATTAATGCTTAATAAATTGTAAAAGAAGGTCTGTATCCCTAGAAAATCATACAAGTATTGTCTAGGGATGTAGATCCGTACCTCAAGATACTGCCTTTTAGCGTAGCGGCAAAACTCCTATCTCAAAACGCCTTCATTATTTTAAGGTGAATGGCAGTATTGCTAACATTAAATTAGCCCTTTTTTTTCCTGTTTATAATAAGTTTGACCACTGAGTGCCTAATTTCTGTCTGTTTCTGTAGTAATGGTTGTTTATAGGTGTGAATTTACTGTGGGTGCGTTAAGTAAGAAACTAATTTACCTAATAAACGTAACTGAACATTTGTTTTATTTTATTGATTTTTATTTTAACTGAAACAAATTAAAATGTCTTTGTTTCAGATTTACGGTCCAGATGATAAAGTCATTCACTCAGGTGACAGGGAGTCAAATGGAAAATACACATTTGCAGCACACATGGATGGTATATACAAGTACTGTTTCAGTAACAAGATGTCAACAATGACACCTAAAATTGTCATGTTCACTGTGGACATTGGAGAAAAACCCAAACAAGAGGAAAACATGGAAGGAGATGGTAGTATTTCTATGCTCTAAGTCCTTAAACTTGATAATGGCAGAGTTCCCACTGATTTTTGAAAGGTATGGGTGAAAATGAGGGTTTTTAGGAATTTCAGTGCTGACTTCAATAGACATATACATGTATGACAACATTATTCAGAACTGGGGATATGTACAAGTCTGAGGTGAAATACCCCATGAAGGATTTTGAAAAAACTGAATGGATTTTTTAATTAGTGTTCATACTTGACAATGATTTTTTCCATCAGACTGTAATGTTATGTTATCTTACTGACATTTTTCAGCAATCAGAGAACCTCTTTTGTGCTTTGAAAAAAATAACTCAAACATGATTTTGAGATTCTAATCTAACAGTTTCATTTATCATCAAAACAGACTTAGTATAAAGTCAAAACCTTGGTGTATTATACATAGTTAACAAAGGCCAGTTCTGTTGTGTTTTTCATATCCAACATTCATTCTGATTTTGAGTTCTGTATATTGTTTATTGCTAATGGACTCTGATGATTTTGAGTTCTGTATATTGTTTTTTTGCTAATGGACTGATGATTTTGAGTTCTGTATATTGTTTATTGCTAATGGACTCTGATGATTTTGAGTTCTGTATATTGTTTATTGCTAATGGACTCTGATGATTTTGAGTTCTGTATATTGTTTATTGCTAATGGACTCTGAGAACAAGTCTATACAACCATCTGCAGTATATTACAGTGGTGATGATTTTACATTACAGAGCATCAAAACAAATTGGCTGAGATGATAAATGAACTGTCAACAGCACTTACAGGTGTGAAACATGAACAAGAATATATGGAAGTGAGAGAAAGGATACACAGGGCTAGTAAGTATAAAATGCCTTCAATAGAATTAGCAACTGCTGGTTTATGTTTTTACAATGTTAAGAATTTTTGATATGTTGAGTATTGTTGACAAGGTAACTGAAAGTGACAAATGGTTATCAGTACCAGTTTAAAAGGAAATGGAACAAAACACTTAACAGCCCAATTTACTAAAGACTAGTTAAAATTAGCCTGAGTCGAAAACGCCCACATTATCAGTACTATTAATTCTATAATAGACAAGTTTAAGAGCATAATAAATGTTCCAGGTTGTATGTTTGAGTGTTGTATGCCTTTAATTATCTACTTGGTAATGATAATAAATATATAATATTCGCTTGCTTCATTCATTTCATTGTGCGTTGTTCCAATTGAGTTACATGTATGAATAAAGTAAGGGAAATTAAATTGACTCGAATTTATTTATATTTTTGAGAAGAATGGGTTAATGAGATAGCCAGTAAATATAGAGCAGAGTATATTGTAAAATTTAAAAAGAAGGATGCATTTGTATTAAAATAAGTGTCAGAAATCTTGGAACTCGGCAAAAATTAAATGTTGAAATTAAAAAATAAAAGGCCAAAAAATGTAAAAATTAGTAAAAGAATGTTAATTATATTTAAGTATGAAATTTGGTGAAGATATTGAATAAATTCACATCAGTTCTTTGCCAGTGAAACCAGTGATTGTTTGACCAGATTTACCATTGATTATCACATCCTTGTATTTTCTACTTCCTTTTTTGCAGTATGAACAATTACACAGTTACAGAATTCATACAGAATTATTTATATTCATTCTATTCTACAGCAGTATAAATATTGATAACAATCAATTGGTTCCAACATTCAAGTTTGATATGTCCGGATATGTGGGCGGTTTTGGCAATGAGTTGTTTTTGAATTGGGCCATTTTGATTTTGGGGGTGGGGCTTTAGTTAAATGGGCCATTTTGACCTGGATTCATTAGAAATATTGAATACTGATGGTATGAACAAATGGTGGTTTGATAATGGAATTATTTAAGGCTCTTTTTGTGTTAACAGCTTCCATGACACAATCATGTGGTGGTAATGGTCAGTAAAACAGTTTCCAAAAATGTCTGTAGTCTTGCTTAGTCTGATGAAGTTTGTAAAATTAGATGTTAGTTGAGACATGTTGACATCACTTCAGCTGTAAGTTTCCTAGAAATGAATGAGTCCACTTGACTAGTATGAATCAAGTTCATTGCTTACTGGTTAGGTAATATTCAAGAGTTATGCCCCTTATATTGCAAGTCTCTAAATTGATTATAATCAAGCCTTTTTCTATGTTTTTCCCCATTAATTGCCTGCATTTTGCCTTTGAAACTGCTTTTCTTAGAGAGCTTAGATTTTGCATTTTTACAACACATATGTATCTACCCTTGACATGTCATTATATATCTAAGTGATATTTTTCTCTTGATTGCAGTAAATGACAACACAAACTCCAGAGTGGTATTATGGTCATTCTTCGAAGCATTGGTGCTGGTTGCCATGACACTGGGACAAGTGTATTATCTGAAGAGATTTTTTGAAGTAAGAAGAGTGGTATAACACAAGTGCTATATAGACCTTTAGGATAACAAATTTTAGCCTCTTGTTCATTGTGCTGCATCAAGTCATTGAATAATTGACAGGTTTTAGGATACACTTATATGGATATTGAAGTCTGTTTCAGTGTTTGAAGTTCCGTATTGAATTGATATTCTGTTTTTTAACAACAGATTTTGGTGCCCCAGGTGTTAAATTCTCTGTGTATAAGAAGTGATACCATGTTATTCAGATTTCGTGTTGACAATTATGTTTTGATTGGTATAAAAGCTGTTGCTTGAAATGACAATAAAGACGTAAGAGAATATAGTAGAAATAAGACATATACAGAGTAAAACTGAGGTTTCATATAGCATATTAACTGGCAAAACATCTTTTTATCTTGGACTCTTCAAATTCAAATAATGTAGGATACAGTTAGAAATCTTAACTGACAAGGGAAGGGGACAGTTTATTCTATCGGGAACGGCAAAATGAAAATAAAACCAACTTGATTTGGAATGGTATTGTAGGGCCTACTTTTGAAGATGAGAAGGTTGGTCATCATCACATGTGTGTCATATTAAAGTCATTTATTTTGTAACATACATGCTTAATATTAGCCTTTGTTCCAATTTAATAACCACTTTAATTCATTTTTGTCATATATATTGTATTGTTGAATTAACATTAAGATGTGATGTGAAGATATAGTCATATGTTTAAGCTAAAGAATTTAATTGAAACCTTAAAGAGAAATACAAACAAATTAGTCACGAAAAAAGGAAACATTAAAAAAAAATTGTTACTGGTTTTCCTTGTAAATCTGCAACACATAACTATATATGCACTGAAAAACTGTTGATATGAATTGACAGAAGACATGAAGTGGGATGTATGCACTGAGGTGTAAATTTGCTATTTTTAAATGAAATGAAATTTTCTAGTTAGTTTCTTGTATGTTTTGTGTAATAATTGCATTTTATTATGGTAATGGAAGCTGTTTTTTTTTGAGATTTGAGATTTTTTTACCATTGCTTTTGTTGCAGAATGTATTAATATGTGTACAAATGTTCTTTTACTTTGCTGTTAAGATAACTGGTGCAAAGTTTGCAATTGTGCATTGTTACATCACACGGCTTTCACTTACACTGCTAACTAGGCTCCAGAATTTAACTTACAAAAATAATCCGTAAAGTGAGCATATGCTGGTGTGTATACTTTGTCCTTGGTGCATGGAATTGGGGGACAATCTCTGGTACTAGAGTTAAACGGAAAACATCACACTGTGTGCAACATAGATAATCCAAGATGATTTTGCTCTGTTTATTGATCTATATTTTAATAGCAAGTTTTTGTTGGCTCCTCCTCTGTAGTGGGAATTGTTGCTTATATAACATCATCTTCCTTTTGGCAATAATAAAGGCGAGGGATTTTTTTATTATTAACTTATTTACTGTAAGATTGTGCGAGTGTTGTGTAAATGTTGATACATTTGTGAAGAATAAGTCTTACATGGTAATGTGTGAACGTGTACTTCATGTCAGTGTAAGTGAGCCATTTTATGTTGATGTGTCATTCCTCTATTTTGTTTTGGTGTGGTGTTTAAATAGTCACATTATGTTCATGAAGATTTGTGCTTGTATTTACCAACAGTTGTTCAGAACTACTTTATATGTATTTGGTATTTGATTGAGAAATAATTGTTCAAAGAAATGGTTTGAAAAATTAAATTTTAAAGGTTAACTTAATAAGAGCAAACATACTTATATTTCCTTCTGTTTTCAAACTTGTTGGTTCTTTCCCATTACCTTTAGATTTTTAAAAGCGGTCACAGTGCATAGCATAAGTTAGGAAGTGTAATTATTGATATAAAGACAAATCCGAAAAGACTTTTTTTATTGTAAATTTGGACACTGCTGTCATCATGTACCAAACTTAACAACTTATTTTAAACTTTTTGCAATTTGAATAAAAAAACACAACAAAACAGTAAGTTAATCAAGAACTATTGTGTGTCTTCGTAATTCAGTATTGATAAATAATGTAGTTGAAAAGTATTGCTAGTCCACTTAAATTTTTACAGATATTATTTGTTGAAAGTAAGGATTGTACCACCATTTTGAATTATATATAGAAAATTGCTAAACCAGCATAAACCTTGAGTTTTATCATATGATCAAGGTTTTGCAGTGAAGATTTCTCTGGAAAAATGTGAGTTTAAACACTTAACTTCAGAACTGTTCAAGAAAAATTAAGACTTGAAAGATGCTACAATGTGTGTAAAATCTCCAGAGTTAAACACATCAAAGCCACACAATAAAGAAGATGGGCTTGACAATTTGTCCATAAATATGTAGTCAGACATTGTTTTGAACAAGTAATTAGTCAGATTCTAAACCGTCAGTTCTGACACATGGTAGGATTCTCAGTTCTTAATAAATCACCAGTTGATAAGTAGCATAATTCTTTAATGTTATGATTATATAACAGCTCACAACTTTTGTCAAAGATGTTAAATGAATAAAAAATTAACAAGTTTTTAAAAAGGTTTATTCTGTTCTCTTCCTTTAACTAACCTGTGCAGATGCTCAAGGTGAGCTATTGTGATCACCCAGCATCTGTCATCCGTAGTCCGTCGTCAACATTTTACTTTAAATGACATCTCCTTCTAAACCACAGGGCTATTTTTAACTTGATAGAAATGTTCCTGATATTGCCCTTTTCTAAAATTGCTCAAACCATTCTGCTTCATTGCACGTAAAGGCTGCAAAAGCTAAAAATAGAAAAAATTCAAAGAACAGCTAAAAGGCAATATAATTTTCCACCAAATTTCACAGATATGTTCATTACATAGCCCTCTATTAAAATTGCTGAAACGGTTATGCTCCATTGAACAAAATAGCTGCCAGAGCTAAAAAAAGATTTTCATCAATATTTGGCTTAAAATGTCATCTCTTAAACCACTTAGCCATTTAAAACCAAATTTGATAGAAATGTTCTTTATATTGCCTGTTTCTAAAATTGCTCAAACTGTTCCACTCCATTGCACATAAGGGTTACAAAAGCTAAAAAGAAAAAAATTCAAACAGCATCTATAAGGCAAGGTGATTTTCTACCGAATTTCACAGAATGTTCCTTACAGAGCCCTCTATTAAAATTGCTAAAACAGTTCTGCTCCATTGAATAAAATGGCCACCAGAGCTAAAAATAGACTTGTCAATATTTGGCTTTAAATGACATCTGCTCCAAAACCACTTGGCCATTTTAAACCAAATTTTACAGAAGTGCTCCTTATATTGCCCTTTTTATATGCCCATCTAAGACGGGAATGTAATATGGGATGTTGAAGTTATTCCCCTTTGTTTAATATTCTTGTCCGGAGCGTTACTCCAACACTATCAAAGCTATTGACTTGAAACTTCCAAGGTGGACAGATCTCATTGAAACGGAGTGCAGTGCACATTAGAACCATTACACTGCAATTCATGATTTTGGAGTAATTGCCCTTTGTTTAATTTTCTTGTCCGGAGCATAACTCCAATACTATCAAAGCTATTGACTTGAAACTTCCTAGGTGGATAGACCTCAATGAAAAGGAGTGAAATGCTTAAAAACCATCACCCTGCACTTATGATTTTGAAGTAAATCCCCTTTAATTTTATTTTCTGGAGCATAACTCCAACACTATCAAAGCTATTGACTTGAAACTTCCTAGATGGATAGATCTCAATGAAACGGAGTGACGTGCTTAAGAACCATCACTCTGCACTTCATGATTTTGAAGTAAATCCCCTATTATTTTATTTTCTGGAGCATAACTCCTACATTATAAAAGCTATTGACTTGAAACTTGATACATAGGTCTTGTTGAGACGAAATGCAGTGTACTGGAACCGTAACTCTGTACTTCATGATTTTGGAGTCATTCCCCTTTGTTTAATTTTCTTGTCCGGAGCGTTATTCCTACATTATCAAAGCTATTGACTTGAAACTTCACAGGTGGATAGATCTCAGTGAGATGGAGTGAGGTGCTCAAGAACCATCACTGTACACTTTATGATTTTGGAGTTATTCCCCTTAGTTCAATTTTTGTACTTGATGTTTGTCTGGACCATACTCCTACAATATCAAAGCTTTTGACTTGAAACTTCATAGGTGGATAGATGTTATTGAAACAAATTGCTCGATTGACACACATTTTGCTTTCAGTTCCTATAGCAACCAGAGTTTTTGATGGAATTGAATTCTTTGAACAATGTTGGTAGAGCTTCATGCAAGGAATATCCCAGGCATGTTTTGTCAAAGCTGGCTTAGCAGTTTAAGAGCAGGTCATTCAAGTCAAATTGTTGACACATGAAGCATACTGATGCACGCTGGACAATCAATGATCCCAGTGGCTCACCTTTGAGCACTTTGTGCTCAGGTGAGCTAAAAAAAAACAACATCTCCTAAATAGCAATATGATTTTCCACAAAATTTCATGGAAATGTTCCTTACAGAGCCCTCTACTAAAATTGCTGAAAAGGTTCCGCTCCATTGAACAAAATAGCTGCCAGAGCTAAAAATAGATTTTTGCCAATAATTGGCTTCAAATGACATCTCCTCCAAAACCACTTGGCCATTTTAAACCAAATTTCATAGAAATGTTCCTTATACAAAAATGTATTGCCATTTTCTAAAATTGCTCAAACCATTCTCCTCTACTGCACATAAGGGCATCGTCGGTGACCTCTGGTACATATTCCCCACAACTACATTATGTACCGTGGGATAACTGACTGCAGATTATTCGTTTTCATGAATATTTATTAGCAAAGGGAAGTGACTCCTCGTCGAATGAGATTCCGCAATACAAATAGATACTCTTCAGTGTGAAGGGTATGAATAATGACAAGTTACTTAAAATAGACATATTTCCCAAGATTTAAACATGGGCGCGAAAGGCAAATTGTAACAAGTACTTTCATTGGCTGAGATTGTTCAAGGGAAATCTTTCGGAAAGCAATGAAAGTAGGTAATGAATTATTTATGAGTACGAAATTTTTACCAACCAATTGTCCCAAGGTAGATAAATAGAGTGAAATGGAATGGATCGAACGTGGGTTTCTGACGATGACATAAGGGCTGCAAAAGCTAAAAGGAGAAAAAAATTCTAGCATCTTCATCTAAAGGGCAAGGCAAATTTCCACCAAATTTCAAATAGCCCTGTATTAAAATTGCTAAAAGGGTTCTACTCCATTGCACAAAATAAGTTAAAAATAGATTTTTGTGAATATTTTGCTGCAAATGATATATCTCCTCACTTGCTGCTGTCTCGAAAATGCCTCTGCCCCAAAGTACTCAGGTGAGCAATCCAGGGCCATCATGGCCTTCTTGTTTATTATTATTACTGTATCAAGGGAGGTAAATCATAAGTAAAGAATAGTATAGTCACATTCTGTACCTTTATAATATTATTACTGTATCAAGGGAGGTAAATCATAAGTAAAGAATATTTAGTATAGTCACATTCTGTACCCCTTTCAATGGTTTCTCTTCAAACAGAAGTGAAATGTTATGTTGACGTCTTTCTAAAAATAAGTGAAAACTCGAATTCTTAGCACACAAAAGTACTTGTTGGGGAGCTGTCAGGAGCAGTCTCTCTGTTGTCTGTCACTGTCCATCAACAATATTTTCCTTCAAACAACATCTATACCAATTTGACTTACTTCACATGAATATTCCTTAATTGGTGGCTTTTCAATCTCATTACAAATAAATGGTCACATACAGAATTCTAGTTGCTATGGGAACCATAAGGGAAAACTCCTCAGAAACCACTTGCTGGGTTTCAAAAATGTAAGTGGCCCTTTATACTTCAACCAATGTTTTGTAAAATGAACATGGCCATCAAGGGATAGATCAAGTCTTTACTATATTATGGCTCTATTTTCTGGCCCTTCATCAGAAGAAAAGAAAGAAAACCATGGCCAGCAGTGGTCAGGGCAAGTTTCATTATATGACTACATATATTGAAAACTGAAATATTTCTTCTAAGCATCCAGTTGCCTGACTTCAAAATAATTTCATGAAAATATTTTTTTAGGTGGCCTTTTATCAGCTTCCTTCAAGTCATATTGGTTTATAAAAAGGCTTCAGGGCAAGTTTTCACTAAATTTTGAAAATTTTTTCCTCAGAAGCCACTTGCCAGATTTCAAAATAATTACTTAAAAATGTTCTTTAGGTGGCCCTTTAAAATTCATTCAAGCTACTTTAGTTCATAAAATACTTGGGTGATGGGGCATTTTAGTTTTCAATACATTTATTTGACTATATGAAAACAATGAAATTTGAACTATATGTACAATGGTACTCAAGTCAGTAGTCATATAGGGCCATCTTGGCCCTCTTGTTTTTTATTCAGGTGGCTCTTGAAACATTTGTTTCTAGTGTTTGAAACTTCACACTTCCAACAAATGGTCATTCTCAATGTTTTTAAAGTGAATCAGCCATGTTACCGATACTAAAATTGCAAAATTAATGCCAGCCATAGAGCGATCAATTGGCAATTAAGAATTATTAGTACTGAAATGGAGTACATAATGTAATATTTCTATTACCTGAGGATCATATTGATTTTTTTGTTTACAGTGTTTCTGACCATCGACCTTTTCTTGAAAGTTTCTGCAATATTTTAACAGCCGTTATTGGTTTCCAAGATAGGATGAAATAAAATGAAGGTTTTTATAGATAGTATTCCATCATAAAGAACACCGTAATGAAATTGTGAATGTTATTCTTCACAAAGTATATTTTGTAGGGTTTAACCACTTTTAATGTCCCCAAAGGAGAGCATATAGTTTTTTAACTGTTCGTCTGTCGGTCCATCATTCCACACACACATATGATACCTTTCATGGTAGGAGCTGAGGCCTAGTACAGAAGAAATGTATAATATTCATTTCTTGACTACTTAATTTTGTTGTCCTTTAAGTGGTCATTCTTTTGTTTTAGAACAGAGGACATACCACTTAAGGTACAATAATGAGGGCATCTGTCATTCCAAACAAAAACTTTAATATTGTGGATATCTTCCTTTTTAGTAAATAGATTTACTTCATACTTGAACACAATACCCCATTGGACTATACTTTTCCATAAAAATATATCTGTATGACCTTGAACCCTCTATGACCTTGATAACAATGGTCCATTTGTCAAAAATACCTAATATTGGCCATAACTCCATTATAACCAAAAATATTTAGTTCATGTTTGCACACTACAACCCTTTGGAAGAGATCTTCCCAACAACATATTTTCGTTATACTTTGACCTTAAGGTGAAATTGTCAAAAAAAAACCACTTCTTTTGAATCAACACATTTAGTTCATCTTTGCACACAACAACCCTTTGGGAGAGGTCTTAAAAATGATAGGTTTTTAGCTGTCTGTCTGTCAGTCATTCTGTCTGTCAGTCAGTTATTCTGCCCATAACTTTCTTATTTGTAAATGGATTTACTAAATACTTAAACACAACAGCCCATTTTCAAAAATACTTGACATTGGCCATAAGCTCCTTATTACTCAACAGATTAGTTCATGTTTGCACACAACAACCCTATGGGAGAGATGTTCTCTGTTACATTTATTTTTTTATCTTGACCACTAAATGACTTTGACCCTGAGGTCAAAATTTAAAGAAACACACACTTATTTTGAAGGATGTACAATTCATATCTTCATCTGGTTCGCAGCTCACAGGTCACTTTGGGGACATTGTCATCTTTCAATGACAGTAACTACTGTTCTTGTTAAGTGGGGAAACAGTGCTAGAGTGAGGAATTACACATTCAGTCCTTTCTGGCTTCATGTCTTTACAAATACTGTACCTGCTCTTTCACAGTACTGAAAGTACCTAACTTAAAAATAACTCTGTATGTAAAGTTAGTATGGTTTATACAAATCAACAGGTTAGCCTCTTGGGGCAACTGCATGCTGATCATTGGGATGCAGCGTTAAAAAAGACATGACAATGTCAGTGATATAATTAATGAGCTAATACAAACCTTATGGTAAGAATGTTAACATTAATTTTCAACTCTAAAGGATTTAGTATATCTGTGAAATGACAAAAACTGAGAAAATAGCCCATGACAGAAATCTTGCTAATATTCAGTTTGAAAGAACTAATTACATCACAGGTACTGGGAACATAACTTGGACCCCAAACATGTGTGTAAATGAAAGATTATTACTCACCTCATTTTCATACCTTACAACTTTAAGTATTCTTGTTATATTGCTAGTGCTTGTTGATAACGTAGGTTCATATCCACCAAACTCAAGGCAATGTTAATCATTCAAGTACATTTGTACATGAAAAATGATAAAAGCCATCCATACTGATAATACCAATGCCAGAAAATCAATAATGTAAGCAGGCAAACAAAAGATTCAAGTCTATATATTTATTTTTAAAGGCCATGAAATGATAAGCACTTTTTTTGCAGAACCTGTTTAAGAATAACACACTTAAATTGAGATGGAATATTAGTGAACATTTAGATACAGTCATTGAAAGATCTAGATTACCAGTTAGGATCATAAATCTGGTACCCTGCAAATGTATTAGGTAATATCAGGGAAAGACCCTGGTAATATGTTTATGCTATAAAGTAACCATTATACTTTGACAAATCAGTAAAAGGAAAGAAAGCTGTATACTCCTTGACAGGTTGAGTTTTAATTCTGAAAACTTAAGACAGGTAAGTTATGGGCTGAAATCTTAGTACATCTACAGGTATTTTCATCAGTATAACATACAATTTTGTGGCCTGCATTACTAAAGTTTACGAGAATTTTCAGTTCCTTTTATAGCAATTTTTCGCAATTATCGCAATGAATTAAACATTACTGCCTGAAATCATCATTCGCTAGAGGGAAAGGAATACAGTAACCCTTTTAATACAAAATCGGTATAGAAGAAGAAGCATTAAGAAAAGAATCAGACAATCATTATTGGATTACGTTGGATGCTGACATGCTTCGTCATTACAATCCCACTTGATTGGCTTACCTGCGTGACGTCATTTTCCCACGCTTGTCAGTTGTAGCCCGGAAGCCAATACACAGTCGTGTGGTGATACTTTCACAACTATGAGTGGATTTACAGTTTATTTTGTTGATAAACCCAGGAGAAAATTAATGTGTACAATATGTCGACTTCCAATGAAAGATCCAGTTCAAATAAAATCATGTGGACATCGTTTTTGTGATGTTTGTTTACAGCAATTTCTCAGGTAAGGTTTTATCTTACGTTGTCAGATATAAAGTGAAAGTAGATATGAAAAATACGTTATCCCAATCAAATGAAGGCCAAGAACTCAAAATAGTACCTTATTTCATATGTTATTGTGCATCTTTTCATGTTTTAAGAGCGAATACTGAAACTACTGAAAGTGATTTAATTCTGCGCAGTGCAGTACTGGAATTAATTAGTCTAAGGCACGCAATTATGTGAGGCACGCATTTATGTGTTTGTGCATTTAATAATAATAGTACATATATGAATTATCCTTCTTACTGTAGTAAACACTTAACTACAATGTATTTCTAACTTGTACTCACAAATATTTAATGATCTTTTTTCACCTGGTTGAAATAGATGATAAAATTTAGGATGGGCAGAAGGAACATAAACTTGATGTTTGATTGTATATACATGTGTGAATGAGTATTGGCTTAAAACCACAACTAGTAGCATTACATATTGTGATTCACCTATGAAGGGAAGGTTTATTATGAAGAATCAAAAGGTGCTTTTCTTTCACAATACATTAAGAATGCCTGTTTCTCTAGAGTATTTTTATAGATCCAAATACAGTTTGGTTATATAAGTTATTATCCTTTAATTTGAAATAAGTCCTGCAAATCTTCTCACTAAGCTTTTCTTCCACCTGGGACCAAAGGCTATATATGTCTGTTTGAACCTGTTAATTGTTGGTATTTTTATGCCCCCACCACTTTGATAGATTTGACCTTGTCCATCCGTCCACTTTCCGGCTGTCCTGCTGTCACACTGCACAGTCCCACTGTCATGCTGGTTTGTGTCGTGTGTAACTCCAATCATATAACTGCTAGAGCCACGAAACTTCTAAGAATAGTTGTCAGCATGTGAACTAATGCACCTGGGTATTTTGACTCAAATTTATTGGAGATCTGCAGACTTATGCCCCCTGATTAAGCAAAAAATAGCATTTTTAGACTCTTTAATGTATAGGACTGTATGTTTATACCTACCTGTACAGGATTTTTTGTGACATTACAGCAGAATGTGGGGGCGTCTGTGTCTTATGGAGGCATCTCTAGTTTGTCTATAGGACTGACACACTATGAAGAGTTAAGATATTCAGGTTCTTGAAGCTAATGCAAGATAAAGAACGCCTCCCTATCTCTGAGACACTCCTGTCTTATTTTACATGCTCAGTGCACAGTGTCATTACAAGGAACATTGGTTTAATACCTCGTTTTAGTAACTGTTTAAATGAAAAACTTTTGTTGACAAAACGCAAACACAATATCTGTATAAACTGTTGCCTTATGGTTGCCATACCACAGCCTTTTTTTTCATATGTACTATGATAAGAATCTTCAAATAACTTGTTCATTTGTAGATTTTAATGCATAAAGCACAATACTGTTATAACAGTGTATCATATAATAACAGCTGTTCCTTCTTTTTCCAGGTGAACCAAGTCATGCAAAACAATCAATATTGAGTTTTATTAACATTAGAGTGATACATTTCAATTAACCCTCTCAAAAAGGCTGACTGTCAAAGAGTTACCAGTAAATTTTATGTTTGCTTAAATAATATGCATAATACGACTATTGTAAACAAGTATGTTCTTTTACCATAAATAGATCTATAAAATAAACATCTGTTATATGGATTATTTTTTTTTATATACAATTGACAGTTTAACAGAGCTGCATTGGACAGTCTGACCTAAATTGACCTAGTCTTAATTTGCATGCCAAGACACTTTAAAGGATTAAATTCATTTCCTTTTCTCAGGAGTTTCAATTCAGAGATAATATCTTAAGTGCTTTAAAAACATAATTGGTTCAAATCTCGGAGCTAATTGTTTGTCTAGGGATCAGTGTCATATCTAGTGGACTAACTTGATCACAAAAACATATGTTGGCGTATTTTTACATTAAAAGACTGAATTGAATTGAAACAGAGTTTAGTCTTTAAGTGAAGTTTGGACCAGATGTTTCAAGCAGCCATGTAAAAGAGACTGTTGTTTTTGCCCTCTGGTTAATTTTTGCCCTCTGGTTAACAGTTTTTGCCCTCTGGTTAACAGTTTTTGCCCTCTGGTTAACAGTTTTTGCCCTCTGGTTAATAGTCTGGATTACCTGCCCCTGACACTACGTTATTGAATAATAATCGAAGTATATTAGGCAGGGAACCAGACTATCTGGTTAACAGCTTTATTGGTGACAATAATCATGACTCATGAAGGTACTGAGTATTGACCGTGCGACTTGCCAAGGGAGAACACTATCCAGTCTGAGCTACCAAAGCCTTATTTCTATCAGATTTATCACTGCAGGACTAGCTATGCCATAGTCAGAAGCACCATTAAATAACAAAAAAGTGTCATTATGATGATGTGGTTAATTATTTAGAATGATTTGTCTAAAATAAGACCCTAGTGAGCTACAACAGTTGGTAACTTGCAGTCTTAAAGCTTCTGTGCCTAACAAATTCTAGTCAGCAGTTACAATAATTTGAGAAGGATATTAGTGTTAAAGAGAAGAAGGTTAGCTTTTACTGTACTTAAGTGTTTCCTGTATCACACTGTTCAATGTTTGTTCAGTTTTAAATCATCTAGTCCAAGAGATTACCTGAATTGAACAGAGGCAGACTGGCTTATAATAAAAAAAATTACTAAAGATAATGGCTAATATATGCACAGGTTTTTGAACCAATAGTTTTTGAAGAATTTGTTTTTATTTTCTAATTGCCTGTTTCCGCTTTTGAGAGTTTTTAATGATGTTCTTGAATCAGATTGTCTATCTGGCATTCAGCTAATTTATCTTTGACTGTCACGGACACTTGTTTTTGCAAAATCATTCAGAGCATAGAAAAGATAAAAACTGAACTTCCACTGTGCAGCCTAGTTAAACTAATTGTACATAAGTTGAGATATTGAGATGTTAAAGCGAGATTCTGACCCAAAACAGAAGTATCTCAGAATATGCTCAAGACGTCACTTTAATTATTTTGACTAAGTGAACCTTATTAAAGGCAACACCTCCCAGGCACCTTAAGTAGTGTATGGTTACTGGTAAAATGTAATTGCTGAAGAAAGATTAATTTTATAATCAGGAAAATGTTGGTGTTAGAAAGACAAAGCACAATTGTCGTATCTCTGGATAGATGATTGCTGTTTTGATGTGGAGACTTTGATGTGTACCTTTTTCATTTCAAGAAAATTACTTATACATTAAAATATAAAGTTTGTTAGTATTAAGCTTACATTAGTTATATTAGATCCTGGAGTTATTAATTTTGTGTCTTTTTACATGCCTGAAGGGGGCATATTATGTTATGGAGTAGTTGCCCTTGTAGTGTAGAAGATCCCTCCTTTTTTAAGGAGTCAATAGGTCAAAGATCAAGTTCGATATCACCTTGAATTTGAAAATGGTGTCCACTTAATAACTCAAGTTTCATTTGACCCCAAGTCTTCAAACTCAATAATATGATTGCCCGTATTAAGGAAAAGATCTTCACTGACTTAAAGATCAGTAGGTTAAAGGTCAAGGTCACTGTCACCTTGAATTTGAAAACAATTTCTGCTCAATAACTTGAGTACCACTTGACCCAAAGCCTTCAAACTTCATAGCCTGCTTTCCCTTAATAAGCAGAAAACCTCTATTGTTTTCGGGGTCAGTAAATCAAAGGTAGAGGTCACAGGCACTTTTGAATGGAAAGCAGTTTCCACCCAATAACTTGAGTGCAATTTGGCCCACACTCTTCAATCTTCATAATATACTTACCCGTTATTAAGTAGAAGATGGCTATTGATTTTGTAGTCAGGAAGTAAACGGTGAAGGCCATCATCATCTTGAATTTGAAATCCATTTCTTCTCAATAACTAGAGTTTTATTTGACCTACACTTTTCAAACTTCGTGTGATTGGTCTTATTGAATACAAGACCAGTATTGGTCATTGAATCATTTGATCAAAGGTCCTTCAATTTGAAAATAGATTTTGCTCAATAACTTGAAAACGGGTTTTGCTCAATAACTCGAAAATGGGTTTTGCTCAATAACTTCAGTACCATTTGACACACAGCCTTGAAACTTCATAGGGTAGCTACCCTTCTTGAGTAAAATAACCCTGTGTTTTTTATTTCAGTAGGTCAAAGGTCAATGTCATGGTCACCTTGAATTTGAAAATTGTTTTTGTGCATCAATTTAATTACCATTTGACCTACAGCCTTTAAGCTTCATGGAATGGTTTCCCTCAATAGCGAGTTATCAAGACTTAGTATCAATTATTTTGACCCACTACTTTCAAACTTCATATAATGGTTGCCCATTTCATGTAAGTAATGGGGATATCAACTTGAAACTTCATAGATGGATAGATCTCTTTTAGGAGAAGTGCAGTGCCTTAGAACTATAACTCTCTTTTACATAATTTTGGAGTTATTGCCCTTTGAAATTTTTCATACTTACTTTTTGTCTGTGGCGTAACTCAAAAAGTGTTGGAGATATTAACTTGAAACTTAATAGATGGATAAATCTCATTGAAAAAAAAATGCATTACCCAAGAACCATTACTCTTTTTTGCTTAGTTTTAAAGTTGTTGTCCTTTGAAATTTTTTATGCTTAATTTTTATCTGGGGCATATCTCAAAAAGCATTGAAGGTATCAAATTGAAACTTCATAGATAAATAGATCTCATTGAAGAGAAGTATAGTGCCTGAGAACCATTACTCTTTTTTTTATAATCCTGGAGTTGTTGCCCTTTGAAATTTTTTATACTTAATTTTTGTCTGCAGCATTTACTCAAAAAGTATTGAAGTTATCAACTTGAAACTTCATAGATGGATAGATCTCATTGAACAGAAGTGCAGTGCCCAAGAGTCATAACTTTCTTTTGCACAGTTCTGGAGTTACTACCTGTTGTAATTTTTCATACTTAATTTTAGTCGGGGCATATACTAACATGTTCCCATTATCATTACCCTACTGACAAAGCAGCATGCAGGGGATATTGGCATCAGGACAGTGGCAGTTCTAGTTAAACCAACAGCCTTTAGACTGCTGTTACTTTTGACTTGTATTTTTTCATGTTGTTCACTTTAGGTCCATCAAAGTTTGATCCATACTGTTCCCTTCTTATTAAAAAAAATCAATCAAAAATCTGCTTGCACCAAGCTGGATCCCTCAGGGACCCTACATGACAGTGATTAAACTACCACATCACCAGAAAAACTAGCTGATAGGAAAGGGAGTAAAAGCAATGTATTATACCTGTAGATCTGTGGTGAAGTGGAAGTGTTCTCTTTCTGAGTTTGAAACCAACTTAGGGTAAGTTGATTTTCTAGGCTACAAAAAGCATGAAATTTTTAAACAACTTAATTTAATGAATTTAGCAGGTTAAGGATTAATCATTTGTATAGAAACCATCACAGAAATGATCACACATGTGTATTATTTACAGAGTAAACTACTGATCAATGACAGTCCATTTTCAACAAGTTTTAGTAAACTAATTAATATTGTTCTCCCTTGGGTAGTATTAATCAGTTTATATAATAAAGCTTTAATTGAGAAACCTGATTCTTTTAGATCAGATTCTTTGATCAATATAGATTTACAGGGAAACTATTTATCAGCTTTACTAAAGATGGACTGCATTTATACTTTGTTGTAAGAGTGAACAGGAGTTGGTAGAATCGAAATTCTCATTAATCTTTCAATGATAATTGATATTTTGCTTGGTGACACAGAAGATTTATAAAGTTACCATATTACAACTAAAATAAACATTACAAATTCTTTTATTGGTGGCATTGAATAATAGTTTATTTCAGCATTATTTGTCACTGACTGTTGAGATAGACTTTACTGGACTATCTCTCTAGCAATTAGAAAAACGTAACTGCTAGGTAAAGTCCTTTGTAATTGCTTTCTAAAAATGTTTTCAAAAATTAAAAGTAAAAGAACATATTACCGCAAATGTTTCATTAAAATTTAAAAAGTTGGATCTTGGATCTGACCAACAAATAATAATATTAAGGTTATAATACCACCCATTAACATAAACATAACAGTATTACCAATTTATGCAAATATTCACACCAATGCATAACTTGTTAAAAATAAATTTGGAAATTAAATTTTCTTCAGCATGCATTCAGGAAAAAAACTTTTACCCGCTTTCAGGCCTAAACTAGAATTTTACATTATAAAATACAAAGCACACCAGCCAATCTTCTGTGCAGAACATGATTGTTTGTAACTCTGCAGATTTCTTATTGAAAAAAGACCATTTTACCTTTCAAGCAACAAATTTTTGATACGGGAAAGAGCATGATGACGTAGTATCCTATATGCTCGGTCATATGGCTTTAGCAGGAACCGAGGGTAAATAAACCCAAATCTGTCTGTAGTATCCTACTATTGATCTTGCCATCCATGAAAAATAACCATGCAGGTAGGGTGTTGATAATGTTTTTGAGCATTCTAGAGTTCTTACTGGGTTTATTTTTAATGACGATTCTGGGCAGTGTTATAACTTTAATTGTAAAATTTGTCAGATGGAGTTGCTTTTTTATTAGTTCATTTATAGTATGTAATAAAAGATTACACAATCATGAATTGTTCAAGCTTCTAGTTCAAGAATCATTCTTGAACTTTGAGTGAACAGGAATTGAAATATAGTCGTAAATGTTCTGGAAAAATGGAGTTTTTGAACTGTGCATGAAAAATCAGTTGTCATTAAAAGTTAATGAACGCTTCAATTCTTGGAAGTTCATGAACAGTTCTTAATCATTCTTATTGTTGAACAGTACATGAACAGTTTCCTTCAGAATTAAGATGTCACAAAGTAGAACTGACTCTAGTGATGTTTGTAAAATTTATTAAAGAAATTGGGACTTAGAAATAGGGTGTCTCCATTTTGTCACACCAGTAAAATTATGTTATAGTCTATATATTGTTATGGTCTAGTGCACACCTTCCTATAATTGTATAAATACAACATGCGTCAGGGAATCAGTTCTTTGGCTTAGTGGTTAGAGTGTTGGCCTGTCACTCAGGAGATCAGAGTTTGAATCTGGCTCTGGGTTGTGTATTCTAAGATGCCTCGCATCTTTCTGTTACAGACTTTCATGTTCGTAAAAATATCATATATCTCTGCAGTTGATCCTTGTAATAGATTTGGAATGTTCCCCAGCTACTATATATGCCAGGAAATACCTAGTTACTCTTTATGGTGATGTCTGATTTAATTTTGTTGTAAACTGTGTGATAGTCTAATGAATTCTGGTAGCAAAACAACATTAAAGCTCCATATGTCACCATACTTGGAATGTTGTTGCATCAAGAATCCATTTAAATGCCTTGTGACAGCTTTTATTATTAATGACATACTGAAATATCTGATGAATTTGTGTTGTGTATTTCAAGTAGAACAAAAACATATGGAAATGTGTACAATTGGAGGTTCATATGCATATTGTAGTGAAATCTGTTTTCCCACAATATTGTGCAAGACGCATGTGTTCTAAAAAGCTTGTTATACAAAGAAACTCATGAGGATAAAATCTCATATTGATTCTCCATTTTATACATAAAAATCACAAGTTGCCATGACTCGACAATTCCACTGTGGAAATGAACATCTGAATACTTTCAAAGACACTGATATCATGTTACCATTACTTTATTAAGCCAGCAGCTGCTGAGGACATTTAGGGAGAAATTAGGGGTTAGTTGGCAGTGTCAGTTTCAGGGTTGTAGAAATTGATAAAGAATTAGTGGTTTCATGTTATATAATTATAATTCAGTGAAGTACCCTTGTACAAATGCTGTGGAACCAGTGTCATGGAAACATCTTTTACATGTTAAGTTTGTGTGGAAGAAGTTATAAAGTTCATGGGACTGAAAAGGTAAATAATGGGAATTATTGAAAATCTGTCTGAAGCTGAAAAAAAAACATTATGATGATGATTTCTGTGATACTGTGCTATTTTATTGCAAGAACCTGTCAGTGTGTGCTGACACCTGTAAGACCCGACTGGTTAATTGTAACATTGATTATTTGAATAGTTTCCTGAATGTGATTACTTTTAATGCATAATTATGTGCCTGACTGGTTGAAAATCAAAGAAAACAGACATTGAATGTTACATTCCAGGAAACTATTACATTCCTGTGTATTGATATGTCAAGTTGGCAATGATGATTTTTATGCCAGGCTTGAGAGTTATATGATAAGTCATGTTCTTGTTTAATTGTTTTTTCTTCACTTTATTGAATGGCAGAATATTCACCTTTATCTGGTATTGAATTAAAACTGAAGAAAATGCTGAAGTTGTAACATTTTGGTGACCGAATTTTCATGATCCTGATGATTCATGTAGTAAACAGGTAAAAACCACAAAGTTTTGTTATACAGTGAAAGTAGGACAGGTTGAAATGATAAAATCTTGGTCTACTTTATTCATACTGAGATTATTCTCATCCATGTGTACATTGAAGTCAGGAAGTCTGCATACAGTGCCAAGTTTCGTCAAAATACGTTTATGCAACATATAAGGAAATGTGCACAAATAACCAGATTGAAATATTTTACAGGATTTGAAAAGTTAAATAAATTCTTTGCATGCTGAAGTAATATAAAGTGAAGAAAATTATGTTTAGATAAAAGATAATTTATACAGGCAATTGTTTTTCAGTATAACTTACTCAAATTATCCTATAGTTGATAAATAAGTAGAACTTGGTGATGATTATGTACTGTTACAGTCAAAACAATTCTCTAAATATGCAATGAATGCATTTTCTCACAGAGTATATTACCTAGCAAAAAGTAAAGGGACTGAAGGATGGTTTTCACAGGATGGATTAAGACAAACTTTCATGAAACAAATTATATATGTTAAAAAGAAACAAGTCCAGAGGTGTCCTGGTGAGGTTACATGTCACTAAGGCTTAAATATTCTTTGAGCCTTTATAGTTATTAAATGAAGGTATATGAGTTAATTGATTATACAGATGGTTACAAATTTCTGCTCAGTTAAAGTCCCCATAGAAGAAATAGATGACTTAAATTTCATTTTCAGCTTTTTTAAGTTTTACAGCATGTGTGGTAGTAACAAAATGGTGTGTTAAAATGTAACTTTTATTCAAAACTCATTAATCTTTTAAGCTATTTATTGATTGCAGAGCAGGTTGGTATTTAGTTCACAAACAAAACAGTGTTTTATTAAAAGCTGATCACATTGCTATTGCCTTGTTGCTTCTTGCTCATTTATTAATAAAGTAAGTATTTTAGACAGCCATTAAAGACTTAGGTATTAAGTTAAGAAAAACAAATTCTATATAAAGTCATCATTATAATAAATTTAAGTCAGCAAAATGAAATTAGCTGCAGATTAAAGCTACAAAGTATGAATTTGAACCTGTTAGCAACACATTGGTGTGAGTTTGAAATAACTTGAGCCTGAAGCAGTTCAGATGAATAAATTAAAAGTTCTGTAAACTCAGATTTACAGGCTGTTCTCTGACTGATGCCTACTTCAGCCTATAAAATGGTTGACCAATGAAAGGAGTGATCAATGGGCCAGTGGTCATGTGCTGGACTGGTAATCCAGGATCTATATACAACAAATACGAAATTGCTGCATGAATGCTGCAAAGGGGATAGTGCGGCCCTCGAAAAAGGAGTGGTAGGGACAAAAGGTGTAAGTACGGAGAAGTCTCTGAGAAAAAATAATTTTTTATTGCAAAAACAACGTAAACAGCATGTATTATACAGATACATCGTTTTCATAATGTTTTAGATGATAGAAAGCTCTGAAAGCATTGCTGAGCCTGAATGCAGCACACTGACAGTTAGCTGCTGTTATATGAAATTGCAAAGATGCGAATATTTTAGTGAAATAGTGGTTCAACGTACAATACCATAGAATACGAGCTGGAACGGATGTTCTTGCGCATTGCAGACATGATGGAAATGATGCAGGTCATGTATCTGGTATGATATAAAAAGACGAAAACGACAGTACAGTAAACTTCCCCTTTAAAGACCATTATTTTTTAAGGAGGATGACATTCCTGCTGTCTATTTTGAAAGCAACGGAACATACTGAATGCCGAGAAAGCCTTCATGATAAGGCAAAGTTAATATTGAGGACTATGAAAAGCAGAAACTTTACTGGTCTTAATACGGAAACTTTACCGCAAGACAAAAAACATTAGCAAACTGAAGTATGTACAGCATCCTGCAGAATGGGTGGTGTTATGTGACTGTGTTACACATGAGATGATTTAATCATTTGGATATGTTTTGAGCAGGACAGGATATGTGCTAAAATTAGATCTGTTTCAAAATGTGTCTTGGAACTGACATCATTACCAAAACAAGAGGACAAATGATTTTGGTTGACCCACTTGAGCATATGCTACGAGTTTTTTTTTTTTTGATTTGACGTAGTGACCTATGACCCCATGTGACAGTTATGAAATTATCAAAGATTTCATGAAGGCAAAGATGCTGACCATGTTTCATAGAGAATTGTTAAAGATGTGACTTCAAGAGTGTAAACAAGGTTTTCCTATGATCTGACCATGTGACCTAGTTTTTGACCCCATTCGAGCCAGTTACGAATTCAACAAAGATTTGATCAAGGCAAAAATTCTGATAAGTTTCGTTTAGATTGGGTCAGAAATGTGGCCTTTAGGGTGTAAATATTGTTTTATTATCATTTGACCCATTTCCTAGTTTTTGATCTGATGTGACAGAGTTATGAACTCTTCAAAGATTTCATCAAAGTAAACATTCTGACCAGTTTCATTAAGTTTGGGTGAAAAATGTGATCTCAGCAGTGTAATTAAGATTTTCCAACGATTCGACCCTGTAGATTTAACTGGCATATATAAATCTTTAGCACATATTACAATATACACGACATTTAAAACACAATACATTTAAAATACACGTTAAACGAATATCGCAGATATGCCACATGCGAGAAGTGCAATACCGTCTTTGAAACTTATGCTCGAGCTTTGCGACACAATTGTCTGTTTACAGGTTTATCATCATTATGTTATTTTTTAATAAATAATCGACTGGATAACCATTCAACTTATAAGCCAGTTTAAAAATGCTTCTTCCTGTTCCATGTCATTCCATTCTTAGGTTGTTCTGGAACATGTGCAGAACATGTTCTGGACAGCGAATCCAGCACGGTCAAAAAATGTTCCTGGATTGTCGACCAAATGGACTTTTCACTTCCGACCAATAGTGCAGAAAAATAATACACACAATTCTTTACAGACCTCTTTCGTTAGTGTTTTGGGCATTATTATTCATATTTTCATACGATTTGTCTACCGATACAGATACCATGACATTTTCTGCATTTTGTCTATAAGTTTGTGCTAGCCATTTAATGGAAAGGACTAAAATGTTTCATATCCGACAATATCAGTACTTGCCAGTAACCATATGTTGTCCTAAAGGAAATTTCGGATTCGAAGTGTTGAGAAAAATATAATACCTTAGCTCTTAAAAAAGCAATTGCTTTGCTACTGTGCCAGTTATCATTTCTTTTTTCACAGCACAACTAATGCTTATACATTTTGTTTGAAGCCCATAAGCAGTGGGCTCAGAATCATCAAATAATAGTTGATCGAAAGGAAAAAAATCATGTCATATACCCCCATAGCACATTTCTAAACCCATAACGGTATGCACAGCCCTGATGGGTCGTGCAATAACTAAAGGGGTTTAACTAGTACTGATGATAAATAACCTCAAATAGATAGATAGACATAGCACTGGAAATATATGAATGTATTTGAAGCCAGCTCACTCTGCGGAATACTAAAAGGCAAGGAACTAAGGAATACAGTCTTGCCCTTCAGTTCTGTTCAAATAGGTCCTGCGTCTACAGAGTTGAGTATTTTAATGAATGAAGGACAACAACTTTCCCAAACAAAAGCCCTCCAAGCCAACAGACAAGGTTGACAAAAGCTCTCCCATCAATTTTACAAGGTAGACAAAAGCCCTCCCACCTGAATCAAATGTGCAGGGAGGACAAAAACCCTTCCACATTGAAGAATATCAGGACCTACTTTTTGTGTCGCCCTTTCGAAGAAACGGCGATACATAGGGATCGCTTTGTCCGTCGGTCTGTCTGTCACGAAAACTTAACGTTGGCTATAACTTTGCCATTTCTTAACATTTCCTCATCAAACTTTCAAATTGTATTGCTTATGACAACAGGGTCGGGATGATGAAAATTTTTAGGTCAAGGTCATATTTGACAGAGTTAAGCCCTTTTGTGTACTTGGATTTTTTCATGAAAACTTCATTTGGCAATAACTTTGCCATTTCTTAACATTTCCTCATCAAACTCTCAAATTATATTGCTTTTTTTTTTAATACATAGGTACTTTACTCCCCATCCACCCTCAAACCCCTCCCCCCCCCCCCCACCAAGCCCCCACACCCAACCAGTCCCCCCACCTGCCCGATTTTTTTTTTTTTTTCAAATACATAGATACCTGACTCCCCACCCCCCCTCAACAACACCTCCCCCCCACCCCCGATTTTTAAAAAAAAAAAATTTAATACATAGGTAGTTGACTCCCTCCCCACCCCACCAAAAAATTTTTTTCCTCATACTTTGACTACCGTTAGGTACTTGCCCATGCAAATTTTTTTCACTTGGGCCTCTTGTTTAACTTTGCTTATAATTTATTATCCAGCACTGAGAAAAGTAGTGCATGCTATCTGCGGACAGGTCTTGTTGTTCTAATGGACTAGCATGCTGTCTTTTCCAGCAGGCTCTTGTTTTGAGTTTTTAGCTCACCTGAGCACAAAGTGCTCAGGGTGAGCTTTTCTGATCGGTCTTTGTCCGTCGTCCGTCCGTCCGTCCGTCCGTCGTCAACTTTTCATTCAAACGACATCTCCTCTGAAACCAATGGTGCAAATTTAATGAAACTTGCCTGGGATGTTCCTTGCATGAAGCTCTACCAAGATTGTTCAAATGGTTGTGGTCCATTGCATTTCTGGTTCACTGGAGCTAAAAATAGATTTTATAAGTTGGATCTTTAAAAATCTTCTTCTCCGAAACCACAAGGCCTGGAGCTTTGATATTTGGTATGAAGCATCATCTAGTGGACCTCTACCAAGTTTGTTCAAATTATGTCCCTGGGGACAAAACTGACCCTTGATTTTACATAGAGTTATATAGGGAAAACTTGAAAATCTTCTTGTCAGAAACCACAAGGCCTAGAGTTAAGATATTTGATATGTAGCATTGTCTAGTGGACCTCTACCAAGTTTGTTCAAATCATGGCCTCTGGGTCAAAAATGGCCCCGCCCCGGGGGTCACTTGTTTTACATAGAGTTATATAGGAAAATCTTAAAAAAACTTCTTGTCAGAAACCGTAAGTTATAGAGCTTAGATATTTGGTGTGTAGCATTGTCTAGTGGACCTCTACCAAGTTTGTTCAAATCCTGTCCTCTGGGTCAAAAATGGCCCCGCCCCAGGGGCCACTAGTTTTACATAGAGTTATATAGGAAAATCTTAAAAAATCTTCTTGTCAGAAACTGTAAGTTATAGAGCTTAGATATTTGGTGTGTAGCATTGTCTAGTGGACCTCTACCAAGTTTGTTCAAATCCTGGCCTCTGGGTCAAAAATGGCCCCGCCCCAGGGGCCACTAGTTTTACATAGAGTTATATAGGAAAATCTTTAAAAATCTTCTTGTCAGAAACCGTAAGTTATAGAGCTTAGATATTTGGTGTGTAGCATTGTCTAGTGGACCTCTACCAAGTTTGTTCAAATCCTGGCCTCTGGACTAAAAATGACCGTGCCCCAGGGACCACTAGTTTTACATTGAGTTATATGGGAAAATCTTAAAAAATCTTCTTGTCAGAAACCGTAAGTTATAGAGCTTAGATATTTGGTGTGTAGCATTGTCTAGTGGACCTCTACCAAGTTTGTTCAAATCCTGGCCTCTGGATCAAAAATGGCCCTGCCCCGGGGTCACTTGTTTTACATAGAGTTATATAGGAAAAGCTAAAAAATCTTCTTGTCAGAAACAAGAAGGCCTACAGTTAAGATATTTGGTGTGTAGCATTGTCTAGTGGACCTCTACCAAGTTTGTTCAAATCCTGGCCTCTGGGTCAAAAATGGCCCCGCCCCCGGGGTCACTTGTTTTACATAGAGTTATATAGGAAAATCTTAAAAAATTCTTCTTATCAGAAACCGTATGTTATAGATCTTAGATATTTGGTGTGTAGCATTGTCTAGTGGACCTCTACCAAGTTTGTTCAAATCCTGGCCTCTGGGTCAAAAATGGCCCCGCCCCAGGGGCCACTAGTTTTACATAGAGTTATATAAGAAAATCTAAAAAAATCTTCTTGTCAGAAACCGTAAGTTATAGAGCTTAGATATTTGGTGTGTAGCATTGTCTAGTGGACCTCTACCAAGTTTGTTAGAAAAATGTCCCTGGGGTCACTATTGGCCCCGCCCGAGGGGTCACAAGTTTTAAATAACAATATAGAAGAAAATTTTTAAAAATCTTCTTGTCTAAAACCACAAGACCTAGAATTTTAAAATTTGGCATGAAGCAATCTTTATCAAGCTTTTTCAAATTATTGGATTAGGTTAAAGGTCACGGAGGCTAGAAGTAGATTCATCTACTGTACCTCATAGAGCCTTCATTTATAGACCAATATCTTTGATATTCAGTATAGAGGTTCCTTGCATGGACCTCTACCCATGGGTAGGGTTTGAGGTCACTGGGTCAAGGTCAAGGTCACCATAGCTTATAATAGATATTTCTACTTTCTGCCATAGAGCCTTTATTTATTGACTGATATTTTACATATTTGGTTTATAGGCACTTACATATTTTCAATTAAAAAATGAAATACTGCTTAACAGCAAACCTACAGCCAAAGTACTCAGGTGAGCGATCCAGGGCCATCATGGCCCTCTTGTTAGTTATTCTAACAGAGTACTCAAGGGCGACACAAGTGTTCAGATGAACACCCATCTAGTTTGACAAAGTTCTTACAAATTAACATTTGTAGTAAATAATTGTATAAAGCCAAGAACATTTCAGCAATTGATTTATATATATATATATACTGTACACAAATTTTACACAACATCATTCTTTAAATTGAATGAAACTTTTCAATTTATTACATTATACCTTTGTTTTGCTGAAATTTTGTTTCAGCATGATTGAGTTATATAATATAACATTATAATATGATATAAATATTGCATTTGCTTCATTAATAATTGATCGTGTTGTATATATATAAAAATGGAAGGGCTTTTCCTAAGCAAAAGGGTTTTGTCCTCCCTGTAAATTGGGTTTTTGTTTTTGTAAATTTGATGGGAGCGCTTTTTTCCTCCCTGTAAATTTTGGGGGAAGGCTTTTGTCCATCCTGTCATTTTTTAACCAGGTTTTCAATTTTGAAAATCCTGGTTATTAGATTGGGGTATGGCGGGCGGATGGGCGGATGGGCGGATGGGCGGGCGTCAAACGAAATTGTGTCCGCTCTGTAACTCTTCAACCCTTTGAAGAATTTTGATGAAACTTCAGACAAATGTTTACCACATCAAGATGACGTGCAGAACGCATGTTCCGCATGGCTGGCTCCAAGGTCAAGGTCACAGTGACATTAACATTGAAAATCCTGTCCGCTCTGTAACTCTTCAACCCTTTGAAGAATTTTGATGAAACTTCAGACGAATGTTTACCACATCAAGATGACGTGCAGAACGCATGTTCCGCATGGCTGGCTCCAAGGTCAAGGTCACAGTGACATTAACATTGAAAATCCTGTCCGCTCTGTAACTCTTCAACCCTTTGAAGAATTTTGATGAAACTTCAGACAAATGTTTACCACATCAAGATGACGTGCAGAACGCATGTTCCGCATGGCTGGCTCCAAGGTCAAGGTCACAGTGACATTAACATTGAAAATCCTGTCCGCTCTGTAACTCTTCAACCCTTTGAAGAATTTTGATGGCTCCAAGGTCAAGGTCACAGTGACATTAACATTGAAAATCCTGTCCGCTCTGTAACTCTTCAACCCTTTGAAGAATTTTGATGAAACTTCAGACAAATGTTTACCACATCAAGATGACGTGCAGAAATTGTTGTCTCATTATTAAGTATACTCCTTGCAGACAGTATTGTTAGCCGAAATTTACATCCTACTCATTATCATGTATTCTCATGAATATTATCTTTTCCTTCATGTCATGTTATAATCTTTTGAATATTCATAGCAATCTTCATTCCAAAATTCATACTATAGTATAGAATCAGAACAACATTTTTGAAAACCTGGTTTCGTGGCATTGCCATGTTTCTTGTTTATTGGAGTGCTTTTGTTAGTACAGTAGATCCCCTCCAAACCAGATGAGTTTGGGACCGGGCCTTTTGTCTGGTTTGGAGGCGTATCCAGTTTGGAGGGGTTTTCTATATTTGAAAACAGTGACCTACACAGGGGTTGTTATCTTTTTTGCATGTCTGCATTTTGTGTTGACAGCTGCACCATATTCGTGGCCAATGCAATACAAGAGTATTTTGTTTGGTGTTTTATGCTGCTTTCAGTAAAATTTCAGTCATTTTGGAATAGGTAAAAAAATGGACATTAAATGGTTGTTTTAAAGCGGTGCAAAACAAATGAAAAAGTATATTCTACAAAAATGTATTTAATTGTTGGCCAATAGAAAGCTTATGTCAGCTTATGTTTAGAATCTGTAGGAAGTTTTTAATCAACAATTTTCAGTAATGAAATTAAAACCCATGAATGCATCCAAATGTAGAAGGAATAAAAACCATTTATTTTCTTTATTTTCACACAGAACATGATATTGGCAAGTTTTAAAATCAGAAATGCAAGTCCAGTTTTTAGCCAGGGGAAGTTATGACTGGTTTTCAGAGGTAGATTTACGTTGAAATTGACTATTTTTGCAAAATTGTCCAGTATCCGGAATGCAGGGGTATCCAGTTTGTTAGAGGTAAATTTCAAAGAGAAAAATCTGGGACTGGTTGATTTGGCCACTTTAGAGGGGATCTGGTTTAGAAGGGTCTGGTTTGGAGGGGTTCTACTGTATCCCTTTTTTCCAGCCATAGTCCATGACTAATTTGCCTAACATCAACAAAATTGAGTTTCAACCATTTTCTATCAAAATATGCATGCATTAGTAAGATTGTGGAATTACATTACAATTCATGCATACAAGTTTCTGCCTTCTAAAGTCAAAGTGTTCACATTTCTTTAACCGTGCTCCATAAAGAATTAAAGGATGGGTAAATAAGAAAAAGTGCCTAGAACTTTTTCACATTTAACCCTCAAATAGCAGTGTGAAATAAAATTAGAAATGTGGGAACAGATGATATGAAAAGGTTTTTAGTTTGTTATAGATTATTTTTTTCAGCCAAACATTGATTTGCATAAAATGCTGACATGATATTTCCATAATGTCTAGTTTTATCTGTAGCGGTATTTCAAGCTTTTCAATAGTTTACAATAATATACACAGGAAATTAATGATAGGGTGTCTTTTTAAATTGTGTCATTTTAAACAGTCTTTTTAAACTGCGTCTTTCCAGAGACCATGCTTTTATTTCTTTATTTATACACTGGTATAAAACTTGCCAATTTCCCTTCACTCTTTCCTTTAATTTATTGTCAAAATGTCTTAAATATCATTTTAAAAGAATTAGATATAAGACTGCTGTAATTTTTGTTTTGTAACTTTATATTTACCCCTGTAAAAAGATATTTAATTGATTCCTTGTATTATATGAAAGGAATAGTTACAATTGATAACAGAGGAAAAAAGATTTTTTGTAGATTTAATTACAGTTCCCACCTTTGTTAGTGAAGTCTGGGAATTTTGCTATGAAACCAAGTGTATCTGCTTTAGCTTGGGGTGTAGCTTGTCTTTTATTAATTAAGTTTATACATATAACCTATCATCTAAATATTTTCCTTCATGAAATACAAGTTTCATGTGAAAAGTCATCTGCAGTACAGTGTCAGTTCGGGTGGAGTTGGGGTGAGGTTTACTAAACCGGGTTAGATAAATTGCTAATCTGATTATCTTAGTTAGCTCTTCTACAAAGGACTACGGTAATACTCAAAAAACTCAGGTGGCAGTCGATCTCAACTAGCCCATCAAAATCAGGGAATCTGCAAAGTTTTCAAAGTTTACACATTACTAAAATCAAGGTTACTAAATATGTTAATTACAGAGAAAAAAATATTTCCTGCTTATTACCATAAATTTCAAGGTAAAAAATTTAGTTTGGCAAAGAATGCTTGTTAAAAAAGGCCAAATTGTGGTGTGCATCAGTTGGTTAACCACAAGGTCTTTGTCATAATATAGGAAATTATATATTGCTCAGTGGGTGATAGAATGAAACAAAATGTAAAAACAGGAAATGAATTGTGTGAAATATTATAATAGAAAGTAAAGCAACTATATAGTTATATAGTTTTTTATCTGTTTACTTAAGGTTGTGGTCTGAGAAAGAAACTAGATCTTTTTAAAAGGCATAATGTTCAGTGTGACTTGACAGTCTGTTCATATCTACAAGTATTGCTGAAGAAGTTAACTGACAGGAATTTTTTGGCTTTTTCATCCATTATGTACCTGTTCACAAAACCTGATCATGGTCTTAATTTCTGTTGGCAATTCAGCCAGTTATGTTTCTATTTCATAGCCCTAAAAATGTTAGATTTTAATGTTCAAATCTTAGAAAGTTTACTTCATCTTTAACAGAAGTTAAGCAGTGTCAGGCTTTAAGAAGTATAATAAAACCTCACACAATTCAAACTTTAAATATTATTTAAAGGGTAAAAATTTTTAAAAAGTTTTTTCTTTGATAAGGAATGCAACAGAGGTTTTCAGTTTTTAGATATGCTATTTCCATACACATTAATGACGATTGAAATAGCAAGATGTTACAAGATTGTAGAGATAGGATGGGTAATGAGGTGTTTCATAATAAAAAAAAGATAAAAGTTGACAGATTTTGTTTGTCATTTTTCTTTACAGAAAAGTGCTGTACCAACAGCCATTTATAAGCTTTGTATTTGTTTAGACAGTGTAGCCATTAGAGGTCCTGCATGGAGATTTTTGCATTGAGGGAAACTGGACAACAATGTCTTTAACTAACAATGACAGTGTTAGGGTATTTTCATTCTCAGAGGACTGTATAAAGTAAGCTATCATACTTTGGACTTAATTAGGAAAGATTTAATCACAATGTATTTATCCTTAGCCACTAGTAGTACATGTCCTTAAATCAAAGCTAATTATGTCGCTGGAGTCAGTAAAGTGGACATAATGAGAGAGGATAATTAAAGATTCATGTCACTTGTAGATCCAGTACTGTGATAAATGAAACCAACTTCCTCTATTGATTTTGGAGTGAAAACCTTACTCCTTAGTCCTAACATTGATTTATGTCTCAAAATACCATTTTTTGTTAAGATTTTAATGCTAATCTGTATCATATGAAGGGTAAAAGAAGGAACAGTTTTACTGTTGTCTTAAGATAATGTCCAATGGTAACTTGTTTTAAGGTGTAATTTAATTACTTATGTTTTGGAAGTTTTTTTTACTTTTTCTCTTCCAGAGTGGAAATATAACTTAATAATGTTTAGTTTTTATTAAATAAAACAAACATCAGTAAACTATCTTGTTTAAGGAAAAAAAGGTATGCTGTAAATTTGTAAGGACATCAGGCTGTCTGTCTTCCTTGCATGTATTGTTGGATTACCTTCCTGTTTATAGATGAAAAACAACAACAACATGATTTTAGTGGCTTATTTGCATGAAAAGCTAGGCTGCAGTAAAAACATGGCACACCTTGCATTTTTTATTATAAAAAATGCTAGGATATTATAGCAAATCTGTAATTCTTGGCTTGCTCATTTAAAAATATGTTTCACTTAGTATTTTCTTTGCCATGTAGGGTGTACTGAAAATGAACAAGTTTATTACAAGCACTGTCCCCTATGGGGTAGATTGTCCCCCACTTCATAGGAGAGTGTTGACATTGTGTAAAAACATCATACATCATCTTTGCAATAATGTAACTGTCCCTTATCACATTTCATATCAAGTGAGCTAATTGCAATATGTAATTTATGACAAGTGATAATTAAAAATTTGATTGATGCAGAGAATTTAAAATATGGCTAGAAGCTTTCCATCATTTCTTTATAATGCACAAATCTCTTTGTTTAAATTCAAATCATATTTTAATTTTGGATACCAGTGTGAAATGTTAGTATATGTAAGCATATGTGTAGAACTAAATCTTGTCTTTACCTAAGACACCGGTAAATTATTTTAATCATATGTACTAAAGCAGCATTCATAATTATGAAGTTCTTGCCATGCAGGACAGTGGTTGAAGCCTGTTTATTAAATATCAGTTCTATTAAGGAGTCTTAGTAAGTTTACATGTTAAATTATTATAGATTCACATTAAAAGGAAGGGACATAATCCTGTAAATGCATACTTAAATATTACTTCCTCTTTTTAGTAATGCAGTATTATTATTTTTCAAGTTTACGTCCCTCCATTACTGCTATTCTTTATTTAAATGAGGATGAAGATTTTATCATAGTTCTTTATAAAGTTTTAATTTATAAGGGCAGTGAATGTTGCTCTGTAGTAACTTTGTAAAAGTACTGTCATCTGTTCACATGCATACTTTTGTGCATATTGCCTCATTTAATTACCTGCCCTTGGGTAATAATGTGATCCATCAAGGGCCATGATTATTATTAAAGACATAATGTGTATCCCAAATTAGACATTCCATGATGTTTACAGGTCTTCTATTTTGAAGATAAAAGGGAAAGATAAAAAGTGACCTACAGAAAGGAAATAGTTTTATGACAGTTATTGATGGATCTTTAAGGTTTTAAGTAACAGAGAAAGGCTGGGGCCTTTTTTTTAATTCTTGCAACTTTAAGTAATTATTACAATGAAACATCAGAGATAAAATTTGGAAAAGGGATACAGCAGATATGATGTCGATCATTGTTACAAAATGGTTTTTCAATAGCTATATTAACTTGTCTTGTACCTAATTAGGTAAGTGCATTTTTGCTTAGTGTTTCTTGGAAGTAAAGCCTGCATAGTAGGCATATTATCTCTAAGGACACCTGTTAGTTAAATAGAAATGACAGTTACATTTAGTGGAGTATATTTACCATAAAAAGGTATCTGCTTCATTAAAACATTTGATTTATAACCTGATGAGCAATGGTTAATTTTCACAGATAAAATTATTTTATTACATTAGGCTTGAAATTCAGCTATAGCATCTGCATGGTCATGTACCTCAATCTGTTTGAAAGCATGACCACTCCACATTTCACATTTGCTTGAATTCCTTCAGCTTGAATTATTTTCTGCTCAAACACTTCAACTTTGATGTTAAAAGTTTTTGGATTATTATTTACCAAAATAATTCCAATGAAATTTCCAAACTCAATAGAACACCTGTCATTTTTTCAATGTTGCTATGGTTATACAGGTGTGGTGCAGTTAATCAAACAAAAATCTTTGAGTACTTTTGAGAAGGAAGACGTGTGTACACCCTTCAAAGAACTTTCAACCTTTAAAATGTTTTATTGACCCTTTGTCCATTTATTGTAATAATGTCTCTTTTATGGTCATACTGCTCTTTTTGTGCTTTGTTGATGTAAAGGTACTGTGAAAATGACAGGGTATGAATATGTTACCATAATCGGAACAGTGGGCAGCACGTGCCGACAGACATTTTTTATGAAATTGAATACCTTGCCCAGTGTCAGGGGGGTGTATAATCAAGTTATTTTCATTTTTTTTGTCAGTGAAAAGGAAATGATGGGCTTCATTTCATCACACTGATTTTAATCAGCCATAATGTTTGAACATATCAGAAAAGGCGGGATATTTCATGGGGTTTATAGGCTTAGGAAGGGCAGGTGAAAAGTTACTGTGATTCAAAAAATTTTGTTTAAAATATATTGCTTTTAATTGTATTTAGTACTTTTTTGTCATAACTGATGAAAAAAAAATCAAGTACCTTTTTATTACTTGACAACAGCTGTATGATAAATAGTATTTAAGATTATATTTTAGTGCTCCCACTGGTCCTAATTCTATTAGAGACATTCTTTTATGTAATGGCAACAGGTTTTTTTTTAATGTATCAGTCACATTGTAACATAGATGTGATGGCTGTTGTAAAATATTCTTTAAGAATTTGCATTCCTCTTGAAAATATCAACAGACAGAAAACAGTATCATTTAATGTAGCTAGCCCAAGATTGAGTGGATGCACAAACCCGCAGTGGGGTACAGGTGGTTGCATCAAGCCCCCTTGCAGGATCAGGATGGAGCTCTGATGGGGGTCCAGGTACCAAAGCCCCCAGAAGCTCCATAGATTTCATCATTTAGGGATGCTTAAATTATGATTATTATAAAAATAAATTCTACCTCCCTGAACAAATTGTACACACATGCGTATTCGGCATATAGGCAGCTATGCCACAGCTGATTGTCAAGTTAATTGATATCTTATTCATTTAAAAATGATATTGAAACAAGTGCTCAATATGTTACTGTGACTACTTCCAAGATTCAAACCACTGGAAGTGTGGTCAAATGCTTAAATTTACAAAAAAGGGAGAATCTCGCTATTGGTGAGTTTGAGAAATCAACAGCCTTAGAATTCAGGGAGTCTGCATGGTTTTGTTCATTTTGATAAGAAGCAGTCAATGTAAATAGTCAAATAGAAAGAGTTAACTTTGTTTTTACACAGTCACTCTGTCAGTTTTTGCATGTGCATAATATAACAGACAAACTTATATCTTAGTACTGAAAATAATTCTGAAATGGAACATGACTTGGTTTTCTATAAGAAAGTTCAGCTGAAACAGTTTCCTGTTTGATCATTCAGTCTGTTAAGCTCAAAAGTAAAAGAAGTTTTGCATTTACTCTCATTTTAATTCTCTACTTAGTTTAACTTATGTAATTTCAGTGCAAGTATAACTGAATGAAAATACCCAAACAGAGCTATATTTTCAGTCCTTTCCTGTCATTGCAGTAGGTGGTCTAATTCCCATCAAATTCCTATATATATAGGTAGTAGAAATAGTTTAAATTACAATAAAACAATTATATTAAAAGCTTTTTCTCATGTTTGAAAAGTGAAAATATTTGTGGTATTGAGAAATTAAACACCATTAATGCTAGGTAATTTTATCGTCTATTGATTATTGGTAAAATCACTTTTCTTTTGATTATTATCACATTTGGTGTTATTAATTAGTCATTTAAATTGTATTTTTCTTTCATTTTTTTATCAGCTACATTGAATGATTTAAAATGCATTTGACTTTTTTAAATACCACACATAACTTACTGTAAGTGTATTGAATGTTCAAAGAAAAAATCTAATTTACTGATTCAAAATTAAAATAAAAATCATTAAATAATGAACTTTAATAAATAATTTTTGTGTGACCAAAACTGAAATGAAATTCACTACTGATAATCCAAATATTTCAGAGTGTTCATTGGTATAATGAATATATACTTTACAGAGGTACAAATAAGAACAATTTGTACAAAAACTTAGGATACTTTCAACAAACAGATCATTACTACTGTATGATCTATAAAAAAATAAATATACAAAACCAACATGTTTCTGAATAACAATTGTATTGTAGTTGAAAAAATAACTGATAAGTGTTTTATAAGATGCTATTAATATATGTTTATTCATTACGTGCACACTAATTGTATGATAATGTTAAAAAAAATGAAAAAACATTCAAACAGAACTACCTTACATGCAGTGTCAAATAAAAGAATGAAAAAACATTCAAACAGAACTACCTTACATGCAGTGTCAAATGAAAGAATGAACTAACATTCAGAACTACCTTACATGCAGTGTCAAATGAAAGATTGAACAAACATTAAAATAGAACTAACTACCTTATATGCAGTGTCAAATTTAAGAATGAACAAAAATTCTCCTTACTTGCATGCATAGAATAATAATAAACTTTAATTTAGAAGAAAAAAAGGGCTACCTTCCCTGAAATGAAATAATCATTTAGCAAAACTGAATAAGAATTGACTTACAGCCAGTTAAAATAATTTAACTCATTAGAATGAAATATTTAAACATTTGATAAACATTAAAGATTTATTTTGACAGGTCACCTTGGAGTGTGATTTCCCCAGGGTATGGCCATATGTTAGACTGTCCAGTACTTCTCCTACTGTGAAGGTCAATTGGTTAAAGGCCCTTTTTCCCCACAGCTGTATTTAACCTTTGTGAAACAGTTAAAAAAAGATGTGAAAAATTTCACAAGTGTTTAACAGTGTCTGTATGCAAAGAGCTTAGTATCTTGTGACCAGTGTTTGTTGTTAATTTAGAGGATTAAAAAACACCTTACAAGAAATGGATAACTGTCATCATTGTTGACTTTGTCACCAAAATTATGCCTGCTGCATTGCAGGACAAGGAAAACAGCTGGCGACCACCCATTGTCATGTAAAACAACCTTTTGGAAAGGAAATCAGATGTTCAAAACTATGGAGCGAGGGAACAATATCCTGTTTTTTCTGTATAAATACAGCAGTGTTGCATTTTGACTCAGTTATAGTGAACATTATTTTACTTGATTGGTTTTTATTTTGAGTGATAAGGAGTTTGAAAAATATATACTTGAGTAAAAGGTGTTAGTTTGTCACACTGCATTAAACCTACCAGTTGTGTTTCTAGCAGTGTGGTGCCAAATTTGACAGACATTTTGAAAGGATTGACACATTCTGGTAACACATATAAACTTTGGAAAATTTTAAGTAACACTTATTTTATACAAAAGGCATGAAAAGAAAGTGTTTTTTTGAGTTATGAAAAAGTGTTTATCTTGTTCATGAGAGAGACTTAAAAGTTTGTTCTGCATAAAAGGTTAACAAGTGTTACATACCATCAAATTTTCATGATCTTTAAAGACAGAAAAGTGTCTGATGCCAGCTGATAAAAGTTTGTAAAAAATATCTTGGCAGGTTTATGACATTTTGAAAACAAAGTTTGGACTTTAGTGATTTCATTTGATAGATAAAAAAAAGTGTTGTAGTAGAAGTTCAGTTTTCAGAAGATTATTGAGTCATATTGTTGTTGGATATTGGACATAATGCCAGTACTATCAAGAAATGAACTTATAAAAGCCAGTGTTAAACTCTTGGAAAAAGTGAAATCGTAAGTATTTTATTACTTACATTCAAATGATGAACTTGAACAGTTATTTCTAGAATGTAATCGAAATTAATTTATAATAGAATTGGAATGGAAATGTTTAGTTCCACAATTAATGCATTAATTTTGTGATAAAAAAATTTCTCCATTGAACTATTAATTTAGCCTTTACTTCAGCTGTAAGGAAAATTTTAAGTTTGAAAATGGAAGAAAAATTCCAGCTTTGCAGTCCGACATCTCAACACTAATTTCTTACAAAATATTAAAAATGGCTACTGTGATTGGGAGAATCTTTTACAATTTTAGAAAAAATGATCTGTCACATGTCACACATATATTGTATAAAATTGCCGTATTGTTACTCAGATTGTTCAAGGTTTTATGAAAATCAAGCGATTTGACTTGATACCTTGTTGTATCAATTTATATCAGTTCAACTTACCAGTTAACTGTATAAGATTTAGTACCATTTAAGTGTTGTTAATTTGTTGGAGAGCTTTTATCTTTCTGTTGGGGGTGCAAAGTATTTACATAAATATTTTACTGTAAATGTTTGATCTGAAGTGGATTATAGAATTAAATACATTGAAGTACGGGATATTATCAAGATAGTGATAAGGTCTTCATTTCCTTCATTTTTGTCCTCAGATATTGTTAAAATCTGTTATTAACTACTAAGATTTGTAATCGAACACATTTGATATGGGTTTTCCGAAGTTAAGTGGTTTTTACATTGTTCAAACTTCCGCCAAAAGTTGTCATAAAGGAATTATATTTTATCAAGTCTTAATTTTATAAAGAAATGAATCAATGAAAGGTCCTAAGATAATTTGTAAGATTGCCAAATTTGTCCCATAAAAGGGGTCATAGGTTATTTCAATTGAACATTAATATGAGTCATTTGAAGGTAGCACATTTATGAACATTTTCTCTATTTATGTCATTTACTCAATGAAAGTTCATTAATTTTTTTCCTTGGCAAAAATAGAGCTGATAATAGATAAAAATTTTAAGAACAACCTTGAATTTTTTATGAATTGATTGAAAATTATGTGTGAAATATGTAACAACTGCATAAGGCATATTTAAGCCTGGAAGTCAGGATGAGTGATAAATTGTATCGAAGTTACAAACATGAAATGCACCATTTCAAGAAAAGATTGTAAGTACAAATATTTCAATTATCATTATTTTTTATTGAAAATTTCAGTAATTTTCAGAAAGACATTTTGGGGTGGGGTGATGTATATGGTTGTTTCAACCAGGGTTTCCACTGGCCAATTTTATTTTTCCGCCAAGGGTGGGGGGTTCCGGGAGGGAGCTCCCGGCCGTCGAAAATTTTTCAATTTCTCATTTTTAAAGACTTAATTTACAACATATCTAGAGCTTCAACTGTTATGAATATTTTATGGCATTAAAGCATTTTAAAATGATAAATCTAATATTTTTCTGACTTTAATTTTCTAAAATCTACATACATCATATCAACAAATTACAATTGATTTATCATTATCAGGGCTCACACTGGCTTAAAAAAATAATAGCCAATATTCTTAATTTAAAAAAATGATAGCCAAAATTTCGGATATATTTATACCTCTACTGTTTTCTTAGATCTACATAAAACCATGGCTTTAATTAGCATATAGAAATTAAACTTGCCGACATTCACAGAATGCAGCCCTTTTTTCTGAATCACTTACTGAAAAATGGCATCATCACCAATGTACTTAAATTTTTTTGTCTTTGTACTAAAGATTTTCAAACAGAACATTGCTTCTTTTTGTTTTAAATAATTATGAAAAAAATCGGAGTCGCGAAAATATGTGACAATTGGAAATTTTTCTGTTTTCTGCAGAAATATACATAATTTAGGTTGTTCTTTATTAAATTGTGTGGGAGTAAATACTTTTTAATTATTTTAACATTGCTTTCCACTGGCGATGTAATCAAGCAGCCTAAAACAAATTTCAAAAGTTGCAATTTCAGCGAGTAATTCTCCCAACATGTGACCGTCGACAATAAGGTCAAATTGACATGTAATCGCCGCTGGCAGTAACACTTTCCACAACTTTCATCTGGATTTATCAATCAGCAATCAATTAGGGCATTTTTTTAAATATACATCCGAAAAATATTTTTTTATGCTTTCTTTTTCGCCACTTCCAAATATTTTTTCGCCATTTGCGAAATTGGCGAATTGCAGCGGAAACCCTGGTTTTAACTCTTAACAGTAGGAATTGACAATAAAGAAGATGCTAACTGGTCAAGCTGATGAATTTTATTTACAAGGAGAACATGTCAATGTGTGAATGATTGATAGTAAGTCAGTGGAAATAAAATTAAATTGCCCTATCATCAAACAATGGGCTTGAGAACTTTTGGTCAAGCTATTTGAATTGTCCTGTACAGGTGAAAGGTGACCAGTGTCTATACTTACATAACTTAAAGGGGTTGAGGTTTAAAGCAGACGGCCCTTTCCTTTTAAGTGCAGGCAATTTCATCTCTATAAACAAAAAAGGAGCATAAATAACTCCTTGACATACACCCAGGTTTGGCAATTATAGCTCAAGATGTTTAGCCTTAATTTAGTCAAGGTATATTTGATGATAAAATGGTTTTCTTGACCATATTCTACAGTCAAACAAAAACACTGAACATTTCTTCATCTTCTCTTTAAATATATTCTAGAGATAACACTTAAGTTTCACATAGAAATTGTTCAGATTTGTTCAGAAAGCTACTATTTTCAGCCACTGTTGTCTTTGTACCCTTAAACAAGTGTGACAAGCTACCTCTCAATTTTAACTCAGCACACATTTTTGAATACCTGTGAAAATGGACATATGGCTTTAATGTGTTAAGATGTGGAAATGGACAGGTGAAAGAAAAGTTACCTGAGGTACAGGAAAAATTATCATGATGTCAGGCTGTGCACAGTTTATCATTATGATTATGAAAATGATGGACATATATAGTTGTTTCAGTTAATGTTTGCTGTATTTATTGAACTGAGGAGTAAAAAACTTTTATAACTATGATCCACTGTTGTTTTTAGCTTCAAAAAGGTAAACACTTTTCACTTTTTGAATACCGGTAGTGGTAGTACTAAATGAAATCATTTTCAGACCAAAATTTTGTGAATGTACTCTCTCTTGCTTTTTCTCTCTCTCTTTAGCCATCTACACTGGTTTCCCACTTGAATGCCACAAGAAGAGTTTTGTTATTAAGTAAGATACAGAAAGCATACAATTCCAGATACTCTTGGTTCAGTGTATAGATTTGGGTTCACTCCTGGTTCAGTGTATAACACTGACACATGAGTTCTCAACTTCTGGGTTCTCTCCTGGTTCAGTGTATAACACTGACACGTGAGATCTGGGTTCACTCCTGGTTCAGTGTATAACACTGACACGTGAGTTCTGGGTTCACTCCTGGTTCAGTGTATAACACTGACACGTGAGTTCTGGGTTCACTCCTGGTTCAGTGTATAACACTGACACGTGAGTTCTGGGTTCACTCCTGGTTCAGTGTATAACACTGACACGTGAGTTCTGGGTTCACTCCTGGTTCAGTGTATAACACTGACACGTGAGTTCTGGGTTCACTCCTGGTTCAGTGTATAACACTGACACCTGAGATTTGGGTTCACTCCTGGTTCAGTGTATAACACTGACACGTGAGATCTGGGTTCACTCCTGGTTCAGTGTATAACACTGACACCAGATCTGGGTTCACTCCTGGTTCAGTGTATAACACTGACACATGAGATTTGGGTTCAAAACTAGCCTCATCCAAAAGACAGCATTGTTAGATGGGGGAGGGGATCAAACTCACAAGCCCTGCTTAAGAAGTCCTGTGTGTTACCTCTGGCTCACCCTTTTGCACTATAACAGTCTCAAGTACCACTCATATAGTAAAAGGAGTAGCAGAGTTAACTGTTATGAACAACTTTATTAGCTACTATTTTGTTGAACTCCTGTAAACAGCTTTTCATAAACATTGTTTGCTTAGATTTATCCCTTGTTGAAAAATATCTTGGTCAAGAAATGTTTGAGGTTTCACTTAGTCATTGAATTTCATGGACAAGTTGTGTAGCAGTTGTTGCAAAACAAAATCTTCCAAAGGTGCCCAGGATGTTCTGGTGACAGTAAAACAAAGATAGTAATTGCCATTTGTCTAACTTCCGTACAGTTGTGTTGTTTATTTTAATGACACAACAAAAAATGGGAGGCTAATTACTGTTCAGGTGTAAAACCTTTGTTTCTGATATTATTAGGGATTTTAATTACCATCCGTCAGGGAAAGTTAGTTTTGAAACAATGAAACAATTGTCAATCGAAAAAATCTAGATTTTTGATAAACGTTTTTCTCTGTCTTTGTTCAGAGTAACATTGGTTGAGCAGGCAGACCATACGTCTAAGGGCCTTTATCTGATGGTGACTGAATCCCTGATGGTTATCACAAGCTCATGTTCCAGCTCTATGATGTTCAAGTTCAGTGAAAAATTAAATAACTCAGTCATCATTTAAGTAAGCTTAAGTTCAGATCAATGTGGAATTTAGTTCGTCATCAGATTCATATTCTTTTTCTTATGTCTGAATAGTGGACTACTAGTAGCTTGTTTGATTTGCAAGACGAATTATAATCCACTTTTTTCCTGTTTATTTACCAGTTTACTGGTATTAAAGTGGATAAATATGGATGACATTCAGAGCACTTGTTTGATTTGGAGGTATGTTGAATTTAACAAATTCTACAATCTTATGCAAGGTCTACTTACATACAGTATATATTTTTATATTTAAAGATAATTAAAGTTCTTTTACATAGAATTGTAAAATGTAAGATAGTATTAAATCTGTTTTGAAGCTGCATATTGATTGAAAAGCATTTTGTTGATTTCCTTATGTAAGATTTACTTGTGTTTGTGTGATTGGACTAAGTTGTGACTTGTCTATCAGATATTAATTCCTTGTTAATTGAAAAGTTTTTGGTAAAGTGTGATGAAGATATCATAATAAGTAATCTTGTAACAACATGTGATACAGGTTCTGATAATGAGTCTGTAGGTTACTTTGATGTGTCTTGGTGAAGACAAGAGAAACAGTATAGATAAAGATGATGATTATCACTGTAATAACAAACAGCCATGTTTCTATTATCAAATGCTTATCTTAACTAGTTATCATTCTGAAATGCTGTAATTGTTTGTCTGTGTGGGTGATAGGACTGTTTTTTTATGATGAAACAGATGACTGGTTAAAGATATGTTTTTATAGTCATAATGATATTAATCTGATTAAGAAAACAAAAAATCAGCAAAGAATTTTAGAATTCAAACTTTGTCACAGTTTTCATATCCTGTTAGTACATTGTTGACTGTCAGTGAGACAAAATGTTTCCAGGGAACTGTATAGTGTTGAGACCAAGGGCTGTAACTCCTGTGTAAGTCAGCATTGTTCTGTCATAAGGATAAAATTGGTGTTTTTTTTGTTTTTGTTTTTTATTTGTGGGGGAGGTTTGTACACAATGTTATTTTCAATCAGTCAGAAAAAGATAGAAAAAATAATGATAAATCAAGTTTTAGCAGGACAAATTAATTTATTGCATGAAAACTAAAAAAAATATTGAAAGTGATGTTGATAAAAAAGTGCCTTGAGATTTAAATGTAATTATTATGATGACGATTTTTTTATATAGATCAGATATCATTGTCAGTCTTTTGATTGACATATATAATTGACAGTTAAAGAGACATATGGTTGCGGAAATGTGATATGTTATATGAACAATTATTTGGAAATAGAACCTGCAGAAAGTGTATTGTATAATGTAGATATGTGTGGAGATAACAAAAGTGCATGTCACAATTGAGTAAATCATTGTGACAGATTTCTTGTGTGTTTATGCAGTAAGAAACATGAGACTTACATTTTAGTTGACAAAATAGGTAATCATTCAACATCACTCATTGAAATTTATAGATATTTCAAAGGTGTAGATCTTGTAATGTTGCAGGTGATTTAATGTAAAAGTTTGGACATTTAATTTGTGAGAATTTATTTGTATGGATTTTACTTTGTGGTTGGCTTAAACTGTAATATTTTTCTTCCGTCTTAAAAAAGTAAGCAGTTTGTTTAGTGTATTGGTCACACAGATGATAAAAAAGAACTCCAGTTTTTAATAGGTAAGCTTTTTTCAGTAATTGGAGTATTGATTTTATTTTTGCAAGCATAGAAATACACTAAATATATATAAATTTATTGCAGCCATTATAAAACTGTTAATTACAAAACAATTTTCTCTAAAATTCAAGAAAAACCCTTCAGCCTTTGCATATTTAACCAGTCTGTGCACATCCAAGAATACTAACCTTCGATCAGCCTTAGCATTTAACCAGTCTGTGCACGTGCAACAATACTGCCTCAAGACTGCAGGCCTGATTTTGCTTCAAGCCATAGAAAGATCCTTACAAGTAAGATGTAAATTCTGAATCACCTTGTAATTGAGTTGACAGTACAACATATTTAGTGACTGCATTCATTGTGCAAATATTGATATAAAATGAAAACAAAAGAGCGACAAGGTGTCAGTGTCATGTTCCATTTGTTTGGGAACCAGCACATCCATGTGACAATGTTTTTTTTTAAGTTAATCAATGTCCATCATCTTAGCTAAAATGATAAGCAGCTGTTGTACATGTTTTCAGTTATATAAATACAGCTTTCTTAGATTTTGCTGTTGATATAATTGTATTGTTATAATTGACAGAAACGGTCACTTTAAACAGGTAAAAGTTAAAGCTATTTCAGCATGTATTGAGGAGAAAAATTAATTGCTTTCCTATTTTGTATGTTACTGTAATTTTGGCAGTTATTTTGAATTGTCAGTTTAAAAGTGTTAGTTAATTTGTGTGAATTCAAGGTAAAAAAGGGAAACATTATGACAATAATCGTGGGATTACAGATAAAGTAACTGATATAATTAGAAGACAGAGGTCTTATCTTGTATAGTATTGTATTATGATAATCCTTGATAATTTCACTCACTTATAATGGTCTCAAGTTGTAAGTTATTAAATGTTATTACATGTATGATTCATTAAAAACACTACAACAGAAAGAATGGTTAAATTTGTAAAATTGACCTTGTATTCCAGACAAAATAGAAATTTTATCTATGGTGTATATATTTTGGTTGACTGTTATAAAAATGAATACGGGTATAAATGAGCATTTGTTAAATCCTTATCATTAAAGATTTTATCATAACAAATTTGATAAATTACTTTGATTGCTTTGTCTGCATTTTAACACTAAGAAAAAATTCATTTATTTGTTAAATTTAAAAATTTTGATTTTTGATCGAAGATGATTAAGTGATATTTTTTATTTTTATTTTGCATTTGACTTTTTTTAACCTTCAGTAAAAAAATATAAAATTTATGTTCTTTGTTCTTGATAATGAAAGATAATTCATGGTAATAAATCATGTTTGCTTTACTTGGCCACATTCACTTTATCTCATTATACCCCCACAAAACGAAGTTTGGGGGGTATACAGCAGGAGCTTGTCAGTCGGTCGGTTGGTCTGTCGATCAGTCCATTTCGTGGTTTCCGGATGATAACTCTTGAAAGAGTCAATGGATTGTAATAATTTTAAGTACACAGGTGTAACATCATGAAATACATGTCAAGCTTTAATTTGGGTTCAGACCACTAAATTTTTACAGAGTTATGGCCCTTTTCATCTTCAGTTTTGCAAAAAAAAAAAAACGGTTTCCAGATGATAACTCTTTAAGGAGACATTGGATTGTAATAATTTTAGTACACATGTGTTACATTTAAAAATACAGGTCAAGTTCGAATTTGGGTTCGGACCAGTAAATTTTTTACAGAGTTATGGCCCCTTTTCATCTTAAGTTTGCAAAAAAAAAAAAATCATTTCCAGATGATAACTGTTTAAGGAGTCAATGGATTGAAAGTATTTTGGATACACAGATGTAACATCATTTAATACAGGTGGAGTTTGAATTTGGGTTCAGACCACTAAATTTTTACATAGTTATGCCTCCTCACATATTCAGTTTTGCCAAAAGAATGGTTAACACATGATTTTCCTTTAAGGAGTCACTGGATTGAAATTAGTTTTGGTACACAGATAAAACAACATAAAGTACAGGTCAAGTTTGAAGTTGGATTCAGACCACTAAATATTAACATAGTTACTTTCATCTGTTATTTTGCAAAGAGATGGTTTCCAGATGATAACTCTTTAAGGAGTCAGTGGATTGTTATTATATTTTGTACTCAAATTAACACCATTAAATACAGGTTGATTTCAAATTTGGGCACAAACTGCTAAATGTTTACATAGTTTTTTCATTTTACCAGTTTCAAACTTGTTTTGGTAATCTAAAATCTTACTTGATACATTTATGTGTACAATGTTTGTCTTTCTTTTCACTAGAGATAATTTCTTTTTACATGTTTCTTTTTGCCACAAAAGTAACTCCCGTCTCCATCAAGGACATCAGTGGGGGTATTAATTGCATTCAGAGAAAGCTCTAGTTATACCCCCAAAATGAAGTTTGAGGGGGGTATATAGGAGTCACCCGGTGGCTTGTGGGTCGGGTGGTCTGTTGCGATTTCCTTGTCAGGAGTATAACTTGAAAACTAATGGTTGGAATTCAATGCAACTTCATACAGTGATCAAGCACAATGACAGGAAGTGCATTGTATAAGAGCTATAACTCCATTTTCACTGTTTGCACAGTTATTGCCCTTTGTGTTCCTTGTCCGGAGCATAACTTGAAAAGTAATGGTTGGAATTCAATTCAACTTCATACAGTGGTCAAGCACAATGAGAGGAATTGCAATGTACAAGAGATAACTCTGTCTTTTTAGTTTGCAGAGTTATTGCCCTTTGTTGGTTTTCCATGTCCGGAGCATAATTTAAAAACTAATGGTTAGGATTCAGTGCAACTAAATACAATGGTCAGGCAAAATAAGGCCAAGTGCAGTGTTCAAGAATCATAACTCCATCTTCACTGTTTCAGATTTATTGCCCTTCGTTGGTTTTCCTTGTCTAGAGCATAACTTGAAAAGTAATTGTTGGAATTCAATGCAACTTCATACAGTGATCAAGCACAATGACAGGATGTGCAGTGTACAAGAGCCATAACTCCATCTTCAGTATTTGCAGAGTTATTGCCCTTTGTTGGTTTTCCTTGTCCAGAGAATTACTTGAAAATTAATGGTTTGATTTCAATGCAACTTCATACAAAGGTCAAGCACAGTGAAAGGAAATGTAATGTACAAGAACAACAACTATCTTTAATTTCCCACAACCATAACTCTATTTCAATTCTTTGACAAAGTATTCTGTTACTAATAACTACCTCAGTTCCGAAGCAGTCTTGGGGGGTATTAATCACATTTAGTGATAGCTCTAGTTAGTTTTATTTGTGTACATGTTTTCTATGTTAAGATCATGTTAAAAATGATGGTATTAAAGTAATTATGTTCTGTCATGGTAATATTGTAATTTCGGTAAGAGAACGAGAACATTATTTTCCCAAAAATTAAATGGCTGTAATTACTTCTGCTTAAGTTGGATATTAACTGGGTAAATGAACTTTGAACATAATTGTTCTGTGTAAATGAAAGCTTGCCTGACCTATTGATCTTGGTAAAATATTTTTTCTTCCTTCACAAGATGAGATTACTTTCTGGTGCAGGTTTCTCACATGTACAAGCAAGAAATGAAATGGCTTGATAATTCATCATAAAATCTTTGTGCAGGTTGTTTTTAATATTATTATTATTATTTTGCTGTGGCCATTGTCCCATAGAGTGATAAAAAGCATTTAGTTACTTATGGTCATCTTGTCTTTCAGGGGATGAATTCCTGATAATTGAATGATTGCAGTTTTATAATGTTTTTCTGTTTTATGAAAGGTTGTGTGTAAAATGATCATAAAACATGGACACTGTTCTTTCTTCTGACAGATACTGGAGCACTCATGGGTTTATATCTGTCAATTTATGGATTTTCAGTTCATTAACATCAATTCAAGAAGTTTATTGTCATCTCTAGCAAATATTTAGTTAATAAATTGAAGTTATTTATACCTTGCTCATCTTCTAATGGATGGTTTTTGTTTTCTGTGCTAAGTTTTAGTCCATTCTATATTAGTGTTTCAGTTTACAAGAAAGAAGCAGTAAATGCTAGAACAAACAATGTCATTTGATCAGTAATTGTGAATTGATTACAGGAAAATTGTTCGTGGCATTGTCATTTATATATTTTTTTTGTGTGTGTGGAATCACTCATTTGGAGAGGTATTGGTACAGTGAGGACACAGTTCTTTGAACTGGAAATGGACTTAAGACATACATAGAATTGCGTTTTTTGTTGTTGTTGAATAGCATGTTTCTGAAACACAGTTTATTTAAAGGATTCTCAGCTGTACTGAAGATTCTTGACTTAGTACTGTGACACTTAATTACAATCAAAACACAACTCTGTCTTTTTCATAACATTGTTTTAAGAAAGTGAGTTGGAAACAGTTTTTGTTAATCAGGAATAAGATTACTGGTAATGATGTTTGTGAAATGTTCTCTTTTACTTACTCTAACAAATTCATTGTGTTGTATACAATTATTTCATTTCTGTGTTTCCCTCAGTCTGATTGTTTCACAAACAAATACATGACGGTTGTGCAGGTGACATTCAATTTCTGATATTGATTAATTAAATATGTTTTCTCCTACTGATGTTATGCAGGTGTATATGTTGTTTATTTTCAGTGGTGGTGTGTTTAAATGTCCAGAAGATGACAAGCCTCTAGATTACGCCAAGGTGAGTGCAATACTGTAGTACTTCAAATTAGTTTATTATACCATCAGTTTGTAGCATAATGCCATCATTCTTTGGAGTTTCATTGATTATGAAGTTTCTGTTAAAAGTATGTCTGATAGACTTCTTTTTTGAGAAGGTGTCAATGTTAACAAGCCAGATGTTGACACTGGTAAAAGCCCTTAGAAACTAGAAGTTGAAAGTTCAAACCTTTTAGTGATTAGTAAATTACATTGCCTGTCTGCTGGATGCCTGTGCAGTTGCAAGGTACATTTTGGATACAAATTGGATCTCAGAAAACATAGATAGTGGTGTCTTATAAAAACTGAAAGCAGGGGGTGAAACATGGTTAAAAACAACCAGATTCCACTTCCTTTTACTATTGCTTATAGGTTTCTTTTTCATATGAAGAAATGAATGATAATTATTGTGAAATGAATGATAATTATTTGGATGAATATTATTTGCTGTAAGGTTTTATTCTCTTGATTGCTCTGTGGTTCATCTGTAATCAATTTATTTGTGATATGACTGTAAAGTCAGAAAATTTGCAGAATTGCAGGTTGTCTGAATCAGAAATGCAAACTTGGAAAATGCCTGATAGCCACAATTAATGTGATTTGATTGATTAAAGTGACACACTTCATGGACTGATTATTGAATATTGATTGGATAACCTAATTAGTCCTACAGCTGCCTCTGTGTTATGGTTGATTTTGACAAGATTACAGAATGAATACATACATCATTTTGTCTGTCACATTATGGTCATTATTGGTAAGATGACCAGTACTGGCTAAAGCGGTTACCAGGTTTTGACCACCCATAGACTCAGACAATGCTGTGATTGATAAAAAATGTTTCTGGGACCTTCTGTTACCAATTTCCTGTATAAGTTGTTTTATTAGATACAGGTTATTTGTGTCTGGCCAGATATATAGTGCAATTACTTCTTTTTGTGACTGAGATAATTTATCTGGTAAAATAAGCTAACTTGTCCTCATTTTATGGAACAAAAAAAAGATGTCCTAATTAGGGCTAAAACAGAAGATTAAGCCAGTAACCATAATATTATTGATGACAGCTGGATGGAACGAGACTTTTGTAAGAAGAATTCTGTATGTACGCATTTAATCAGCTAAGTTTGCTCTAACTGTCTTCTAACTACTTTGCATTTCAAGAGACCCTTCCATAATCTTTTACTAAACATAAGTCTTTCAAGGTAAATCACAAAATGTAACAGCAGTAAGTAATAGTACCATAAGATATTCATATCTGATTTGCAAGCTGTTGTCTTGAGTTGGTAGTCATCGCTGATGTATTGATAAAAACCAACAGATTGATACAATATTAAATTATCTTGTATAATCAGTGTATCTTAGATACATCTCTATACTTTTGCCTGATAAACAGTTTCATATACTTTTGCTTTTCTTTTATCTGTTACAATAATTGTTGATCTTTTCCTGGTGTGTCTTACAAGTATATAGAATAAGTATTTCTGGCAGAGGCTCCGTGAAAGCTCTCTGAAAAATTTATCATCAAAATATAACTCTTGAGAAGAGAAGGCAGAAACAAAACAGATATACAGACAAAAATCTACTTCAGTCTGATGCAAAATGTGAACTTTCGACTGTTTTTCATGAATTCATGGACTTTAAGAATTTCATAATTTGATTATGTAAATGGCATTTTCAAGGAGAATATTTCTTCTGTGGGAAAGGAAAGATTAATTGCAAAAAAGGTGTTTGTATTTTTGAAATGCTTTTACAATGAAAAGAATGGATAAAACAAGGAAGGCAGGATTTTTTATAAAGCCAACAACATTTCGCTTTTCACCAGACAGATCCCAAGATTCTTCAATAGGATTGAGGGTAATTTTTGTTTTCTCCCATAATTTAAGGAAGCTATCGATTCGAAGATTTTTGTTATCAAACAAAGTGTCATTTTCATTCAGACATTAGGTAAAATTCAGAAATACAATGAACATATTGTAAAAGATCGTTAGTTTCTAATATCAGTTCATGAAAAAAGACCAAATTTTGATCTGTCTACCTACAAAAATGTCAGTTACATTTATCGATATTTTTTCTGATCTATAAAACAGACAGGTTATAAAGAATTTTATGTTTTTTACCTGTCAGCATCCTTTAATGGCCACTTGTAAAGTTTAATTCTCAGCTATAAATGACACTGAAATATGTGATATCTTTGCTTTTAATACTTTGGCTTTATGGTCACCTTACCAAGAAAGTTAAAAGCATTTTTTTTAATAAAACATATTATGAAATTTGATAATGAGTATCCATATTTGGGATAGCTTTCTTAATACCAAAAAAGTCTTCCATGTAAATTGATGTAAAACACACCAAAGCTGCCTGGCATTTTGCATACCCTGAGTAATTTAAGAACATAGGAATTTTTTTAAGAAATCTAGGTTAATCAGTCCAGTTGCCACAGGAGCTAGGAACATTACTACCATTAATCCTTATATATGTGTGAATGAAAATCATAACTTTTAACTAATTGTTATGTGTTACAACTATAATATGTGTATAAGAAGGTCTGATATATAGTCTTAAGGTACCCTATATACAATTAGTTGTAATCATTTACACACGTGTTTAAAGGGTCCTAGTTATGTTTCTAGTACCTGAGATGTAAAATATCAATAGATGTTGAAATTGAACCTCAGAAGAAGAAAGCTGATGTCAGTATTTACAGTTCAACAAAACGATTATTTATGCTCCAGTTAATGATATTTTACTGTATGTCCTGCAGACAGATAACAGTAATGTTTTTGCCACTAGTAAAAATATGCTAGGACTATAGGTGTAAAGTATACAGCTTCTTCTAGGATAAATACCAACCCGGCAGCAGTTGGTAAAATGCAGGATTAAATTGCAGTGGAGAGTTTTAGATTGCTATATGATATATGGATTTAGATAAATGTTTGAAGTTTGTCAAAGATAAAGATGGTGTCACCAGGGGACTTCACAAGTTTCATGTAACAAACAGTGTTCATTGAAGACTTAAGGGAAAATCTACAGACTCACTGGATACTTTCTTTCTGTGTTTTATGTGAGTTGATTTTTTACAGTATTAAAGGTAAACCAAATATTTTATAGATGTTCTTGAAATATGGAATGTTTGTGAAATTTATCTTTCTGTCGTGACTCTTATTTCAAGTACATGTAAACCAACTGTACTGCCCAGTGGTTAAGACGTTTGTATGAGGAGTAGGAGGTTAAAGGTTTGAGTCCCATCAGGGGCTTGTTCTGATGAGGCTTAGTTTATGAGCTGCCAGGTACTTAAAGAAATGATTGCCTGCTGATTGGCATTTGGCCTATTGGATAAGGAATCTTGGAGTAAATATATACATTAGTAAAGGTATCTCATAAGCCAAGGAGGCTTTCCCTTTTCAGTAGGAGTGACACTTTAGCAAAGAAAATTTATTTCAGTTGGCTGCCTCCCTAAGATTTTAACGAAAAAATTTAAGTAGTGATTATCAAATTTTATTGCTTGGTTTTGAACCCAAAACATCCTGGTTGAAAGTATAATGCTTGCAGTTTGTGTCTATAATGCACCATAATGTTTCAAATGAATGAAAGAATACTGTGTAGCAATAAATGTTTAGATGTTAAGAATTTAAGAGGACAAAAAGTTAATGCAGTATATGCATAAAGAATTCTTTTGGTAGAAAACAAGCAGTTAAGAATGAATTACCAAAGCTGGTAGCAGATTTATTAAAAAGAGTATCAAATATATGTAAGTATTTTAATATGTAACTGAAGCAGCTGTTATTGTGATGGTTGATTGTTTTGAAAACTGTGCTCTAAATAAGCATTTGTTTTTATGGCTCACTGTCAAAGTTCAGTATAATTCCAGGTACATTTGTTTTTGTTCCAACACTGATGGATGTTAAAATTTGACTGTTTAATGGTTCAGCGCTGTCTCCATGTATGTTCTTCAAGAGCTTTCAAAAGTATTTAAATAGTGTTGCATTAATTAAATATCTTTGTCAAATACAGTTACCGTCTTTATCCATGATAGTTGCCCTTTTTCATGTATTTCTTTTTCTGTCCCAGTTCAGAAGAAAATGAATCATTGCTGTGGAAGCTGTTGAAATCATTGCCAGAAAATAGTGGTTTCCCCTGGTGTGCAAATGTTTTTCTAAATCTTTATTTTACATACTCATAAGTTTTTTTTTAATGGTTTATTCCTTATTAGAATACTTAGTCTTCCTATAAAGACATTTTAATTTTGGCAATGGCTTCTGGTCGACCATAGTTTGTTGACAAGGTTATCTTAACCCCATCAGCCTTAAAATATGATAATCTATTTGTATGTTATGTCTTTGCTTATGTTTAACTGACATGAAAGAGAATACAAAATATTTGTAGATAACAAATGTTTAAAGGGTCATTTGCTGGTATGTGACATGGTTTTATGTTTTGTCTTTTGATGACTTGGCATTTTAATTCTGTCACACATCTTTCCCAGTGGATGTGAACAGTGAATGATCTTCTGTTAAGTGTACCTTGCATACAGAAGTGTATAGTACCAGAAATGTCATTCATATAGTACAGAAAACATTGTCCATGGTGCAAAAGACATGAGTGCACAAGGGTATAATCTATTTCTAGTCATGCGTCAGATAATGTATATCATAGAACCCTTAATTGATCTTAACAAAGATGTCTATGCAGGTTTATAAAAGAAAAGTTTCACAAGATTTTTAAATGGCTCTAATTCTTTCACAATTGAAAAAAAAATGATGAAGGACAGGAATGTCAGTAAAATTGTTATACAATATAATCATTTACTGACACTATTATTTGTAGAAAGGGGCATAATCTTTGTTTTTTGAGCTATTTCCTGTCTTCCCTTGATATAGATTTAGCTTGGTGTAGGTTAGTGGATGAATCATGAAGGTGTAATGTGAATATTGACTGCCAAGTTTGATAACATTAATAATCAGTCAGATATCAGTTGGTCAACAGGTTTAAACAAAACAAAAGAAGGATATCTTTAACTGTCACCATATTTTGTGACTGACTCAAGTCTGGATACACTTGTTAATAAGAAAAGACAAATGGCTTGACAGATAAAACAATATGAGGGGGTGGACAACTGTTCACAAGGATTTCATGTTTTTAATTGATGCTTTAGGGAATGTAAAATTTTTTAGCAAATTGAACATATTGTCATAATTAGGAAGTGGTTCTAGAATTCTGTGCTTTAGAAAATTGTTGATGAAATAAGATCCAAAGGAAAACTTTGAATAGGAAATTATATATGTTGTGATCTATGAGGTCAAATTTGTCAATAATCAGAAAATTTCAAAATAAATAAATAGGTGATACAAGAGTTCTATTGCTTTTAAAGTTCAACCATGACAGTTAATGTAAACTGCAATATTGACACCTATTGTTGGTAGGCTATACAGGAGAACATCAGATATGTGTTTTGAATGGGTAATTATTGATAATTGATGAAGCTGTATCATATGATGGTGTCACTCTTCAGCACATTGGTAAATCAGCTTATACTGTGTAAGTTTAATCCATAGACTAATGATATATCCAAGCTTCTAAGGTAACATGAATTAATCAGGATAAAAAAGGCTTGATCAGTTGTTTTATTGTTGTGGTCACATGGATAACAAAAAGATAACGCAGGAAAAAAACATGTTCATGGATTAAACTTATTGACTCGGAGTTTTATTGAAGGATTCAGTTGATAATGAAGTTAATTGGATTGAAGCATATCGGTTGATTGACTGGAATGTGGTTTTGTTGTTCGGGTTTACTGTCTTAAATGGAATGTAAATGGGAAATGAACTGGAAGTGCAATGCGTTGCGGACATTTAATGCACTTTTAATACAGTCTTTTAAACTGGTTTATTGATCTAAATGAAATACGAAATGAAACTTTTCCATCAGTTTTGAACAAGATTGGTTGGACTATATTTTGATATACTGAGTTCATAAATAATTAATTTGGAATAATACAGTGTGTCTCTAATTCTATTGATAATTCATAAGAACAAAACATTGTCTGTCTGCTGTCTTATTTGAATAACTTCAGTAAGGTTGTTTTCCTTTGATAAAAAAAAAAGACACTAGACAAAAGAACACGTTTGAAAAAGAAAAAAATGTCCACCTCCAGTGTAGAAAGCTTTGTGTGCATTCCCAGAAATGCATGTGTAATGGTAAGGTATTTTTGTGATCAGTAATTAAAGAGAAATGTAATGTACAGAAATGTACAAAAATTGCTGCAGCAAGCATTTCACATGGATCATTAAGTCTGTAAATTTAAGTAGCAACATTGTAACACTTAAATTAACCATATAATTTTGCTGTAATTTAAAAGTTAATTCAATATTTAGGGTGTTTTCTTACTCTTGGGATGAAAAAACAGAAATTAGGTAATGTACAAGTTTAAAATAAATCTGTTTACATTTGAAAATTGGGATTTTCTTAAGTCAGCCTTTTGAAATTGAAGAAATAGTTTCCCTTATCAAATGACGCTTACTTCATCATTAGTTGAAAGATATCTTTTACTACGTTACAGATATTTTGTATTTGTGTTACAAGTATTGTATGAAAGATGAACTATATCGCAATGAGTAATGAGAGTAGTTTACCACTAATTTTGTCAAGTATGAGATAGTGTATAATTTTACCTACATACAAAATAGACATGATGCAATGTAAAAACCGTAAATGAAAATATATAATCAAAATTGCTTTGTAAATACCCTCAGACTAGAACATTTATGAAAATATTAGGATGGAAGGTTACAGTGGGGTAATACAAAAGGGGACAGAAGGAAAAAGAAAGAAAGGGAGAAGACTGAAATTGGATTTGATTGGTAGAAAAGTTCTTCCAAGTGAAATCTTTAGTTCTGGAGATGTGAAAGTCTCTTATGACAAAGTACATGTAAATAATTTTTCATTTTCTGTATAATGTCTGTTCTGCTATATCAACCAGTTTGTATTATTGTAACAATTTCTCTGCCAGATATTGCCATATGTTCCATTGCAGCTGGATAAAAGGTTTTTCATGTTAATGAATAAAATATTCCCTACAGAGAATTCATTAATAAATCTGCAGCAAACATATCTGATAGGAATAAATGTAATTTTGTAACAGAATGAGTGAGATTTTTTTTCTGGCTAAGTAAATGTGGCTGGCGTGTTAATAAATAATGTCTGTTTATTTGAATACAGGTGGAGGTTAGTAAGCTGCATGTAAGACTTCTGTTCTGTGTGAATTATAATCCTGTAAAGAGAAGTTTAGATTACCTTGGAGCAGCTCAATATTTTGATTCCAATAATCAGGGAGCTTAGAAAAATTAATAAAAAATAAAAATTAATAATTCTTGTAAGCACTTAATGGAATGCCATAGTTTTACTACATGTGACTTTAGCTTCAGCAGCCATAAACAAGTGGAATGACTCCAAGGTCATGCAGATGGTGGTGACATCATGTATAAAAACATTGATTTGGAACTAAAGGTTTAATATTTCAGATGGTTTCTATTTGTAGATATACCCAGACCTAGAGCTTCAAGCAGAAGTCATGAACAGCAATGTGAGATGTAAATATTATAAGGAAGGGTGCCGCTGGGTCGATAAACTTCAGAATCTTCAGGTAAATTTATAACAGGTTTGCTTGTCTTTGCCTTGAGAGGTCAGTGGGTACCATACACTTATAATGTGCAATATAAGTTTCAGGTCTATATAATTGGATGAGGAGCCATGTATACACCTCAGATCAGATCAACAGGGGATATAGTTTTAGAGACTTAGTAATGTGGTCTGTTGGTCAGTGTAATTATGTCTCTACCCACATAGTGGGGTGGGAGACATACTGTTTTTGTAGTTTCTGTCTGTCTGTCTATCTGTCTGTCTGTATGCCATAAAGTTTATCTAATCTAATTCTCCATAATCACTGGTTGGATTGCAATGGAACTTGCTATGATTTATTGATACCAAGCCTAGTTGAGCATATCATCAGCATTTTTCAGTTCAGTGATTTTCAGCAAACTTCTGGTTCTGAGTTTTACAAATTTGAACACATAAAGACATATGGAGTTTGGCCCTTGATTTGTCTCAGTTTGAATACATTTGGGCATATCTCCATAAACACTGATTGAATTGAAACAGGGTGGAGACATGTTTTTCTTAAAAACAATCTCTAGTTCTTTTGAAAAATTGTTAACTAGTGAAAGAAATTTACAAGTTCTAAAAGGTCTTCTGTCTTTAGAGGCAAAAATTTCTATTCAGTAAAATTACTAGGAAAAGGTAAATAAATAATTTCATTTTAATGCAAGATTTGACTAAGAATGTACAGATGCAGGTTTCATGTTAGACATTAATTTGTAAAAGTTGGTCTTGCTGAAATAATGCTCTTAACTGAATTTGATTAAACTTGCTCCAGACTTGTTTGATTGTTACAGCTTTTACTGTCTTCCCTGTCCACTATAAATTGCCATGAAAAGATACTATATATTAGATGACATAAAGTGAGCAGTGCAGATGGCCACTATCTCTCTTAGGATTTTATATCTCTTGACCAGATGACTCCTGGAGTGGGTTTCTCCCTATCTACAGTTCCTACTGTTCTTTGACAAGTGGATATTACCAAAGACAACATTCCAAATCCAATTTACTCATTGTCAAGATAAAATAAGTCAATTTATGTCACTCAAGGTGGATAATACCTCTTGTACTGAAGTCTAATGACCTCTGTTACTGTCTTACGTCCTCACCTTGTGTACAGAGTAAGTCTATAACAAACAGAATTATCTCTGTAAATATGATATCACTAGTCTTGTGTCCTGTCTTTGGTTCCCTGGAATTCTTAAATGTGTGAAGCATTTAGAACTGGTCCCCTACATCATCTTTTACTACAATAAACAGATCCATGCTGTTTGACTGAACTCACAAGTTATTTTCCATCTTTGGTTCCCTGTAAAATAGCAGTAACAGTTTATGTATGATGCTGGCAAGCATTTCTGGTCCCCTGCACCATTCTTTTACTATTTAGACCAATCTGTTATAGATTTATCTTTTGTGTTTTGTTACCAGTCTTAGATTACCTGCAAATTCAGGAGTTTCTAAAATAGCTCTCAGGATATCATTAGGTTACAAGCATTTCTGGTTCCCTTCATCATGCTTTTGCTAGATTGACCAGACCTTTGCAGCGACAATAACAATGCGAGCACAAACAGTTAGCCACCCAAGTTCTTCCCTTCTCTGGGCAATTATCAGAACTTGTCACAAGTTGAAAAGTTATATTTCTATAAGGCAGTGCCATTTTCAATAAGGAATTTTGAATGCACTCTGAGGATAGAAGGTTAACATACCTTGTAATTATTTACTTTAAAACAGGGGGAAAATGCATCTTCTTTTGATGTATATATAAATAGATAGTAAATGGTAAATTCATGTCCAGTTATCTTTGTTTAAATAGATAAAATTAAATAGTTTCGTACTTGAAATTTTATACGACATTGTAAATCTGGAAGAAGTCATTAACAGTCAGTCTTGCATTTCAGTTAATAAATAAACATGAACCAGTGCACCTGTTGAATCTTTAAATTAAAGGATGATTAAATATAAATTAAAGATACAATTTAATTTTTTATTGGTCCTAAAAGATTTAAATTGAAGAGATATTTTATAATTATACACATGCATTTGGTGTACCTGATCGTTGTGATAGTATTCAGTTACAAAAATGTTTTGATAAATTAAGTTTATACAGAATTTAAGAAAATAAAATTTATTGTATTGATGGATATCAAATTTAATATAGCATGACCATCATTAAAACTCTAGATTTATGATAGAAACTTGATCAGTTTTGTTCATTATAGGCCAACTTTAGGACTTGAATGCATTGTCAGACTGCATCCATTTTAGTCCTTAAATTGACGTTAACTCTTTGAAAAATTAAAAGTTTTGTTGAAAATAAAGTTATATAGTGAAATGGCTTGTTAATCCTTAATATCAGAGCCAGCCTATGGGGCTCATGAGACACCTTTCTTGTTTGTATGAAATCTTTACTTGCTAAAGTAATGCTATACATTTATTGCCATGTGCACAGTAGGTAGGGTATAGGTCTGACTGGGGCTCAAACCTTTGCTGTCCTGTCTAGCAAGTCATGTTAGCCACTATACTTGATTGAACTGGCAAACGTTAGCATTTCTGACAGTGAATTAGAATATCAAACATCAGCATGATATATAGTTTTGCTAAAAAACCAATGTATGCAGTACAGCCGAGGTCCACATTTTGACAAAAGGCATGTTTAGATGCATGTTACACACTGATGCATTTATTTAATTATAAAGCTTTATTAGTTTCATACATCATTGAGGCCGGAAATTTAATCTTTGATACCTTACTGAGATAACTAGCTAAAATATTTAAGGCATTTTAAAGGCAAGCAGTCATGTTTAAACCTTGGTCACTCTTGCGACTGACATGCAAAGAAACATATTACCGGTACAAGCTGACATCCCTTAAATAGTCATGTTGCAAAAGGAGACATCACAGGCCCAGCAGGTTTTGATATTTCTTTTCCAAATTGCAAAATGTAGGGTCAGTTTCAAGTCTGGGTACAGTTAGTGCATTGTTACAGTGTGACTTGAGTTAGTACATAAAAGGTCACAAAAACAGTGTTTAATATAGTTAAGGGGAAAGATTGATTGCCACTGGTGAATATGTGATTTTTCTATAACTTTTTGTAGTATTGTTGCTAAAAAAAATAATGATAATGATAAAAAGATGTAGAATGATAAAGCAAACCAAGTTTTACATTTTCACATGGATAAGATATTTCATCAAGTGAAAAAGTAACTTTGCAAGTCTAGGGTTTGAACTTCCTCCTATAGGCATAACTGCAGAGCTAGGTTTCCTGTTCTTGCATAGGAATTGTTCATTTTACAGTGACAAAAATGTCTCACACTGTTGTTTTTCATTACAGGCTCATTTAGATATTTGCCGTTATGATGCCATACCATGTCCCAACCAGTGCTCAGAAATTTTGTCACGCCTCTCCTTGGATGATCATCTAGAATTCAGCTGCGCTAAACGTATAGTGATCTGCGAGTTCTGTAACCAGGAATTCCCTGGGGATGCCTTTGATCTGGTACGTGTTTCCTTGTTTTATCAAGTTTTGGTATTGATATTTCTCTCAGATTTCCTAGAGCCATTTTTAATCATTGTAGAGGAAATAAGTTAGTATCATCAGATTTTTTTTGCCTAGTTTATTGTTACTATACTTCCTTACAAAAATATACACTATCACTCATACATTAAATCATAGTGACATTTCAAGCAAAAGAGATTTTACAGTATGTCCTTACCTGAAACTGAAAGAAATTCACTTGATTATAATTCTATACAACGTCATATTGCATATAATAAAATTTGTTAAAGAGGAAAAAATCCTATTTGTTTTATTTTGCAGCCATTCATATGATAAGAAAGTAATTGATAAATAACTTGAATATTTAGTTTCTGAAAAGATGAAATGTCAACTACTGATTAAGATTGGACAGTTTAAAGTTTATTAGAAGAATTTGTCATTGAATGGCCTTCAATTATTTCAGCATGTTGGTAACTGCCAGTATGAGATAGTCTGGTGTGAGAACAAATGTGGTGCCAAGCTTGAGCGAAGATTTCTCAACAACCACATGCGCAATGAATGCCACAAACGTACTGTCAAATGTCCTTACTGTTCCAAGGAATTTGTGTATGAAACATTGCAGGTGAAATACTATCTTTAAGCTGTAATTATATGGTTTAGTATGACAAATATCTTGACATGCTGATTCTAATTGTAAGGCTGTACAAATAGATATTTGCTTGCAATATCGATGAAGCATACATAAAAAATTCTATGGCATGGAAAGGTATTGATAAATTTACAACCACAATGACATTCAGTATTCTATTGAACACTGCTTATTTTGTTTGCTTTATTCAGCTAAAGAGAATAAAAGAATAAGACCAAATACACCTAATGTCCAGTGGTAGAACCTTATAAATATTTATTATCTCTGACCTGTGTAATATAAGTTTTGAGAACAACATTCGCAACTTCGTATAAAACTTTAATGACTTACTGTATTTGCCTTGAGCCATCTTGAAAGTGTAGTTTAATTTGAATAATTCAAAGTTGCCATCATATCTTTGCTTGCCAGCTAAATATTTAGTATTTTTGTGCCTTACCCTGATGGGACAAAACTCTTGAATAAGTTTGACATTGAAATTAAGGCTGTTTTAAAGACATTCATTTTTTAAACTTTTTTTTACCATTAAATTTTCATTTCTGTCCCATTATCTTAATCAGAGCCATTTAAGAGGCTTTTAAATAATTCCAAGATATTGATAACAATTTAAGACCACACTAGATTTACTAGAAGCCTGGTACCAGGTTGTTCCATATCATACAATAAAATTCAGCGAAAATATTTTTGAATGCATAATTATGTGCATTTTGAATTAATATGTTATCTCATGAAATCTCAAGTGAGATTGACCTGGTACTAAGATAATGTTGAAGTGTTTACAAGCTCGAATATTGCATAAAACAAAAATATTATACTTTGCAACAAATAAAAAATTGTTTGTCTTGTTTGTTTCAGACCCATCAGTACCAGTGCCCCAGATACCCTGTACCCTGCCCAAACAGGTGTGACCCCACAAAGATTCCACGAGAGGAAGTTGATATACATGTTCAAGAGCTGTGTCCATCTGCCACAGTTTCGTGTCAATTCAAACATGCAGGTTGCACACATAAGGTAAACTTCTTGTTATGTTACAAAGAAGTGCTGTCACAAGTGATAAAACGTGGACTGATGCATTGTTTCCATGTATAGTATGATGTTTGTACAATGTTGTACATAAAACACAAACCATTGTTTTTCATGCTTTGCAACATGTCTGCATTAATTGTGCACAAGTTGAAACAAATGCAAACATTATGATTTTAGTTCATTGTTATGCTCTGACAGTGCACTTTCTATGCCTTGCTAGGTTAATTAATGGTGTGAGACATTTGGTGAATCAAAGATTTAAGTAAGTGTTAACAGTTAGGAAAAATGGGTTTACAGTTAAATGTTTCTTCGAATTTTACACAGCAATGATGTTTTCTGTCCAAAAGCCTTTCAGTCCTTTTACTGGAGTTCCTCATAATTCCTGTAATGGATTAGTTTGATTTTTTTTTTCAGTGTCCAAGATACAGTATGGATCGTCACAATGACGAAAACACAAACTTACATCTACAGCTGATGTGTGATCTTGTTCAGAAACAACAATCTCAGATAACACAGTTGTGTAATGCACTCTACTCAGTTACACAAGTTACAGATGGCACTTTCATCTGGAAAATCACAGACTACAAACAGAAGTTCATTGAATCCATTTACAAAAACACTGAAATAGTTAGTGAACCATTCTACACAATGAGATTTGGCTATAAAATGGCCGCCTCTGTATTTTTGAATGGAAATGGTTCAGGAGAAGGAAAATATTTATCTGTATATATAAAACTCCTGCAAGGGGAGTATGACAATATCCTGGAATGGCCATTCATGTTGCCGATTTCATTTACATTATTTGACCAAAACTCTGACCCTGACAAACGTGCTAACATAACAGAAAGTTTCGTCCCTGATCCAACTTGGAAACATTTCCAGAAACCAGTGAAGGATATTGATCAGCTGGGATTCGGTTATCCAAAATTTGTGTCACATGAAATTTTGAAGAAGCGAGATTATTTGCGTGGAGATTCTCTGATTCTCAGAGTCAAGGTAGACAACTCTCAGCATATTCTTGCATAAACTTTAAAACTATTTACCTCCCTTGTGAAAGATGAAAAACTTTTTCCATGGGAGATGTGCTAATTTGATTGCATTTCATAAGTAATCGCCATTTATTTTCTTCCTTAAAATTTTTGCATTTTATTTTCAAGGCATTAATTTAACATTTTACTATTTCTTTTATATCCTTGAATTACTTGTGGTATTCAGGTTTTTGGCTGTTTTAACTTATAATTGATATTTGTGACAAATGATATTTCTACAGGTCAGTTGTATTGGCTGTTAATTAAGGGCTTAAGGAATATATACAATGCATTGAAATTAGCTAAATACATGTATATACTTATGAATCATTTTAGGATTGAAATGGAAAGAAATGCATTTATTAAGCTTCACTTGCTTTTAAACAGTTCTATTTTATTGCTGTACTTATTTTGAAATAATGCATATTTAAAAGGAAAGAAGGGAAGAAATGGCATGATGTTGTTCCTGTGATTAATGCATAATGATGTAACCTTGAAACAGATACAAGTAAAATAAAAGTTTTAACTGTATCTTCTTGCTGTATTTAACTAAAAGGACCTTAAACATAACAGTATCACAGCAAATTCCCAAAATTACAGGAACATGAATTATATGATTTTCTTTCAATATGACAGAAAGCATTGTGAAACACATAGATTTTCAATGACAGTGAAGAAAGCATTGTGAAACACATAGATTTTCAATGACAGTGAAGAAAGCATTGTGAAACACATAGATTTTCAATGACAGTGAAGAAAGCATTGTGAAACACATAGATTTGAACCAAGTGCAATAACTGTGAAGATATTCTGTGTTAATTGTTTTGTTGTTTGCGTGATTGTATAGGAAATCCTAACAATTTAGTTTTGTTATGAATGGTTTGCCTGTAAGACATTTTACTCATCTTAGCATTAAAAGCTATGATTTCTGTACAAAGAACCTGTTTTTTGTTGATTGAGTGAAACTTTTGTCAGAATGGTATGCATTATCAAGGTAGAAACATCAACAGAACTTTGTATTATTAAAATGTCACATTATCATGTTTGCATTACTGTTAACATTTCCAGACATGCTCTGATTTCCTTGAATTTACAAGTTATTTCTTCATTTATTTGAAAGTATGACAAGAATTGAAGAACTGCATTTTAGCTAGACCATGGATTTACATGAATTATTTTTTTCTTCTAAGTACACTAAATGAATAAGGTTCTTCTATAATAGTTACTTTATAGTCTCTATGATTATGGTGTTCTTTACCAATCAACCATGCAAGTTTTGATATACCTTTACTGTTTAACCAGTTCTACAGGTTCTAGTATATTTCTTCAATATTACAACAGATGAGTGTAAATTTGGTCTAGTCAAAGACAAGTCCATTGATTTGTGAAAATGCATCCATTTCTGACAGATTGAATAAAATACATAGTAAACAAGACATGTTTTTACTTTCTTATTTGACTCCCTTGCTCTGCATACATAATGGGTAAAGTTTTCCTTTTATGAGGGTGTTTGTATGCAAAGTATAAACACCAAAAATTGCACACTGCATACAGACTTAGTCAAGTGTCCTATATGACAGTTTAAAGATAGGTGAACAAATTCAGGAGCAGGCAAGTCATGCTCAAAATGTGGCAACCTCAAAGTTCACCCAGATATATACTGACATTTATTCAGATGCATGTTTATCACTGCAACAGATAACTCGCAGTGTCGGTATTTCACCTGCAAGTGTTTTTCGCATTCTAAAACTTACGTAAACAAGAGGGCCGTGACAGCTTTTTTCTCACTCACCTGTGAACAATTGCAAATACTGTCATCAACACACCAAATATTTAAACTCTAAGCCTTGTCGTTCCTGACAGATTTTTAAAGTTTTAGCCTATGTCAGTCTAAATAAAACCAACTGACCCCTAGGGTGGGGCAAATTTTCTTTTTTAGCCTTGGCAAAATAAGCCTATTTTGGACCACATATCTCTTGAACATTTGATGGGATAATGCTGGTTCAGGAAAAGAATGGTCATAAATGTTTTGTAAAAGTTTTGTTGAAATGCAAGATACCTACATGCCATAATTATACCTAAGATATTGGTCAATAAATGAAGGCTCCATAAAGAAAAGTAGAAAAATTTATTTCTAGCCTTGGTGACCTTTACCTTAACACCAGGGAATGGTAGAGGTTCATAGAGGGTGCCTGTAAACCAAATATCTAAAATATTGATCAGGAAATATAATTATCAAATTCATCCATACATAACATAGTTATAGCCAATTTTAGCAACATTCAGAAATTTGACCTTAAAGGTAAAGGTCGAGTTCAGTTTAACCTTCTTTGGAGGTATTGTCTTAAAGGTAGTTTCGTCAAATCATGAAGACACTACATCCATTAATTACAAAGATATTGCGAAGTTTAGCAATGTAAAGGTTATTTAAAGATCAAGGTAATACTTGAATTTTTCAACACGTTTGTTTTACTTTCAGTGTTGTTTTGTCCCAGTATAGATCAAATCCATCCATAAATAACAATTTTTTGGCTATTTTAGCAAAATTTAATAATTTGACCTTGACAGTCAAAGTCATTTTAAGTTCAAGACCATACCTGAATAATTAAACATGTAGGTTTTGTTATAAGTGTCGTTTTGTCCAAGTATGAATCAAATTCAAATAAAATAAATTGACCTTGAAGGTCCAAGTCTTATTAAGGTCAAGGTCATACTAATATTATTCAACCAGTCAGTTTTGTCATAAGTCTTGTTTTGTCAAAGCAGAAATCAAATCAGTAAATTGATAAAGTTATTACAATATAAGCAAAATTCAATAATTTGACTTTGACTGTCAAGGTCATTTCAAGGTTAAGGTCATACTTGAATAATTTAACATGTAGGTTTTGTCATGAGTGTTGTTTTGTGCAAGTATTAATAAAAAAGAACTAAAAACGACGCTATGGCCAATTTTAGCAAAATTCAATAATTTGACCTTGATGGTCATGGTCATTTTAAAGGTCAAGGTCATACTTGAATGATTCAGTGTGTCAGTTTTGTCATGAGTGTTGTTTTGTCCCATTGTGAATCAAATAAAACAATAAATAACAAAGTTATGGCCAATTTAAGCAAAATTCAATAACTTGACCTTGAATGCCAGGATCATCTAAAGGTGAAGGTCATACTTTAACAAACCAAAATGTCGGTTTTGTTGTTTTATCAAAGTATGAATCAAATCCGTAAATGAACGGAAGTTATGATAATTTAAGCAAAATTCACTCATTTGACCTTTTCTGTCAGGATCATTTTAGGGTCAAGGTCATACTCAAATTATACAGCATGACCGTTTTGTCAAAGGTGTTGTTTTGTCCAAGTATGAGTCTAATCCAACCATAAATAACAATATTATGACCAATTTTAGCAAAATTCAAAAATTTGTCCTTGCCTGTCAATGTCATTTTTTAGGTCAAGGTCATACTTGAAAGAATCAAAATGTCGGAGTTGTCATAAGTATTGTTTGGCCATGTATGAATGAAATGCATAAATAAATGACAAAGATATGATTATTTAAGCAAAATTCAATCATCTGACCCTGACGGTCAAGATCATTTTTCAGGCCATAGTCACACTTGAGTTATTCAACTTGTCGGTCTTGTCATAAGTGTTGTTTTGTCCAAGTATGAATCAAATCCAACAATAAAAAACAAAGTTATGGCCAATTTTAGCAAAATTCAATAACTTGAAGAATCAAAATGTCGGATTTGTAATAAGTGTTGTTTTATCCAAGTATGAATCAAATCCATAAATAAATAAAGGTTATAACAATTTTAGCAAAATTCAATAATTTGACCTTGACGGTCATGGTCATTTTTAAATTAAGGTCACACTTGAATATTTTAACATGTCGGCTTTGTCATAATTGTTGTTTTGTCCAAGTATGATTAAAATACAAACATAAATAACAAAGTTATGGCCAGTTTTAGCAAAATTCAATAATTTGACCCTGACTGTAAAGGTCATTTTTAGGTCAAGGTCAAACATAAAGAATGTCGTAAGTGTTGTTTTGTCGAAGTATGAATCAAATCAATAAATAAATGCTAAAGTTATGACAATTTAAGCAAATTCAATCATCTGACCTTGACGGTCAAGGTCATGTTTAGGTCATGGTCAAACTTCAGTTATTCAGATGTCAGTTTTGTCATAAGTGTTGTTTTTTCCAAGTATAATTCAAATCCAACCATAAACAAAAAAGTGATGGTCAATTTTAGCAAAATTCAATTTTTTACCTTGACGGTCATGGTCATTTTTAAATCAAGGTCATACTTGAAAGAATCATAATGTCGGATTTTCATAAGTGTTGTTTTCTCCAATAATGAATCAAATCCAACAACAAATAAAGTTATAGCCAATTTTAGCAAAATTCAATATTTTGACCTTGAAGGTGAAGGTCATTTATGAGTCAAGGTCAAGTTTAGTGTGGTCTACTTGAAGGTCTTGTCAAAAGGGTTGTTGTGTCCAAACATGTAGACAATCCACATAAGAATAAAAAAATTATGATCAATGTTAAAGTTTTCGGACGGCAACGACACCATGACTGTAGCAATAATTCGATTTTTTTCTTCGAAAAAAGTCAAGCTAAAAATGTATTATAAGCCCTTGTCCCAGTGACCTCAAACCCCAATAAAGGATAGAGGTCCATGGATAGAACCTACATTCCCAGTATCTAAGTTATAAGTTAATAAACAAAGTTTGTCTTAGGTTGAAGTAGAATAATCTATTTTTTTATCCTCTGTGACCTTGACACCAGTAAATGGTAGAGGTTCATGCACGGTGTCTATATACTAAATATTTGAAATATCAGATAATGAAAAAAGGCTCTATGTTGAAGAAAAATCTACTCATAGCCTTAGTGACCTTGAACTTGACACCAATGACCGCAAATCCGACCTAATTTAAGAGGTCCTTGCAAATATTGAAGACGAAGACTATCGGCAAAAATACAACAAGAGGGTCATGATGGCCCTGGAACGCTCACCTGAGTACTTTGGCTCTGCCATTATGTAAACTTCTGATGCAGTATTACATTTTCTAATTGAAGATTTTCAAAGATCTCCCATTAAGTACAAACAGAAGAGCCATGATGGTTCTATATCACTCACCTGAGTACCCCTTGACTAACCCCTTACAAAAATCAAGAAAAAACAACAACAACTAAGTTGGATGAATTCCCAATGCTATCAGAGAGGCAAGTATCTATATGATGATCAGACTTTACTGTATATTTACCAAATGAAATGTTCTTTATTTAGAGCAATAGGTATATTAATCCTGTAATAGAACATCTCCCTTCTTGTAAATAAAATTAATATCAATTTATGAAATAAAGAAATGACAGTAAATATATAATGTAAACTGCACTTAAATCATAAGTTTTTTGTTATGTTCATTTATTCATGAATGAAATTCCACACTAATTTCAAAACCTCGTTCTCATATCAAATAAATGACAGGAATACTTATGATAAATATGCACATGCTGCAGATACAGAAATTACACTAAAGGTGAGAATAATGGGACTGTTATCAAGTACGAAATGTTATCAAAATAAATCCAGCACCAACTAACTAATTGCCCTGAAAACATTATCAACAGCTCATTATTTCACAGTGTTTCTTATATCAATGTCACAAAGATTCAGTTATATTTTCTTTAAAAAAAGTTTTTCCAAGTCATTGTGGTGATTCAGGTTGTTTATGTGTAACAGGGCTATATTTTGAATCAACTGTTCAGGCTGGTCAGCTTTTCTGGTAACCTAATTTTTGATCCCATATGACCCATTTTCAAACTTGACCCAGATATCGTCAAGGCAAACATTCTGAGCAACTTTCATTAAGACTTAATCAAAACTGTTGTCTCCAGAATGTTACCAAGGTTTTCCTATGATTTGGCAATGTGGCTTAATTTTTGATCCTACATGACTCAGTTTCAATATGGACCACTATATTGTCAAGGAAAACATTCTGAGCAAATTTCATTCAGACTTGAATAAAAATGTAGTCTCCAGAGTGTTAACAAGGTTTTCCTATGATTGGGCCTGGTGACCTAGTTTCTGATTCTAAATGACCCGTTTTGAACTTCACCCAGATATCATCAAGGCAAATATTCTGAGTAACTTTTATAAAGACTTAATAAAAACTGTTGTCTCCAGAGTGCTAACAAGGTTTTCCTATGATTTGGCCTGGTGACCTAGTTTCTGATCCTACATGATCTCATTTTGTACTTAACCCAGATACATCAAGGCAAACATTCTGAGCATCTCCGATTAAGAATTAATCAAAAATGTAGTCTCTAGAGTGTTAACAAGGTTTTCCTTTGATTTTAGCCTTGTGACCTATTTTTTGATCCCACATGACCCAGTTTGAACTGGCAAGGCAAATATTCTGAGCAACTTTCATCAAGACTTGATCAAAACAGTTGTTTCCAGAGTGTTAACAAGGTTTTCCTATGATATGGCCTGGTGACTTAGTTTCTGATCCAACCTGACCTGATTTTGACTTTAACCGAGATATCATCAAGGCAAACATTCTGAGAAACTTCCATTAAGACTTAATAAAAATTGTTGTCTCTAGAGTGTTAACAAAGTTTTCCTTTGATTTGGCCTTTTGACCGTGTTTTTGATCACACATGACTCAGTTTCGAACTTGACTTAATGATAATCAAGATAAAGATCCTAACCAATTCCAGAATGGTTGGATGTTAAATGTGATCTGTAGAGTGTTAACAAGGTAAAATGTGGACGGACGGCAGACAGGCGACAGACGCAGGGCATCGAACGATCACTATAGCTCACCCTGAGCATATGCTCAGGTGAGCTAATAAAACCCATGGGACAGAGGCAATGTTGAGCTAGAGCTTGTGAGGTGATGTCATTTGAGCCCAAATATTGACGCAAATCTATTTTTAGCTCTGGTGGCCATTTTGTGCATGAACATTTTAACAGAAAGCTATGTACGGAACATTTCTGTAAAATTGGGTAGAAAATCACCTTGCCCTTTGGATGAAAAAGTGGTTTTCCTTTTTTAGCTTTTGCAGCCCTTATATGCAATGGAGAGAACGGTTTGAGCAATTTTAGGAAAAAGCAATATATAAAAAAATTCTGGAAAGTTTGAACTAAAATGCTTAGCGTTTTGAGAGAAAAATGTCATTTGAAGCCAAATATTAGCGAAAATCTATTATTAGCTCTAGCGGCCATTCTCAATGAAGCTAAGGAACATTTCCGTGAAATTTGGTGGAAAATCACCTAGTTGTTTAGGAGCAGATTTTCTTCCCTATTTTTAGCTTCTGTAGCCCTTATGTGCAATTGAGTGGAACGATCTGAGCAATTATAGAAAAGGGAAATATAAGGAACATTTCTGTCAAGTTTGGTGTAAAACAGCTTGGTGGTTTTGGAGGAGATGTCCTTTGAAGCCAAATATTTATGAAAATCTATTTTTAGCTCTGGCGGCCATTTTGTTCAATGAAGCGGAATACTTTGAGCAATTTTTGCAAGGAACATTTCCGTGAAATTTGGTGGATATTCACCTTGGTGTTTAGGAGGAGATGCTGTTTGATTTTTTTTATTTTTAGCTTTTGCAGCCCTTACGGTTTAAGCAATTTTAGAAAAGGGCAAGACAAGTAAAAATTTCAATCAAGTTTGTTTAAAAATGGCCGTTTAGTTTATGAGATGTCATTTAAAGTAAAATGTTGACGACGGACCACGGGTGCCGGGTAATCACAATAGCTCACCCTGAGCATTTGCCCAGGTGAGCTAAAAATCTTTTTTTTTAACCACGGTGACTTTAACCCGGAGAATGGTAGGCTCATGAAAGGTGCCTTTATCCCAAATAATTAAGATATCTGTTTATAAATAAAGACTCTATGATGAAAAGTTGAGAAGACTTCACTATATATGCCTATATTTAATGAAGTGACCCCCAGGAAGAGGTGATTAAAGTCCCCAGAGGCATAATTTGAACAGTCATGTGAACATATGCCAAATATCAAGCCCCAAAGGATAGAAGTTTCAGTCAAGAAAAATTTTTAGTTTTACCTATATAAGCCTATGTAAAATCATGTTGCAGCTGGGGTGAGGTCAATTTTGACCCAATGGACATAATCTGAATCAACTTGGTAGAGTCCACTAGACTTTGGTACATACCAAATATCTAAGGTCTAAAGCTTATTGTTTCTGACAAGAAAATTTTCAAAGATTTCATAATTTACACCAAAAAAACCCAGCCAGGTTTGGGCCAGTTTGACCCAAAAGGCATCTACAAAATAATGCTTTGTGCAATATTTTAGAGCTTTGGGCCTTGCCGCCTTGCTGTTTCAGAGAAGAAGACCTTTTAAGTTTTTCATATATAACCTCTTGGGCAGTGCCAATTTTGACCCGAATGACATAATTTGACTTGGCAGAGGTCCACTAGACAATGCAACATATCAAATCTTAAGACTCAAGACCTAGTAATTTTTGACATGATTTTTAAAGTTATTCCTTCTTGTTGCCATAGCAGTTCTGCTTGCAATTAAATTCTTTGACAATTTTGGTAGAGCTTCATGCAAGGAATATCCCAGGCAAATCTTATCAAAGTTGGCTTAGCGGTATAGGAGAAAAGTCATTTAAGTCAAATTGTTGACGACGGATCTTCAATCATCACAGCAGCTCACCCTCAAGCACTTTGTGCTCAGGTGAGCTTAAAAAGCAAGGCATCACTGCCTGATGGATTCCACATTTGCTGATGGATAGGCAACTGCACAATTGAATCGAGTTCAAGTAACTAGAAGTCTCTTGAAATTGTATCTCTAAACTGAGGTCTTCTTTTTTAAACATCTCAAAAGGTTGGCAATAAAATACCGGCAACAAAAGGGTTTAGGCATCTTACCATTGCAGAAAGGCTTACAGGAATAAAGAAGGTTATATTCATATTTTTAGCTCACCTGGCACATAGTGCTCATGTAAGCCTTTAGGATCAGTGTCTGTCCATCGTCCGCAATCTTTGTCCGTTGACATCCACAATTACTTCAAAAGACACCTCTGAAACCACCAGGCTAAATTTAATACTTTCCTGGAATGTTCTTTGCATTAAGCTCTATCAAGCTTGTACAAATGGTTCCAGTCCATTGCAAATCTGCGCCACAAGAGCTAAAAATAGATTTTAAAAGTCAAAACTTCAAAAATCTTCTCCAAAACCTCAAGGCACAGTGCTTCGATATTTTATACATAGCATCGTCTATTTGACCTCTATCAAATTTGTTCAAATTATGGCCACAGGGTCAAAAATTGGCCCCACACCAGCTGCAACATTTAACGTAGGTTCATGTATGGAAAACTTCAAAAATCCTCTTATCCTGAACTACTATGCCTTGGGGTTTGATATTTGGCACCTAGAGGTCAAGATTGTTCAAATTATGCCCCTAATGGCCACACCCTGTGGGCCACTTAATTTAATATAGGAATTAATAGGGAAAACTTTGAAAATCTTTTGTGAAACCACATGGCCTAGGGCTAAGGCACTTGGCATGAAGCATCAGGTCCTCTATCAATATTGTTCAAATCATGCACCTTGGGTCAAAATAAATTCCGCCCCAGGGAAAACTTGATTTATAAAGATTTGCATAGAAGAAAAACTTAAAAAATCTTGTCAGTAACCACAAACCCAAGTGTTAAGATATTTGATGTGTAACATGGCTTAGTGACCTCTCTTCTTAGAGTCCCTGGGGTCAAAATTTCCCTGCTCTTGCTGTCACCAAGGCTAAAAATAGACTTTTCAACTTTTGTTGTAATAGATCAAGTTAAATTTCATTTCATTCGTTTAAGTTTATGCATGGGCGCTGGCATTTTTTCATAGCGTAGCTTCAATTTGTTTAAACAGTTTTTAGCTCGACTTTTTTCGAAGAAGAAATCAAGTTATTGCTATAGTCATGGTGTCGTTGCCGTCCGAAAACTTTAACATTGATCATAATTTTTTTTATTCCTCAATGGATTGTCTTCATACTTGGACATAACAACCCTTTGGACAAGACCTTCAAGTAGACCAGACTAAACTTGACCTCGACTCATAAATGACCTTCACCTTCAAGGTTAAAATATTGAATTTCCTGAAATGGGCCATAACTTTGTCGTTTATTGTTGGATTTGATCCATACTTGGACAAAACTTGCTAAAATTGGCCATAACTTTGTTATTAATAGGTGGATTGTCTTCATGCTTGGACACAACAACCCTTCGGACAAGACATTGAAGTAGAGGGATTAAACTTGACCTTGACTCACAAATGACCTTCACCTTCAAGGTCAAATTATTGAATTTTGCTAAAATTGGCCATAACTTAATTATTAACTGGTGGATTGTCTTCATACTCGCACACAGCAACCCTTTGGACAAGTCATTGAAGTAGACTAGACTGAACTTGACCTTGACTCATAAATGACCTTAATCTTCAAGGTCAAATTATTGAATTTTGCTGAAATGGGCCATAACTTTGTTGTTTATTGTTGGATATGATTCATATTTACACAAAACAACACTTATGACAAAACTGACATGCTAAATAACTCAAGTATGACCATAACCTAAACATGACCTTGACCCTTAAGGTCAATTGATTGAATATTGCTTAAATTGTCATAACTGTGTTGTTTATGATTGGATTTGATTCATATTTGGACAAAACAACAATAATGACAAAACCGACATGTTAAATAAATCAGGTATAACCATAACCTTAAAATGACATTGACTGTCAAGGTCATATGATTGAAGTTTGCATAAATTGTCATAACTTTGTTATTTATTTTATGGATTTGATTCATACTTGGACAAAACAATACTTATGACAAATCCGACATCATGATTTTTTCAAGTTTGACCTTTACCTTTAAATGACTTTGACAGTCATGATCAAATTATTTAATTTTGTTAAAACTGGCCATAACTTTGTTATTTATGGTTTGATTTGAATCAAACTTGGACAAAACAACACTTATGACAAAGACATGATAAATTATTCAAGTGTGACCTTAACCTTAAAATGACCATGACCGTCAAGGTCAAATGATAAATTTTGCATAATTTGTCATAACTCTGTTGTTTATGGTTGAATTAAATTCATACTTGGACAAAACAACAATAATGACAAAGCAGACATGCTAAATCACTCAAATATGACCAAAATCTAAAAATGGCCTTGACCGTCAAGGTCAATTGATTGAATTTTGCTTAAATTGTCATAACTTTGTTGTTTATGATTGGATTTGATTCATATTTGGACAAAACAACAATAATGACAAAACTGACATGTAAAATAACTCATGTATGACCATAACCTTAAAATGACCTTGACCGTAAAGGTCAGATGATTGAATTTTGCTTAAATTATCATAACTGTCTTATTTATTTATGGATTTGTTTCATCCTTGCACAAAACAACAATTATGACAAAACGGATATTTTAAATAACTCAGGTATGACCATAACCTAAAAATGACCTTGACCGTCAAGGTCCGATTATTGAATTTTTCTTAAATTATCGTAACTGTCTTATTTATTTATGGATTTGTTTCATCCTTGTACAAAACAACAATTATGACAAAACGGATATTTTAAATAACTCAGGTATGACCATAACCTAAAAATGACATTGACCGTCAAGGTCAGATGATTGAAATTTTCTTAAATTGTCATAACTTTCTCATTTAATTATGGATTTGATTCATACTTGGACAAAACAACACTTATGACAAAGCCAACATTTTGATTCTTTCAAATTTGACCTTGACCTTTAAATGACCTTGACATTTATGGTCAAGTTATTTAATTTTGCTCAAATTGGCCAAGTCAAGGTCAAATAATTATATTGTAATAATTTTATCAATTTACAGATTTATTTCATACTTAAACAAAATACTTATGACAAAACTGACAGGTTGAATAATACAAGTATTACCTTGACCTTAAATGACCTGGACCTTCAAGGTCAAGTTATTTTATTTGGATTTGATTCATACTTGGACTAAATGACACTTATGACAAAACCTACATTTTAAATTAATCAGGTAGGACCTTGGAATTAAAATGACTGTCAAAGTCAAATTATTGAATTTTGCTAAATTTCTGAATGTTTCTAAATTTGGCCGTAACTTTGTTATGTATGGATGAATGTGATAATTAAATTTCCAAATGATGTTTCATTTGAAATCCCTTCACCACAGTGTGCTTCCTCTGATGTTTGGCTTAAGAAATAGAAAAAAGTCGAGCGGTGGCTCTTGTTATTGATTTATTTTGTGGGCCAAATTGTATTGTTGGATATGTGACTTTTTGCACGAGCTTTTCCCCTATACAAGCTTCATTATTTGTCAGATAGGGTGTGCCGGTCCTCCGGTACGATCACAGAAGGCTAAGCGCGTCATTTCTTTTGAGATCTGATCTTTAGCTCATCTGAGCACTGCTCAGGGTGAGCTTTTTCGATCGTTAAATGTCCGGCGTCCGTCGGCGTGCGTCGTCAACAATTTGACTTGAACGACCTCTCCTCCTAAAACGCTAAGCCAACATTGATAAAACATGCCTTGGATATTCATTGCATGAAGCTCTACCAAAGTTGTTCAAAGATTTCAATTCCATCAAAAACTCTTGTTGCTATGGCAACTTAAAGGAAATACTTTGAAAATCTTCTTGTCTAAAACCACAAGGCCCTGAGCCTTAAGATTTGGTGTGTAGCATTGTCCAGTGGACCTCAACCAAGTTTGTTCAAATTTTGCCCCGCCCTGGGATCAAATGATTGTACATAGGCTTATATAGTGAAACATTAAAAAATCTTCTTGTCTGAAACCACAAGACCCTGAGCCTTAAGAATTGGTATGTAGCATTGTCTATTGGACCTTAACCAAGTTTGTTCAAATTATGCCTCTGGGGTCAAATTTAGCCCCACCCTGGGGTCACTGGTTTTACAAAGGCTCATATAGGAAAAACATCGAAAATCTTCTTGTCTGAAACCACAAGGTCCTGATCCTTAAATTATGCCCATGGGGTCAAATTTGGCCCTACCTCGGGGGTCAATTGATTTTGCATAGAGAAAACTTTGAAAATTTTATTGTCTGAAACCACATTAGCCTGAGCCTTAAGATTTGCTATGTAGCATTGTCTAGTGGACCTCTACCAAGTTTGTCAAAATTATGCCTCTGGGGTCAAATTTGGCCCTGCCCTGGGGGTCAATTGATTTTACATAGGCTTATATAGGGAAAACTTTGAAAATCTTCTTGTAGAAAGTGAAGTAACACTTTCAGTCCAAAAAGTCTGGAAATTTGTCAGAAAGGTTGTTTCTATGATTTCTAGCTCAAGTTCGAATACGGGTCGACTTGGTCACAAAGCCCAAATATATAAAAAAAACTTGTTAACACTCTAGAGGTTACATTTTCAGCCAAATATCCCAGAAATTTGTCAGAAAGATTGTTTTGATGATTTCTACGTCAAGTTCGAATATGGGTCATCTGGGGATAAAAACTAGGTCACATAGCCCAAATATGGAAAAACCTTGTTAACACTCTAAAAGGTAACATTTTCAGTCTAAAGAACTGGAAATCTGACAGAAAGGTTGTTTCAATGATTTCTAGGTAATTAATTTTAAATATTGATCATCTGGGGTCATTAACTAGGTCACAGAGCCCAAAAATAGAAAAGAAAACACTCTAGAGGCTACTTTTCGGTATAAATATTCTGGAAATTTGTCAAAAAGGTTCTTTTAATGATTTCTAGCTCAGATCCGATTATGGGTCATCTGGGTTAAAAAAACTAGGTCACAGAGACCAAATATGGAAAAACTTTGTGAACACTGTAGAGGTAACATTTTCAGTTCAAATAACCTTGAAGTTTGTCAGAAAGATTGTTTCAATGATTTCTAGCTCAATTTTGAATATGGGTTATCTGGGATCAAAAACAAGGTCACAGGGCCAAAAAGTAGAAAAACCTTGTTAATGCTCTTGAGGTTACATTTTCAGTCCAAATACCCTTAAAATTTGTCAGAAAATCTAATTCGATGATTTCTAGCTCAGGTTTTCATATGGGTCATCTGAGATCAAAAACTAAGTCACAGAACCCAAAAATCTAAAAACAATTTCAACACTCCAGAGGTTACATTTTCAGTTCAGATATCCTGGAAATTTGTCAGACAGGTTGTTTTGATGATTTCTAGCTCATTTTCGAATATGGATCATCTTGGATCAAAAACTAGGTCACAGAGCCCAAATATGGAAAAACCTTGTTAACACACTAGAGGTAATATTTTCAGTCCAAATAACCTTGAAATTTGTCAGAAAGGTTGCTTCTATGATTTCTAGCTTAGTTTCGAATATGGGTCATCTGGAGTCAGAAACTAGTTCACAGAGCCCAAATATCGAAAAACTTTGTAAACACTCTAGAGGCTACATTTTTAGTCCAGATGTCCTGGAAATTTGTCAGAAAGGTTGTTTTGATGATTTGTAGCTTTAGTTTGGATATGGGTCATCTGGGATCAAAAACTAGGTCACAGAGCCCAAATATCGAAAAACCTTGTTAACACTCCAGAGGCTACATTTCCAGTCCAAATTACCTGGAAATTTGTCAGAACGACTGCTTCAATAATTTCTAGGTCAAGTTCGAATATGGGTCATCTGGGGTCAATTAACCAGGTCTGTAGCAACTTTGTTAAAAGCAGTCATATTCAGGTGAGCGATACAGAGCCATCATGGCCCTCTGGTCTCATTTAGTATTTGCTAATAGCATGACTCTATTAGAAAATTCTTAAAATCATAAATTAATTTTAAATTTATCAGTCTTTGTTTTGAATAGTTTTTCTCAATTATACTTCTCCTTGCTTGAAAATCAGATTAAATCAGTAATATATATTAAAATAAACTGTGTAGCACTGAATTAGTTGTTTTCCTTAATTGAACCACTTTACGACCACAGTTATGCGACCAAAACACTTAATAAATCTAATAAAACTAGAACCGGGTACATTGTTTTAGAGCCTTTATAAATAAAGTTTATTTATCAACTGATGTTTTAGATATACTCCTCACAAAAAGTCAAGCAACAAAATCATTTCTTTCTCGTTTTGGTCCTATGACACATATATTCACATAAGTGTACATGTGAAGAAAAGCACGTATTCGTTGCAACCTAACACCGTGAACACTCAGCACAAGATGCACGTGCAAAACAAGAAGTCGTCACTTGATGTGTTAGGTACTATTTCACGTTTTTCTATTGGTCAAATCAGACTGTTCAGACTGAGTTTCGTTATATGCTTCGTCATTGCACCTAATAAAAAGAAAACCCAGGCTAGTTTCTGTACAGTTTTCACTAGTGACAATGGTTCGACGAGTTTTGACAGAAGTTGAGATGGTTCATGCCATTAAAATGTTTCAAGGTGGTGTTTCCCAGAGTGACGTTGCTAGGCAGCTCGGCGTCCACAGAAGCGTCATCCACAGGGCCTTTCAACGCTTCGAGGCAACTGGACAATTCTCGGCAAGGTCAAGAAGTGGTCGTCCGAGGGCTACAACCCAACGAGAGGATCGGTACCTTGTCACTTCTGCAAGGCGCCAACGCTTTGTGACCGCCAGAAGACTGCAATCCGACCTGGAATCAGCCACAGGAACCAGAGTTTCCACTCAAACTGTGAGGAACAGGCTTCACCAGGCCGACTTCCGTTCACAACGACCAGCACAGCGGGTGCCCCTGAGTCAGCGTCAGCGTCAGACTCCTCTCAACTGGGATCGCCAACATGCAAATTGGAGGCTGAATCAGTGGAGACGAGTTCTTTTTACTGATGAGTCCAGATTCAGTTTGGATTTCAATGATGGGCGTCAGGAAGTTTGGGAGACAGCCAGGGGAACGATTTGCGGCATGTGGTATTGCAGAACACAACCGTTATTGGGGCGGCAGTTTGATGGTTTGGGGAGGCATCTGAGCTGGAGGATGTACAGATCTTGTGCTGTTCCGGAGAGGCATGCTGAATGCTGAACGCTACTTAAATGACGTCATCAGGCCTCAAGTGATCCCTAAATGAGGAGACTTTGTGATGAATAACTTTCCATGGATAATAATGCGCCATGTCGCAGAGAATGAGTCATTCAAAATGAACTGAACGACAACAATGTCGCTCGCCTTCATTAGCCAGCCCGTTCCCCAGACCTGAACTCCATCGAGCACGTGTGGGACATTCTTGGGCGAGCTGTTTATGGCATGCCCGTCCGTTCCCACACTCTTGATGCCCTGGAAGTAGCCCTGGTGAGGGAGTGAAGAGCCATCCCACAGAACCTGCTGGACCGCTTAATTGCCTCGCTGTCACGCCGCATTCAGGGCTGCATCGGTGCTAACGGGGGTCACACAGGCTATTGAAAATGGTTTCGCGTGTTTTTGACCTGAAGCGTTTGAAATTTGCGTTGGCTGTTTACATTTTACAACACCTGTTTTCCATGTGCCTTACTTTTTGTGAACAATATCGTGAGATCGGAATGGATTTCCAAGATGCTTTGTTACATTTCACTTGATGAAATGTTGAAGATTATTTGTGCACCTATTCATATACTATTGAGGTCTCATTAAAATTTTTTGACAGTTTAAATGTTTGTTGCTTGACTTTTTGTGAGGAGTATATTTGGTGTACAGACAGCATGCATGAAACTCTACCATTAACAGGGGTCAAGGTCTCCAAGAATACAGATTTTGTTCTATTTAATCTTATAGAGCCTCCATTTATTGACCAATATCTCAGATATCTGGTATGTAGGTCACCAGGTCAAGCTCAATGCTCAGGCTAGTAACAGTTTTTTGACATTCTGTTATAGAGCATCTATTTATTGGCCAATAGTTTACATACTGTAGGCATCGTACCAGTTTTAAGCGACAGTTCTATTAAACGACCGCTAGAAATCCTGCCCAAACATTTTTACTGTTTCCCATTAAACGACTTTTTCATAACGCAACCAGCTGTGACCATGTAAAACCTGTCCCAACAGAACAAAATACATTGTTCAAACAAGCATCTATTAAACGACCCTGAAACATCCCACGTGCATTTATTACGTACCTGTCTATTTAGCGAGTCTGTTTGCATCTGTACACAATCAGCCGTTGAAACTGTCGAGCAAACAATCAAGTTGCACAGCCAGAACAGTTTTCACCACATTGAATAACATTAATTACAGTTTTACTGTACAGCTTTTGTTATCAAGGAGTCAACATTTTAAATCTAGTTGAGAGGATTTCAGTTGTAGAACTTTCTAAAACAACAAAGCAGTTGGCCCCAGATGACACATATTCGAACTTGACCTAGAAATTATTGAAACAATCTTTCTGACAAATTTCCAGGTTATTTGGACTGAAAATGTTACCTCTAGAGTGTTAACAAGGTTTTTCCATATTTGAGCTCTATGACTTAGTTTTTGAACCTAGATGACCCATATTCGAACTTGAGCTAGAATTTATTAAAACAACCTGTGACAAATTTCCAGGATATTTGGACTGAAAAAGTAGCCTCTAAAGTGTTAACAAAGTGTTTCGATATTTGGGCTCTATGACCTAGTTTTTGATCCCAGATGACCCATATCCAAACTTGAGCTACAAATCATCAAAACAACCTTTCTGAAAATGTAGCCTCTAGAGTGTTAACAAGGTTTTTCTATATTTGGGCTATGTGACCTAGTTTTTGACTCAAGATGACCCATATTCGAACTCAAGCTAGAAATCATAGAAGCAACCTTTCTGACAAATTTCCAGGTTATCTGGAATTAAAATCTTACCTCTAGAGTGTTAACAAGGTTTTTCCATATTTAGGCTCTGTGGCCTAGTTTTTGAACCAAGATGACCCATATTCGAACTTGAGCTAGAAATCATCTAAACAACCTCTCTGACAAATTTCCAGGATATTTGGACGGAAAATGTTACCTCTGGAGTGTTAAAAAGGTTTTTACATATTTGCGCTCTTTGACCTAGTTTTTTTATCCCAGATGACCCATATCCAAATCTGAGCTAGAAATCATTGAAAGAACCTTTCTGACAAATTTCAAGGCCAATAGTTTACATACTGTAGGCATCGTACCAGATTTTAAGCGACAGTTCTATTAAACGACCGCTAGAAATCCTGCCCAAACATTTTTACTGTTTCCCATTAAACGACTTTTTCATAACGTCGAGCAAACAATCAAGTTCCACAGCCAGAACAGTTTTCACCACATTGAATAACATTAATTACAGTTTTACTGTACAGTTTTTGCTATCAAGGAGTCAACATTTTAAATCTAGTTGAGAGGATTTCAGTTGTAGAACTTTCTAAAACAACAAAGCAGTTGGCCCCAGATGACACATATTCGAACTTTACCTAGAAATTATTGAAACAATCTTTCTGACAAATTTCCTGGTTATTTGGACAGAAAATGTTACCTCTAGAGTGTTAACAAGGTTTTTCCATATTTGAGCTCTATGACTTAGTTTTTGGACCTAGATGACCCATATTCGAACTTGAGCTAGAAATTATTAAAACAACCTCTGACAAATTTCCAGGATATTTGGACTGAAAAAGTAGCCTCTAGAGTGTTAACAAAGTGTTTCGATATTTGGGTTCTATGATCTAGTTTTTGATCCCAGATGACCCATATCCAAACTTGAGCTACAAATCATCAAAACAACCTTTCTGAAAATGTAGCCTCAAGAGTGTTAACAAGGTTTTTCTATATTTGGGCTTTGTGACCTAGTTTTTGACTCAAGATGACCCATATTCGAACTCAAGCTAGAAATCATAGAAGCAACCTTTCTGACAAATTTCCAGGTTATTTGGAATTAAAATCTTACCTCTAGAGTGTTAACAAGGTTTTTCCATATTTAGGCTCTGTGGCCTATTTTTTGAACCAAGATGACCCATATTCGAACTTGAGCTAGAAATCATCTAAACAACCTCTCTGACAAATTTCCAGGATATTTGGACTGAAAATGTTACCTCTGGAGTGTTAAAAAGGTTTTTACATATTTGCGCTCTTTGACCTAGTTTTTTTTATCCCAGATGACCCATATCCAAATCTGAGCTAGAAATCATTGAAAGAACCTTTCTGACAAATTTCAAGGACATTTGGACTGAAAATGTAACCTCTAGAGCATTAACAAGGTTTTTCTTCTTCTGGACTTTTCGACCATGTTTTTGACCCCAGATAACCCATTTTCAAAACTGAGCTGGAAATCATTGAAACAACCTTTCAGACAAATTTCCAGGATATTTGGACTGAGAGTAACCTCTAGAGTGTTAACAATATTTTTTACTATTTTAGGGCTCTGTGACCTAGTTTTTGACTCCAGATGATCTATATTCGAACTTGGGCTACAAATCATCAAAACAACCTTTCTGACAAATTTCCAGGACATTTTGACTGAAAATGTTACCTCTAGAGTGTTAACAAGGCTTTTCAATAATTGGGCTGTGACCTAGTTTTTGATCCTAGATGACCCATATTCGAACTTGAGCTAGAAATCATCAATACAACTTTTTTGACAAATTTCCAGGATATTTGGACTGAAAAAGTAGCCTCTAGAGTGTTAACAAGGTTTTTCTATATTTGGGCTCTATGACCTAGTTTTTTCAACCAAGATAACCCATGTTCGAACTTGTCTGAGAAATCAATGAGACAAACATCCTGACCAAGTTTCATGACAATTGAGGCAAAAAAGTGACCACTAGAGTGTTAACAAACTAATTGTGGACAGAGGGACGCCAGACAAAAGGCGATCACAAAAGCTCACTCTGTCACTATGTGACAGGTGAGCTAAAAAACAATGAAGACATTAACACTCATGAAGCCAGAAAAAGTTTATTCAAAACAAAGTATTAATCATTACTAACAGTCACAAAGAGAACAAAACAATAACCACTAACAAACAAGTCCCCCTACTTTCTTCTTGAACTATTTCATGGATTTCTGTGCTTAACTCTTAAAGCCTCTTTGTTTGAACAAAGTTTTACTAAACACACTGGCTATCTTTCAGACTCCTGACCAACAAGGGTTAGAATCTACTACATGTAACTGCAATTGTAGATAAACTTATACTGTGTAAATACTACAGTAATATTCAAACCAGCAGACTTATTAGCTTAATCACATGAAGAGAAAGTCACATACAAAAGCATATTTAAAAAGCAAAGATTTACAATGTCCAAAGCATGACTGTTTAAAGCAGATTCATACACTTTTCACTCTTACAAGAAAAGCAAGCAAGCATTTTATTTCCCCTTGAGAATTATTATGTTTTATTATGCAATTATGCTTGATCAGATCATTCATTCTATAGATTTGCTAGTGTTATATATCAATTTCAACATGTTCATTTTACGTTTTTATACTGCAATGCTAAACATGGAAATTCCCCTCAACAAAGAACTTATTTATTCCAATTACAAACAACCTCAACCAAAAACAAGATCATATGACTGTTTTCTGCAATTACTGCTGATTGGTCAAATTAAGCTCTCTGCACAGTCACAGCAAATCGGAAATGACGAATACTGTTTTTGGGTAAGTGTAGCTTTCATGTACATCTTTGACTTCTTACACAGAATCACTTTTGCCTTTTGAAGACCATTCTATTCAACAAAATATCATAAACAATGTGACTGCTAGACATTTGTTAAGAGTTATTTTTCATTAATTCCATAACACTTTAACAAATTTATTCTTGAAAGTTTCATCACAAATACATCTGTGCTTATAAACCAACTGAAAACTTGAACAATAAATAACATTAATATGAAATTCACACCATCAGCTATAAGTTTGTATATCAACACTGTATACAAAAAAAAAAGAAACAAAAAAAAAAGGAAAACAAAAAGGCCATGATAGTCCTAAATCGCCCATCTGAGTCCCATTGCCCAAGTTTCATTATTATAAATGAAGACTCCATAATGAAAAGTAGAAAAATCTGTTTTTAGCCTTGTGACCTTGATCCTGACCTTAATGAATGGTAGAGGTTCATAGTAGGTGCTTATAAATCTAAAATGTTAGCCAATAAAGAAAGGCTCCATGACAGAAAGTAGAACATTTATTTTTAGCCTCAGTGACCTTGACCTCAAACCCCTACCTAAGTGTAGAGGTCTATGGAAGGAACCTACATACCAAATATCTAATACATTGACAACAAATGAAGTCTCTATGAGGTAAAGCAATAAAAATATATTTAGCCTGTGTAACCTTGACTGCAGTTAATGGTAGAAGTTCATGCAAGGTGTCTGTCTATATACCAAATATCTAAATCATCAGTCAATAAATAAAGGCTCTAAGACAGAAGGTAGAAAAATATATTTTTAGCCTCAATGACCTTCACCCTGACCCCAGAGACCTCAAACCCAATCCAAAGGTAGAGGTCCTTGCAAGTAACATACATAGAAAATATCTAAGATACTGGTCAACTAACGCCTTATGGTTTCTGACAATTATTTTTGCTGTATCGTTTTATAAAGAATTAAGTGACCCTAGGGCTATGGTTTGAACAAATTTGGTAGAGGTCCACTAGGCCATGTTGCACACCAAATATCTCAATTCAAGACCTTTAGGTTTTTTCCTGTGGAAGTCTATACACAATTTGCCTATTTTGGCCCATTAAGGGGCCATAACTCTAAAGCCCATTACTGGATCTGGCCAGTCCAAGAAAGGACTAGGATCTATTGCTGGTTAATGTTTTGTATAACTTTGGTTTTGAAAAAAACAAAACAAGAGCTGTCACTGGAAATTAACATATGCCCCCAAAATGTAGCTTTGAAATAAAACTGGAAATATATAATTGAATATGCCTGTGGAAAAGAGATCAGACAAAAAATAGAGCATGAACTGAAGGCAAATGGTAAAGTAATGTTTTTCTGCTTCAGATTCTTATATGCAGGTTGAAGACATAATTATTCAATGAAACAGAAAGCTGTGAGTTTGGTCTTGAATATGAGCAATACTGTTTTATTCCCAACCCCTACTGATGTTTTATACATAATAAAATCCCCCAAGCAGTTTTGGAGATGTAGCTTGGACAAGATTTTAATATAAAGTTATAGAAAAAAATGATTAAGGGCCCATAACACTGCAAAAATAATCCGGCCAGAAACTCATAATGAAATGCACAACAAAGCTTGGTTACAAACATTCCTGTGTAGTTTCAATGAAATCCTCCAAGGGGGTTTGGAGATGAAGTGAGGAGAAGATTTTAATAAATATGTTAAAGTAAAAAATGACTAAGTGCCCATAACTCTGTCAAAATTAATCCGAGCAGGAACTCCTGATGATATGCACAACTACACTTGGTGACAAACATTCCTGTGAAAATTCAATGAAATCCTCGAAGCAGTTTTGGAGATGAAGTGTGAACAAGACTTTAATATAAAAGTTAGAGTAAAAAAAATGACTAAGTGCCCAAAACTCTGCCAAAAATAAATCAAGCAGAATCTCCTGAAGATATGCACAACAAGGCTTGGTGACAAACATTCCTTTTAAGTTTCAATGAAATCCCTCAAGCGGTTTTGGAGATGAAGCGAGGACACAAGATTTTACCAGACAAACAGACGGATGGACGGATGGACAGACAGTGCGATAACTATATGCCTCGATTGGGGGGCGAGGGGGGGGGGGGGGCGGCGGGGGGCATAAAAATACCATGCAGACAAGGCAAAATAGGCCCATTTTGACCCTATCAGGGGTGATAGCTCAATAATGCATTATGGAATCAGGCCTTTGATAAAAGTCTGGTAAAATTCAAATAAAAAATAAAACTTTTACCATGACAAGAGGGCCATGATAGCCATAGATCGCTCACCAGAATACTTTGCCATTTGTCTGCTGTTCAGAAAATATCAAAAGCTTTTTTAAGGTTCTCCCTATATAAATCTACATGAATTCAAGTGACCTCCAGGGTAGAGCCAATTTTCAGTCAAGGGGCATAATTTGAACAAACTTGGTAGATGGCCTCTAGCTGATGCTCCATTAAAAATATCTAAGTTCTAGGCTTTGTGGTTTCAGACAAGAAGTTTTTTAAAGTTTAGCCTATATAAGCCTATGTAAATTCAATTGACCCCCGGGGCAGGGCCAAATTTGACCCCAGTGGCATACTTTTAACAAAACTGGTAGAGGTCCACTAGACAATGCTACGTACTAAATCTGAAGGATCAGGGCCTTGTTGTTTCAGACAAGAAGATTTTCAAAGTTTTCCCTACATAAGCTTTTGTAAAATCAATTGACCCTTGGGGCATGGCCAAATTTGACTCTAGGGGTATAATTTGAACAAAATTGATAGAGGTCCACTGGACAATGCTACATACCAAATCTTAAAGCTCAGGGCCTTGTAGTTTCAGATAAGAAGATTTTAAAAGTTTTCCTTATATAAGCCTATGTAAAACCAATTGACCCTGCCCCCAGGGGCAGGACTAAATTTGACCCCAGGGGTAAATTTTGGACAAAATTGATAGAGGTCCACCAGACAATGCTACATACCAAATTTTGAGGCTCAGGGCCTTGTGGTTTCAGACAAGAAGATTTTCAAAGTTTTTCCTTTCAGTTGCCATAGGAACCAGAGTTCTTGCTGGAATTCAATTCTTTGAACAACTTTGGTAGAGCTCCATGCAAGGAATATTCCAGGCACGTTTCGTCAAAGTTGGCTCAGTGGTTTATGAGGAGAAGTCGTTCAAGTCAAATTGTTGACGATGCACGACACATGCCAATGGACACTGGACAATCAATGATCCCAATAGCTCACCTTTGAGCACTTTGTTTTTAAACAAGACAATATATGCCTGTTTGTTCCTTTCAGGGGCCATAACTCTGTAGCACATGATGGGATCAGGGCACTTAAGTAAGCAACCGAGATCTACTGGTGATTCAAGCCCTGTTTAAGTTCGGCTCAATTCAAATTAAAAATGAAACTTCTATCATGCAGACAAAAAACTATTGATGCATGCACAAAACACATGCATATCAGGTGGTCACAAAAGCTCAAAATGACCACAAATTGGTCAGGTGATCTAAAAAAAGCACAAATACTGATAAAATGCAGGTAATAGCACAGGCAATGGATTTACACAGCTCACTTTAACTGAGTGACTTAAAGCTGAGCAGTGGCTGCTAGACAAGGTCTATAAAATACAAAGTACATCCTAATGTCTACATACAGCTAGGCTAATCATGACACAAAAAAGGCTGCAGTGAATTATAAATATACTGCTCAACTTTTTTTGGCATCACACCTTAAAACACTAAAGCCACATCTCTCTCTATGCATGTAAATTTTAGTGTACTACTTTCTAATGACGTTTATATCTAAGACTATAAACTAATGACTTTATACAGATGAATCCTTCACAAGGAAAATACATGAACATTATCTCTAGCACAGTTACTTCAATGTGTTGACAAGTTTCACAATGAACAGTAACATAATATGACCAGTATCATTTAGAATGATCTATAAACAGTGATAGTAAGTATAGTATTTACAATCCAACAAAATCACACAAACATCATATTTTAGAAATAATTCTTTAAAAAAATCACCACCTCAGTTAATCAAATTTACCTTTCTACTCAAACTGTTTTTTTTTTGTTTTTGACAAAGGTAGACTACTATCAGTCTACCAAGCCAGACAGTATGGTCATGATCTGAACTGTTCTTTATTCAGTAAGTTTTCAGTTAGCATTGCATTTCAATTCCACTGTAGAATTTTAGCAGGATAGTTAATATTTTTAAAGGGAGATAATAATGTACACCAAGATATGACTTATACAAGACCCTACCCCTAATTACAAACTACCAGCTTTCTTTTTTCCTTTTCTTTATTTTTGTTTGTTTCATCTGTAATTTTTTTGAAAGTGTTATGCAATATTATTACAATTACAGGTTCTACTCATGAATGCAAAATAGGCGAAACTTTATCAAATGGAAATGTTCATCTATTTCAAAATATTATTGTTATCTGAATAACGTGAAAAGTACTGTTTATTATAATTGTAGACACTAACAGAATTACTGTGTTGAATACTAAAAAGAGTTCCTTTTGTACGGTTGGAAGCAGTATGGCCATGACATTCCCATACCTATGACATGGCAAATAAAGTTTATCATACAGAAAATCAATATAAAATCTACAAACTTGACTGAATCAACAATATTCTTGAACCATAGTTTCATAAGAAAAAATATAAACAATTATCATTGATAAACATGCGTTCATTGAACAATATATTGATTAAAAAGAAAAAAAAACAATAGCATACAATAATAATAATAATGGTAAGAAACTCAAAATAAGGTTATAAACTTGGAACTATTTATTCTTACAATAAACCACAATGCATTAATTTCATATACATGTATAGAGCTTGCTATACAAACAAAAACAATTACTAAATTGGTGAGAAAACATAGCCATTTGATGGCAGTAGTATAACTAAATTGTTGACAATATTTTTGTACATTACACAGAGTATGGATTTCGTTTCAAGCATAAAATCAAATCATTCAAAGCCCTGAAAGACTGTCGACTAGACAGGAGGTGAAGGTTCATGCTAATGCACACTTTTTGATTTTGAAATCATCCCTCTGTTTGGAATCAGCAAAGTTTTCAAATTAGCGGATTGTTAAGCTTTGATGTACATGTTAGCATAAATATTCTTTATATTATTATACTAATACTTTATTATTATCATAAGGATAAACTTTTGAAAACTTTCAGAAAGAAAACCAGCATGAAAGAAAAAAGTAACAAAGAAGTCGGTGCTCACGCCACTTTTTTGTTCAATCAGTGACAAGGATTTTTTAACTTTTGGCTCTCTAATATTCACAAAATATAATTTTACATTCTAACTTCTATCTTCAAAGAGCATACTGGAACATATTGTGAATGCTCACAGATCATGTATTACGAGTCCTTTGACTGAAACTCTGTCCAAATATGAAGAAAATGGTAGTGTGACGTAATGTGCTACCTGTAAGCATTGATAATGTTATCTACATGTGCAGGAAAATTGGTGGAACACTAAGACATGTCCCTGTATGCCAGATTTTGATTGTGGTTCTAAAGACTGTTGGTGACAGGCAACAGTATACTTGTAAAAATCCAACAAGTTTACTTGCACATAAAAAAGAAATAGACATAAAAACCTAAGATCTAAAAGTAATTCCACAAAAAGAATTGAACTCATTTTACGATGCATTAATCTGAATATGTTAAAACTTTCAGTGTACAAAATTCCAACCATATTATTTGGGGTGGTTGGGCATGATTGTACTAAATTTATCAAACATGATCCGAAGTCATTTTTTACCAAATATTTCTTAAACTTTTCTAAATGTCTGCTTGCTGGAGTACTGACAGATAAGGTACTTTCAACAGGATTCACACCATCAACCTCCAAGGTAAACATCTCCTCAATCTTACCTTACACTATGACATTTCTGATCGTCTCTATGTACACAATCAATGAAAAAAAACTGTGGTCTTTGTAAGAAAACTGAAAATGATACATGCAGAAATAACTCATGGGAGTATTGTATACACTGGTCAATCACGATTTGAACACCTTTTGAATATAAACTTTGTCAAAATGCAAAAAAAAGTTAGCTTTATATTCACTTAAGCTACATACATAAATATAAAATATATATAAACAGATGAAAGACAAAAATGTGACCTTACATGATTTTGGATTAAATCAATTTCTACAATCAGAACAAAATACAATCTATCTTTTTAACAAAAGTGGGAACTAGATCACTTGATAAGGCGAGTATACAATTCTTCTTTATTTTCCTTTAACAACTGAATGTAACATATATATAAAATAAAATGCCTTAATCATTAATATTTTGTTAGAATAGACAATAAATCATGCTACAAAATAAAATTATAACAATAACAACAGAATCATACAATTATAAAAAACAGTTCAAATGAAGTTATGATTGGATGCAAAATTCTATATAAAGATGCATACTCTAAATAACTCATGGAATGATTAATGGAATTATGTAAGACTTTAGGATTTTATATATAAAAGATAACAATTATGTAAATCTTGAAAAAATGCATATATGAAAGGATGCATTAAGTTTCAACTTTGTAAATAAATATGAAACAAACTGGTAAGACTGAAATGTGAAAAATGCTACAAATGCAGAACTTCTGTCTGTTTCATGTTTCTTTATTCCACCAAACTAGCTTCAGCAGCTAAATCAAATGACAGTGGTATCAGCTGTAATAATACATGCAAAATAAATATAAGCTTAAACATCACTGTAATACTGTGAAAAAGGATGTCTTAATATGGACAGAAACTGTATCACATGCTAAAAGCCAAATATACACATAAACAAAAGAAAAATAAACAACAAAAACATTCAAAGCCTTCAACTTGCCTCATGACAATATTAGGTACAATGCAACTTTTTTTTTTCATTCAGAAGGTGAAGTTGGAAGGATATAAGTTTCTCTTGTACTAAGGCCTACAGGAAAGTAACTATCTTACAATAAACAGAGCTGAATTATGATGGAAAAACAGGCTGATTACAGAGAATGGCATTAAATTTTTCTGGTGAGAGCTGTTTAAATTCCTCATCATCATTGTTTGTGTTCTCTGTAGAATCTGCCTCGACACTGACTTTCTGAAGTATTATTTCAGAACTCTTGTCTGATTTTGAACACCTTGATTTATGCAACTCATACAATGCATGAAGTTCGAACTCCTCACCACAGTCACACATGTATTTAGTATCAATGGATGAGCTGTGCATTTCCTTCACATGTTGTTGCAGCGACGACGGCAGAGCGAACTTTTCTTTACAGTCTTTACACGGGTACAGATCTATCCCGCCAGCACTCAAGCCCTCAATCTTACCTTTACACACCCTCTTGTGTGAAGTTAGAACTGATGGGTATGAGAATCCAATGTTGCATTTCTCACACACATAAGGACGTACTCCTGTGTGTGTATTCTTGTGACCCAGATAGTGCTGTATTGTGTTAAATCCTTTGTCGCAAGTTTCACACTTGTATTTGTAAGAATTGTTGTGTTTGGTCTGCTGATGGTACATAATTCCACCTTTTGATGAGAATGTGCGGGAACATTTGTCACACTTGTACCGTGCCTGTCCTTGATGTTTCGAGTTCTGATGTGTTCTAAGCTTTGTCAATTCATTGAAAGATTTTGGACAATCATGACATTTGTATTTCTTTCCAATGTGTGTTAATTCGTGTCTTTTCAAATGAGAGATTTTCTGTGTCTTGTAGTCACAGAACTGGCAAGAGTGAATTGTTCCCGAGGCTGTGCTAATGGAGGAACTAGTCTCAGCATCATCATCGTCATCGTCTTCTTCTGGGTCGATGTCACAGACAATCTGCTCTCCTGACTCAATGTTCGTAATCTGAATGGAGTCGGAAGAATTTTCATCAAAATCAACATTTGTGCTCTTGTTAATGTCTTTATCAAACTTCATAGAAATGGGCACTATGTTTTGTTTATAGGTTGACAAACTTTCCACATTTACAATCATCATGTTACTTAGACCATCAGATTCCTTCACTTTTGGGCTAGCTTTCTTCTTTTGCGCAATGACATCACTGCATTTAGCTCTATGATTGTCAAGACCTGCTTTCCACCGGAACTCGACACCACAGATGCAACGAAATCGTGACACATCGCAGTGTTCTGTCACAGTGTGCTCTTTAAGGTCATTTTCATGAGAGAATGTTTCCCCACACATTTCACAAGCCAAGCTATTCATTTGACCACTGCCCACACATGACTTCCTGTGCATTGACAAAGTGGCAAGATAGGTGAATTCTTTGTTACAAGTATTACACTTGTACTGGGCAGGTCCATTATGCTTGTTCATGTGTGCTTGATAAAACTGCAAATAGTTAAACCCTTTACAACAACCCTCACACCAGTATGCAAAATCTTTTTTGTGGATTGTCCTTGTATGGTATTTGAGGCCGCCTTTTGATGTAAACTCTCTGTCACATATTTGACATTTGAAGTGGATGCTTTTTTCATGCTTGACCTGGATGTGTTCCTTTAGCTTGTATTCTTCTGTGTAACTTTTGTCACATACATTACATTGGTAAGCTTTTCCAGTATGCAATGTAAAATGTCGTCTAAGCCTTACTATATTAATTCCTTTATAGTCGCAACGTGGACAACTAAGTAATCCATTTGGTTCTTTTAAGACTGTGAAAGACCCTACTCTAAAAATACCCTTCGCTTCAAGTTCTTTCTCAGGTGGCAGATTAAATACAGCCAGTCCTGATGAAACTAATGAACCCACCTGGTTCCCAGCATTTGGTTGTATACCAGCTGTAGAAAAACCAGTCCATGAGACTTGAGGACTTCCAACCAAAGTGACTGGGGTGCTGGAATTTATTGGTACCACTGTCTGACTCGAGTTAATCACATAGTTGTACTGCAAACCAGCAGTGTCTTCCATCATGCCTGCATAAAGATAAGCCATTACTTAAAAAAAAAAAAAATATCTAATTAAAAAATCTGCATGTTTTCTGTCTTCTATGCTATACAGTTACAACAGTTTCTCATTATTTCAGCCTCTGTTAAATGCATTGTTTCTCATTTAAAGACACCAAAGAAGAAACACATGTAACTTGAATATCATCCAAAGAATTAAAGATCATTTCAAGATTGAGAAAAAGAAAGAAAAACGTTGTCAACAAATACTACATATTATCGGAATGTTATGATGACAGCAGTCTTGTAACCAATCAGAGTGAAGCCTACCTGTGTTGGCTGTGTCCAATCCCCCGCTTGCAGACGACACAGACAAAGACAGCTGGCTATCAATATCAGAGTCTGACAGGTCATCTTGTTCTATAAGGACACGTTGTGGCAGTGACTTTCTTGGTCGTTTTTTACCACTGTCTAATGAGTTGTCAAGAACTGTAGCAGCTTCTGCTGAAGCAATAAATAAATCTTACAACCCTTCAGTAATATTCAATATGGAAAATTTAAGGTTGAAGAGGCATTGTCATTGTTTGGTCTTCAATCCATCCACAGCATCTGGTAAATCTTTGAAATTCTTTACCTTATGCAAAATAAGAGACACATTTTTTTTTACTGCACTATCTATGATTTTGCAAAGTTTACTGTCAAAACATATTAAGGGATTAGTTTAACAACAAGAGCTGCCAGCAGAGAGACAGCACACTAGACTATTTAAGTACTGGATAGTAAAGGAAGGGATAACTATTAAACAAGAGCATTGCAGAGCAGCACCAACACTCGTCTGTTTTATTTATAAGAAACAATTTGCAAGTACCTACCCATCCCAAAAAAAAGCAAAATATGGAAATGAAAAAGAATGTGCTACCGGTAGTACCTACTCATCATAGAAAAAGAAACAAAAAAGATAGATTTTTTTTTTAATTTTTGAAGGGGGTGAAAGACGGGCAGCAAAGGTAAAAAAGAAACAAGAGCAAGTATACACATATATACATAATAAAAACAACCAAAAAAAGATTTTAAAAAATATGTATTTTTTTTTTTTATCTGGGGGAGGGGTGTTGAGTTGGAGGAAGGGAGAGGGTTACCTATGCTCTAAAAACAAGACATAGCAGAATGTCGAGCCCGCTCGTCTTAAATCAAACCTGAACCTATAAGCTTCAGATCAAGGAGAAAGATGTATACATAGGTGAGATGTGCTCAACACATCCTCTTTATACCCAAGGCAGAATCTTGACATTGCATCATCTTAGGTGACCTTGACCTCTGACCCAGTGACTTGGTTCATGTGCGTGACACGAAATCTCATGATGAACATTTGTGCCTAAAAAAACTCAATTCATGTTATTTGAAAATTCCTCCATGCACGAAGAAGTTATGGCATGGACAAGTTTGGATGGACGCACGCACAGCCATTTTGACAACTATGTTGAGCTCAGCGCAAGTGGGCTCGACAAAAATCCTCTGACCACTAAGCAAGATACAGCGGGGACAAACAATTTTGAAATTTTTATTTGACCTTTGACCTCTTGCGACCTTGACCCTCATTTTGCACAAGACAACTTAACTCACCATGGAGAACATTTGTTATAAGTTACATGTATATTAAAATCCATCTATGTATATAGAAGTTATACTCACAAATGAATGTTTAAATTTGTTATTTGACCTCTGACCCTGAAGTAAGACCTTGACCTTTTCCACCGGCACCTGAATTTTTTGCGCAACACTCCGCCTCACTATGGAGAACATTTGTCCCAACTTACATTCACTGAACCGCCGAAAGTGAAAAGCAGCGACTAAGTCGACCTAACCACAAGCAGGCTCAACAATTTCAAAATCCTCTGACCACTCAGCATAATACTTCTAAGCATAAGCAAGATACAGCGCCAACAAACAAATTTTAATATTTTTATTTGACCTTTGACCTCTTGTGACCTTGACCTTCATTTTGCGTGAGACAACTCAACTCAACATGGAGAACATTTGTTATAAGTTATATCAAAATCCATCCATGTATATAGACCTTTGCCACAGACACCTGAATTTTTCAAATCCTCTGACCACTAAGCATAATACTTCAAAGCATAAGCAAGATACAGCGCCAACAAACAAATTTTAATATTTTTATTTGACCTTTGACCACTTGAGACCTTGACCTTCATATTTCGCGAGACAACTCAACTCAACATGGAGATCATTTGTGCTAAGTTATATTGAAATCCATCCATGTATATAGAAGTTATACTCGCAAATGAATGTTTTATTTTGTTATTTGACCTTTGACCCCTAAGTGTGGCCTTAACCTTTGCCACAGACACCTGAATTTTTCGCGCAACACTGCCTCACTATGGAGAATATTTGTCCCGATTTATATTAAAATCACTCCATGCATGTAGAAGTTACACATGGGTTTTGCGCTGACCCCCAAGGGTGACCTTGACCTTTGAGCAGCTGACCTGGGATTTGTGTGCGACACACCACCCCATCATGGTGAACATTTGTACCAAATTATTTTGGAATCCTTCAAATAATGAGAAAGATATTGACCGGACAAATCCAGACGGACGCATGGACGCACATTCACCGAACCATGCCAAAAGTGGCGACTAAGTCGAGCTCACCACAAGCAGGCTTGACAAAAATATGAAAATGTAAAAGCATTTTTTTTTTGGGGGGGGGGGGGGGCCCAGTGGGTCCCATACAGGGTGGGGAAAGAAGTACCTTCCCATCCCATGTAAGTAAAGAGTTCTAGACTTTGGGCCTTCCTATTTTAAGTTTTTTGCTATATAAGTCATTGCAAAACCAAGTGTCCCCTGGGGTGGGGCTAATTTTCAACCCAGGGACATAATATGAATTATGTTGGTAGAGGTCTTCTAAAGGATGCCTCAAATCAAATTACAAAGCTCTGTCTCAAGCAGTTTTAGAGAACATTTTCCAAGTTTTTCCTTTACAACTGTATAGAATAAAAGTTTTCAAATACACTGTCGATTTTCTAATCAGTCTTGGCCACCCTTTCTACAGTTTCTTCTGTTTATTTGATTGAGCGAGCTTGCCATGCATGTGCCAAAAATAACACCCTTTGTTCATCAGTTGTCATATCGTTGTTTATTCCGTTCTGCTCGTGTCATTTGCTCAACAATTAATGGATATAATTGATCGCTGTTTGTCTCAATTACACATTCCAGTTAAACAAAGTGTCACTTAATTTAAGTTATTTGACAAAATAAATAAAAGTTTGAATTTATAGGCGTTTTTCTCCTCGTAAAAAAATGAACGCTGGAACTGTATGAGATGACATTTATTAAAATGTCCGAACTGCATATAAAAACACACTTCTACGATGATTTATTTGCAGCTGGATTCATGTTCCAACAAAATATTATTCACTTAAATTCTGCGTTATCTGTTTTGACTCAACAAACTGCCTTAAGACATGAACGTGGGCGAAGTAGTTTACCAAGTGTATAATATTCGGACAATAAGCATATTCAGATACGTATTTGGAACAGCCTTTTATGGCAAATCTTAACGTATGGTTTAAATTCGTGCATTCGCCCGAGCGTGAAATACGCGAAAATTAACCCTTAGCGAAATAAAATGATACCACAGTAACCCTAACCCTAACCTAAACACTAACCCTAACCCAACTATCAAAACTCTAAGAACCCCTCAAGAAATAAAAAAGTTACAGTAAAATATTACAATTTTCAATTTTCAAGGAAAATTCTAAGTTTAAAGGGCAGACAATTCTGGAAATATGGGTGCCAGAGTCAAGAACCTTCCACACATATGATGTGGGTGATGATAAGGAAAATATATTTGAAATTTGAAATAAATCCCTAAAGAAATAAAGAAGTTATAATAAAAATACTTTACTGCACAAAAAACTGTAATCAGAAATGGAGATGCCGATGCCGACACCACGTGAGTAGGACAGCTCTCCATATACTTCGTATAGTTGAGCTAAAAACAACACAAGCCGTCTGTGTTAATGCTGTAGGATACAAACCTCTCTTGTTTTGAGATAAGCCTGTGTTAGCAACCTGCATTTCTTCTAACTGTGCCGACTTCTGTTGAGGGGAAAGAACTCCATCATTTAGTAACTGTACCATCTCTTCACGTACAGCCTCCCTTACCCTCTTCTCTATACCAGATAAATAATTGCCTTTATTTTCATCAGGCTTTTTCAGAAATCTGAAATAAGATCGTAAGTATCTTAAACATTTACCTTCTGCATGGTTGTGGCACTGGAAACAAGTAATGTTCTACCATTTTCAGAGTTCTTTATAACTGAAGTACATTCTACCTGTATAGCTCGTCTAGAACACAATGCATGTTCAGGAACATATTTTTCCTGTGATGGGTCTGACAAAATTGTTATTTAAAAACTTGCATATCAAAGTTTCTTCACTTTTTATGGTACTTCGACTACAAAATTATATGCTTGTTCCAACTTGGATAGTAAGATTACATCCATACAATTGCTGCAAAAAGACTGGATTCAGATAAACCACACAAAGCTACAGATCGTAAGCTAGCCTAGAACAATCTGACTCATGACCACAAATAAACACTTCTCTGACATTTCCATGCACCACCCAAATCTTTACACCTACTTTCTACTTGCCCATGTAATAAACTTACTTTTCTCTCACATCAAATAAATGTTTCATCAATTCATTAGTGCTCATCTTCAAACTGGATTTCAATGATTCAAATCCTTTCCCCACCTCATCACCAACATGTATAATACTCTGACCAGGTTCTATATCTAGACGGAGAAAGAATCGGATGATTTCATCTGATGACTTCTTTGTTCGTGTTTTGAAATTTTCAAAGTCTCTGATTGTTGCCATGCCAACCTGAATTTGATTTTCTTTCTTTGTCTCTTTTGTTTCCCTGAAACAAACAAAAAAAGTTTATTGATATAAAGACAGTCCAAAATAGTCAATAATTTATTCTGAATTCCTGAAATACAGTAAAACACCATTTGCTCGAGCATCGATAACTCATGAACCTTGATTACTCGAGGACATCGTTCAGTCCCAGCCAAATTCCTGTAGGTTTAACTGAAAATTACCCTGGATTATTTGAGCATCAATAACTCAAACCTTAAGCAAATTTTCCAGCTACAAGGTCATGTTTTGTTCTTTATTCTTGTTGTATAACACAAGCATACCTGTCAAAACTTTTCACAGCTACAATTGTCATAATAAGTCATGCTGGCGCTGACTTGGAAACAAGTGGGCCATGATGGCCCTAGATCGCTCACCTGAGTATTTTGGCTGTAGGTTTGCAGCTAAGCAGTATTTCATGTTTTAATTGAAAATATGTAAGTAATGTAAATATAAATATGTAAAATATCAGTCAATAAATAAAGGCTCTATGACAGAGAGTAGAAATATCTATCATAAGCTATGGTGACCTTGACCTTGACCCAGTGACCTAAAACCCTACCCATATGTAGAGGTCCATGCAAGGATGCTATATATAAATCAAAGATATTGGTCTTTAAATGAAAGCGGTATGAGGTACAGTATTTAAACCTATTTTTAGCCTTGGTGGCCTTTAACCTAATCTTATTATTTGAAAAAGCTTGATAAAGCTTGCTTCATGCCAAATTTTAAAATTCTAGGCTTTGTGGTTTCAGACATGGAGATTTTTTAAAGATTTTCTTCTATTCTGCTATTTAAAACTTGTGACACCTCCGGAGGGGCCAATAGTGACCCCAGGAAAATTTTTCTAACACACTTGAGAGACATCCTCCAGACATTGCTACATACCAAATCATAAGACTCAGGGCCTTGTAGTTTCATACAAGAAGATTTTTCAAAGTTTACCCTATATGAACTTATGTAAAAATCAGTTGACCCCCAGTGGGGCCAAATTTGACCCCAGAGGTATAATTTCAACTAACTTGGTTGAATTGTACTAGACCTTGCTACATACCAAATCTTAAGGCTCAGGGCCTTGTGGTTTCAGACAAGAAGATTTTTAAAGTTTTACAATATAAGCCTATGTAAAATCCACTGACCCCCGGGGCAGAGCCAAATTTGACCCTAGGGGTATAATTTGAACAAAATTTGTAGAGGTCCACAAGACAATGCTACATACAAAATCTGAAGGCTCACGTCCTTCTGGTTTCAGACAAGAAGATTTTTAAAGTTTCACTATGTTAAATAAGTTGACCCCCAGGGTGGGGCCAAATTTGACCCCAGGGGCATAATTTGAACAAACTTCGTAGAGGTCCACTAGACAATGCTACATACCAAATCTTAAGGCTCAGGGCCTTGTGGTTTCAGACAAAAGATTTTTAAAGTTTTACTATATAAGCCTATGTAAAATCAATTGACCTCCGGGGCAGAGCCAAATTTGACCCTGGGGGCATAATTTGAACTAACTTGATAGAGGTCCACTAGGCAATGCTATATACTTAATCTTAAGGCCCAGGGCCTTGTGGTTTCAGACAAGAAGATTTTCAAAGTTTTTCCTTTCAATTGCCATAGGAACCAGAGTTCTTGCTTTGAACAACTTTGGTAGAGCTTCATGCAAGGAATATCAAAAGCATGTTTCGTCAATGTTGGCTTAGCGGTTTAGGAGGAGATGTCGTTCAAGTCAAACTGTTGACGACGCGCGACACACACCAACGGACGCCGGACAATCAACGATCCCAAAAGCTCACCCTGAGCAGTGCTCAGGTGAGCTAATAAAAAAGCACATTCATACATAAACCATTAATTTCTTAAAATTCCCAGCTCTTTCCCACACCGGACCTATTTTTAGGAAATTTCTTGTGTCTTCACAGCCAGGAACGAGAACAAGAGGGCCATGATGGATCCCTCACCTGAGTACTTTGGCTGTAGGTTTGCTGTTAAGCAGTATTTCATTTTTTAATTGAAAATATGTAAGTGCCTTCAAACCAAATATGTAAAATATCAGTCAATAAATAAAGGCTCTATGACAGAAAGTAGAAATATCTATTATAAGCTATGGTGACCTTGACCTTGACCCAGTGACCTCAAACCCTACCCATGGGTAGACGTCCATCCAAGGAACCTATTTACTGAATATCAAAGATATTGGTCTATAAATGAAGGCTCTATGAGGTACAGTAGATAAATCTATTTTTAGCCTCTGTGACCTTTAACCTAATCTAATAATTTCAAAAAGCTTGATAAAGCTTGCTTCATGCGAAATTTTTAGCCTGTAAACCAAGAGAACCCTGGGGCGTGGCCAATTTTTACCCAGGGGACATAATTTGAACAAACTTGATAGAGGTCCACTAGAAAATGCTGCATACCAAATATCTAAGCTGTAGGCATTGAGGTTTTGAGTAAGAAGATTGTTAAAGATTGCCTTTTTTTTACATATTAAGGGCACCCCGGGGCAGGGCAAATTTTGACCCCGGGGCCAACATATAAACAATACTGGTAAAGGTTCTCAACACAATACTCCACACTAAATATCTAAGGTCTAGTCCTATTAGTTTCGAAGAAAAATGATTTTTCATGTTTTTCCTATATAACTATATGCAAATCAAGAGAACCCTGGGGCGTGGCCAATTTTGACCCAGGGGACATAATTTGAAAAAAACTTGGTAGAGGTTCACTAGACAATGCTACATACTAAATATCTAAGCTGTAGGCATTGTGGTTTCTGAAAAGAAGATTTTTAAAGATTTCCTATATAAGCCTACGTAAAATCAATAACCCCCGGGGTGGGGCCTATTTTGACCCAGTGGCTATGATTTGAAGAAACTTGGTAGAGGTCCACTGGACAATACTGCACACCAAATATCTAAACTCTAGGCCTTGCAGTTTCTGACAAGAAGATTTTTAATTGTTTTTCCTATAAAACTCTATGTAAAACATGTGACCCCCGGGGCTGGGCCATTTTTGACCCAGGCGCCATGATTGGAACAAACTTGGTAGAAGTCCAATAGAGATGATGCTGCACACCAAATATCTAAACTCTAGGCCTTGTGGCTTCTGACAAGAAGATTTTTTAAGTTTTCCCTATATAAATCTATGCAAAATCAACTGACCCCTGGGATGGGGTCAGTTTTGACCCCACGGTCATAATTTGAACAAACTTGCTAGAGGTCTACGAGATGATGCTTCAAACCAAATATCTAAGCTCCAGGCCTTGTAGTTTCGGAGAAGAAGATTTTTAAAGCTCCAACTTTTAAAATCTAATTTTAGCTCAGTGAACCAGATATGCAATGGACCAGAACCATTTGAACAATTATGGTAGAGCTTCATGGAAGGAACATCCCAGGCAAGTTTCATTTAATTTGGCCCTTTGGTTTCAGAGGAGATGTCATTTGAATGAATAGTTGACAACGGACGGACTGACGACGGACAAAGACTGATCAGAAAAGCTCACCCTGAGCACTTTGTGCTCAGGTGAGCTAAAAATGGAATTCATGGACTTTCCTGGTTTTCCCAGTTGTGTAGGAACCCTGGATAATTGCATGTGGCTTTTACTTAATAACAATGTAAATGCATTGCCTACAATTATTAAATGATAATGCAAACCAGTATGTTGTGTCACAAGAGTGTAAATGTAATGCATGATCATAGCATCATCAAATAGAAATACTATCTCTTTACATTTTAAAATGCAAATTAAGACAAACGTTCACAGATCTGGAGGCAAGAAAAAAAAGTCAAATTTTTGCTATTGTGTTCATAACCAAAGGACTGTGCGATTAAGCACATCAGCTGCACCTTCATGGAGTTCTGTAACTTTTGAAAATATAGCAAATTTTGGACAGCTTGAGACCTCGAGCATTCTGCGTGACCCCATGGGATCTCGAGTTATTGATGTTTTACTGTATGTATAGATATGTGGTCCCCCCTCCCCCCAAAAAAAAATAAATAAATAAAAAAGAATGGGCAGAAACAATTTTGAACCATCTACATTTAAATAATAAAATGCAACCTAAATTTTCGCTAATTTGATTAATCAAGTTAAAATTATATCATTAAATGCAGAAGTCTGAGTGTATGGTTTTGGGTATGTGCATGTAAAGCACAGTCAACAATACAAATGAATATCTCTTCCTTAAATAAAAGAAAACAAGTTTTGTTTTTATCACTAAAATTGAATAACTATGTAAGTATACAAAATATACAGAAAAATATAATATAGTTACACTATTTAGTCTTCTGGTACAGTAAGTTGATAATTACCATGAATCTAACAGAAACCTCGCCATTTCTTCATCAGACTCAAGGTCCTGTCTCTCTTTCAACTCCTTCCATCTATCCAACTCATCCCCTAGATCAAGACCCCCTGTACTGTCACGTTGACTCGGGCCCCCATTTGTTAGCGGCTGACTTGTTCGCTTTGATCTCACTGATGGTGTATCTCGTGTCTGGCTGCCCCGAGGCATTATGGCTCCCCTGCCAATGCGCACAGCTTTTGCAGGTCGGCCTCTACGACGAGGCATCCCTCTTAGAGTTGCCATCTTTCAATACATGCAGCCCTGCAGTAGAAAAAGAATCTGTTTATTTTTTTACTTACATTTTTACAAATTAAGCTGAAAGAAATGTATCAAAAAGGCAACTTTGCTTGCCATCAAAATTCAGTGCATCTCTATTTTCATAAAATTCGCACTGAATTCTTTTGTACATCTGTACTTGTTTCCAACGAAATGATTATTTTAAGACTGTACTTTAATGCCTTATACTGATAGCTGCATCTAGTTAGGTGTCTAACCTGCTCATGAACGTCTTCCCATGAGGTGTCCAGCTCCTCAGTATGGGGTTTTACAGTAACAACGATCTTTTGATTTTCCTTCCAGGCTTAAACTGCCAACAGTACATTAAGCAGAGAAGTTACTGTGTTATTTCAAATAATTGATTGAACTTAAAACATGGCATGTTGTGGTCAACCCAATTAGCCCAAGATCAAAAATATAAGCATCAGTGAAAAGAAAGGAAAAAAAGAATTGCAGGAAGATCCTTTAGGATCATTACATGTTTTGTCGCAAGTTTTGACCTGCTAGAATGTTGATAATGAAGAGCTTGCTGAGTCCCTTATGTTTGTTTACAATGAGGCTGGATCGAGAGCACTTGTCTGAGTCATGTGACCATTAGTGTAACTGAGCTATATTTGTTCATGTACTTTCAGTTTAAAAGTATTTCAAAAGGAAAAAAAAGCACATTTGGAGTTTTTCACATTGATAAATTGTTCATTTTCAGTAGTAAAAGTTGTTTCTTGATTACACAGGTCAAACAAGAACTGTCACTGTCAGATGACAATGCCCCCGAGGTGGTACCTTGACCTTTGAGCTGAGGACCAGTCATTCACTGGTCGAGGTCCAATAAATATAAGTCAATGGGGTCTTGTCTAAAGGGGTTTGTGGTCAAGTGTTAAGTATATCCACTTGATAATAAGGAAGTTATGGCCAATGTTAATGTTTTTGGACAAGTATTCAAGGTGAAGGTCATTCAGGGTTCAAGGTCAAATAGAATTAGGTCAAAGGGAAGGTTTTGTCTAAAGGGAAGTTGTGTCCAAGCATGATGTAAATCCACCAATTAATAAGGAATTTATGGCCATTAAATCTGAAAAAGTTTAGATTTAATAAAGCATTATCTTAAGGAACAAAAATAACAATATCAACACATTTTTAAAGTTCATACCGTTATGAAGCTTGTGTTGTTTAGATTTTCAATTACCCAATAATTAGCTTCATATAGGTGTGAACTCTAAAAATGTGTTGATAATGTTATCAATCCAATTAATCAAAAGCTTTAATTTCTTAAAATTTATGAAAATATCAAGCATCAGTATAATATAACTATTGAAATTAGATATATCAGAACACTTAAAGGTGTGGAAAAAAGTCTTGTAGTGAAATGTCTGGATATCTTTAAAATTAAAGGTAACCACTAGGCAATTCTCATACTATCACATGGTCTTAAAACATGAATACCTTGAAATAACAAGTTCTCATGAGCTTGGTAGACAAATACAGTAATACTGTCAGCGGAAAAATATAATACACTTTATTTACAACACTCCTTACTTACACTGGCTATTTAACATTTTATACAATTTACAAATATTCTGAAACATTTATAATATCAAAATGTTTTTAATACATTTCTGGCAGATCAGTATCAACACAACAAATTTACCATAACTTTTCCTGAAAATCAAGGTTCTACTATCACACAAGTGTTAAATCTCATTAAAATATATATCCTTCAGGACACAATCTTGCTAATGAGTGAAAATGGATCCTAATGAATAAGAATCATTCAAATAAACAGGGTACAAAACTCCATTAAAGTTTTTTTTTGAAGCCTTTGCTACCTATGTGATTTATAAAGTCGAAGCAAGACCTAGGTTAGGTCTTTGATTGAAGGTATCTGCTGTGCTGTGAAATTTTATTGATCAAACTCAGTAACACTTATCCCATCCAAAAATAAACTGAATAATTAAGTTTTTTATTCTTACTAAAGATAGAACAGATTCACTTAAAACACACAGTATCTCTTTCTATACATGGAGTTTAAGTAAGATATTTACCTTGACTGAGCACATGGGCCTCTTTTATCAGCATAAGTAGGAAGGGCCTCAATATTCCTGTTTTTACACACCCCTTTAAATAAATAGAGCTTTCCGTTTTAATAATGTCTGGCCGCCATATTGAATATTTTCATACCGACCATGGCTCGTACAAAAATCAATATTTAACTTCTTGAACAGCACAAATAAAAATCGATAATTGGGATCTAGAGCAATTTTAGTTACAAAATAAATTAATTCGAATTAAAAATTCGACTGACAATCGTGTTATTTCATGTTAGACTGCAATTTTAGACTAAATCCCGTGCCATTTATTCAAAGATTTGCAAAAAATGCGAGGTCGTTAAGACGTGAGGATTTTTGCAGGAAATTTTAACAACCCTCTGTTAACTTTAACGTGCATTGCCAGACGAGTTCACTTACTGTTATTTATCTTTAAATCCTGAATTAGACCTTTTAGTTTACATGATATCCTTGTTTTCTGATATCTGATTAAGAATCTTCCTTTTTATGAAAAGCCCAAATTTTCATCGGGCCAATCCATTTCCAAAAACTGGGGTTTAACGTTGTGCATATCTGTTTTAGCAGACGCTTATTTTTGTAAGCGCTCAATTTTAGGGGGCGTCTCACAATACATTTTAACTGTCAAAAATTGACTGCCCCATTATTGTCAGTTCCTCATATCCAAAAAATTCTAGATATATTAGTTATTATATCATTTATAATTTTACCTCCACCACGCAATAGTTTTTTTCAAACTGTGTGAAGTAGTTTTGTATTAAATACCAGACTATGTTCTAGATATGCGAGGTTGACAGCGTCTAAGCGCAGGGTGAGATATAATTTTGCAGCAGTGACATTTTCTTTGAAATGGGAAAATATACTTTTCATAGATTTATTCAGCACTATTCTTGATTTGCCGTGTAATAAATTCTACAGACCTAAAGACTACATTCAGATGTATGAAATTAACTAGCTTTTTAGACGTTGTCTATATTGTTTTAGTTATAAACAATATTCAAAAAGAGTTAGGCCTATCTTTTTGTAGAAATCAAACATATTCTTTTCCGGCAATCAGATTGTTTTCAACGGGCCGTTGGCCTAAACTCAATAGCCATTGATTTTATTTATTTTGGACTTTCATGTATCTTATTTTCTCTGACTAGCTTTAGACCTGATTGCATTTTGACGGCGTCAATAATACATGCCTATATGGGATAAATGTACATGATATATTGTTTTCATATATGTCTTGATGACTTAAACATTTCGTAGTTCACCCATCCTCATCGCCTTCTCGCCAACTTGATGACAAGAATGATGACAACAAACCGATGGATGAAATGCTAAGAGGTTCTAACTGAACTTAACTCAGTTTCTTTGTTATTCGAAATTAGTGAACCACACCAGGTCTGGAGGGAGGGCACTCAAATACCTGACGGTATGGGTTGGAAGCATTAATTTCAGTACAGTAGAAATTGTGATAGGATGATATTGTCCTTTCTATTTACTCCTAAAGGACTGTTGTTGACAATTTTATAAAAGATGATATCTTCTGATTTTATTTGACGAACATGAGGTAGCGGCTAAGTCTCTCCAAATTTACGTTAATTTTAATCCTGCGATTATGTGCTCCTTGGTTAGTCAGTTTGTCCGTGCGCATATTCGCCCTTCTGATTAGTTCATGCGGATGTTTTGTCATTTGCCCCAGTCGCAGAAAGCCACCAAGAATACTTGGTAATCTGGCTCTTTTTCTTTTATTATTATATGGCCTTCCTTATGAACAAATATTTGCAGAAGTTTCACAGCAAGGGCAAAAATGTTGAAAATCTTGCATTTTACGATGTTTACAGAACAGAGATTTCAAGTTTTGACATTGTCAAAGGGCATTTTCTTTTCTGTATATAAGTCAAAGAGAAACACTACATCGACATCTTTTTTTGCGAATGTTGTAAAGCAAGTCATCATCAAGCATAGCTTTGAATATCTTAAACCTTGGCCGTAATTGAAAGGTCCTGCTTACACTCACCCCCTTTTTGCAAAAGAAGTCAAATTTCTTCTTTATTTTTCCCCGTCTACGGATTCTTGGATTGAAATGGATAACATTGTGATAATAAAGTTAATGCATATTTGAAGGTAACTTGTATTGTAACTCCTTTTGTAAACGCTATTGAGAAAGGTTACAATTTGCGTACGTTATCTTACTGATTTATGAACGTGCAATGATAACACTTGTTGGTGGTTTGAAATCGAAATATCTTGAAAACTGATAATATTTTGCTGGTATAAATACTATTTGAATTGCTTTATTTATCCATTTATGCATGATGATACTTTGTTGTAGCTATAATACAGAAAAGTGTAATGAAGCCTTTTCTCTTAACTGAAAAAAATCAGAAGTAATCAGTTGTAATCAGTTTTAATTATATATGGTGGCTGCTGATCATTGTGATCAAATTAAGTATTTTTGGTTTAACCTATTTTTTGTTTAAGACATGATCAGCAGACCTCAATATAAAGTTTTTATGTGCTCTCTTTAACACTTCTTGCTTTTTAGCTGCTTTTTGTCATGTTGATATTATTCATAATGTTGTATAGTCGGTTTAAAAGCTCATAAGAGCTTATGTTATGTTGTTCCTGTCTTGCCGACTTTAAATAAAGTTTATCTTATCTTATCTTATCTTATATTATCTTATCTTATCTTATATTATCTTATCTTATATTATCTTATCTTATCTTATCTTATCTTATCTTATCTTATCTGGTCTGATCTCATCTCATCTCATCAGTACATATTTTCACTAGCTGGCAAGAAGAAATATGAAAACTTAGAATGGATTTTTTTAAAAATAGGAATCCAAATGCAAATGTTTTTTTCGTATGAATTCTCAGTTATTGAGAATGAAATGCTTTTCACCTATTAAGGTTTCAGGTCAAATTTAATGCCTAGTATTTACCTAGATGGGGAGGGGAGGGGGCGGGAGTCTTTTGACAGAAGACCATTCCCCTCGAAGAGGGAATTTGACGGACAGAATGGCCCGAGTCCCGAGAAATATCTTTTAACCGAAGGAAATTGAATATGTAAACTTAAAGCATCTTCCACAGTGGGGATGGTGGGGATTTAGACTTTGAGAAAGGAAATATATCAAATTCCCCATGGACACGTGCTTTTGAGAAAAAAAAACGCGTTGAGACAACCCCTAGCGCTGAAATCAATTTGTCAAAGAGATTGCTTTTGCAAAAGTAAGCGTCTAACTTTTCGTGAAAAGATGGATATTCAACAGGTGTGAGACATTGTATGTCTAGAGCAATTTTTGTCTCTGTTGGTTGTTTATTGAGCCAGAAATCATTTGATCACCCTGTCCGCTTCTCAGCCGGCTCTCAGCCTGGGCCTCTCAGCCTGTCAACTGGTTCAGTCCACGGTCTGGCAAAATGGGAATTGTCCAGGTCCACATCATGTTATGTCATAGTGTCTGAACAAACAAAAAGTGAATTAATTGGTTGTCAGGAAGGTCTAATAGTAAGACATTGGATCTGTAATCCAGGGGTCACATGTTCGATCCCGTGCGCCTCCACTAACATTACTAAGTGTCTTTTTGATGTTAAACTCAGAGGTCCCATGTACACTGAGCATGGAAAAGAACCAGGGGTGTCTCCTGAACCAAAGAGTACTGGGGATAAGAAATTGTACTTGTTTCACACATGCCAAGCCATAAGGCACACATATATTATTTGTTGCCTATCTGAGTGGTAAAATTCACAATGATGCCTTAAAAATATATAGATATTATTTAATAATGTTTTCATATGAAAATCTTCAACATGTTGATTTACATCACATATTTTTCTTAAAGAATTTCTGCATAAAATGACATCAGTCATAGGTGATATGACTACCTATATGTGACTTACCTTGAATGAGAAAAATATGCAATGTCAAATAACCAGAAAATTTTCTGCAGGGGGCATTGGTCATATGAGTATCTGGTACTGACCATAAACTGAAATAGAAAGAGAAGATAAAAAGAAAAGTGTTTGCAATTTCAGTATGAATTTTATCCATGGGTAGAAGTGATATTCTGAATTTATCAGTTATTATATCTAACATACTTATGACATAGAAAAAAGTATACATTTTGTATTATATTTCATCTGTTAATATTTTTGTTTTATTTTCTTTAAAAGTGTTTATAAAATAAGAATTAACTAACCATCATGAATTTGTTTTAACAAACTTGCATACAAATTAAGTTAAAGTGCTGTGGTTATTGCTTCTGTGTGTTGATTCTATGATTGAATAACACAAAATTAACACAAAATTAATTAGGTTTTCTTTGAAATAAAAGAAATATTATGATTAAAATTATCAGGATTTAACAAAAAATCTTGGGAGAATGAGAAAAAAGTCATGGAAAGGGTTGAAATGTCCAGGCAAGGAAATGTCTGGGATAGGAGAAAAGTCATGAATAGGGTTGAAATTTCTGGACAAGGAAAAGTCTTGGGTGTAAACGGTCTTGAATTCATCTATATTCATATACCATGCAAGGGGTAGAAGTTTACACACAAGTCTTGCTTTATATAGCATAAACTGCATACCATCTATCAGGTTATTTCAGCAGTAAAAAAATCTGCTTTTTGACCAAAAAAATGGAAGTATTAATGTCTGCTTTTTTAGCTCACCTGAGCACTAAGTGCTGAAGGTGAGCTTTTGTGATTGGTCTTTGTCCGTCGGCGGTCCATTCGCACTACCGAAAATAAATAGGGGGCCATCTAACTGTAAACATAACAAAAGAGAACAATAGATTTCATTCCTTAACAATAGAATAAGGGGCCAATGGCCTCTATTAAACGGGCCATTAAAAAGAAAATACTGGTTACAAAAGAAATGTCTCCCTATCCACGGTCGTCGTCGGTCCATCCGTCATCAACTTTTCATTCAAATTACACGTCCTCTGAAACCACTGGGCTAAATTTAATGAAACTTTCCTGGGATGTTCCTTGCATGAAGCTCTACCAAGATTGTTCAAATGGTTTTGGTCCATTGTATTTCTGGGTCACTGGAGCTAAAAATATATTTTGAAAGTTGGATCTTTAAAAATCTTCTTGTCTGAAACCTCAAGGCCTGGAGCTTAGTAATTTGGTATAAAGCATCATCTAGTGGTACTCTACCAAGTTTGTTCAAGTTATGACCCTGGGGTCAAAACTGACCCCATCCCAGGGGTCAGTTGATTTTACATAGAGTTATATAGGAAAAAACTTTAAAAATCTTCTTGTCAAAAACCACAAGGCCTAGAGTTCAAATATTTGGTGTGTAGCATTTTCCAGTGGATCTCTACTAAGTTTGTTCAAATCATAGCCACTGGGTCAAAATAGGCCCAGCCCTGGGGGTCACTTGTTTACATAGAGTTATATTGGAATAAGTTTACAAAAATTTTCTCATCAGAAACGAAAAGGCATAGAGCTTAGATATTTGGTATGTACCAAGTTTATTCAAATTATGGGCCCTGGGTCAAAAAGGCCCCGCCCCCAGGGGTCACATGTTTTACATAGAGTTATATAGGAAAAAACTTTAAAAATCTTCTTGTCAGAAACCACAAGGCCTAGAGTTTAGATATTTGGTATGCAGCATTGTCTAGTGGACCTTTACCAAGTTTGTTCAAATCATGACCCCTGGGTCAAAAATGGCCATGCCCCAGGGGTCACTTGTTTTACATAAAGTTATATAGGAAAAAGTGTTTAACAATCTCCTTGTCAGAAACCAAAAGGCGTTCAGCTTAGATATTTTGTATGTAGCATTGTCTGGAGGACCTCTACCAAGTTTGTTCAAATCATGACCCTGGGTTCAAAATTGACCCCACCCGGGGGTCATTTGATTTTACACAAAGACTTATATAGGGAAACTTAAAAAATCTGCTGCTCTGAAACACCAAGGGCTAGACCTTCAATTTTTCATTGTTATGTCTCCCCCCACAACCTCGCCCTTCTGTTCGAAACATATTATTTTTGCCCTGTCCTTGGGTGTCTGTTTGCCTGTCTGTCTGTCACACTTCATTTCCATTCAGTAACTTGAGTACAAGTTGACCCAGAGCCTTCAAACTTCACATGGTTATTGCCGTTATTGAGTAGAAAAAGCCTTTTGTTTTTTGGGACAGTAGATCAAAGGTCAAAGTCAGAGGGACCTCTAGAGTGAAAACTGTTTCCACTCAATAACAGGAGTACCATTTCACCCAGAGCCTTTAAACTTCGTAGGATGATTGCTTTTACTCAATAAAAGAACCTTATTGTTTTGGGGGTTAATAGGTCAAAGGTCAAGGTCACATGGACCTGTAGAGTGAAAACTATTTCTGCTTAGTAACTGTAGTACCATTACACCCAGAGCCTTCCAACTTTATAGGGTAATTGTATTAGAAGAACCCTATTGTTTTTAGGGTCCATAGGTCAAAGGTGAAGTTCACAGGGACCTCTAGGGTGAAAACTGTTTCTGCTCAGTAACTGAAGTACCATTTTACTCAGAGCCTTCAAACTTCATAGCATGATTGCCATTACTCAGTATAAGAACCCAATCTTTTATGGGGTTAGTAGGTCAAAAGTCAAGGTCACAGGGACCTATAGAGTGAAAACTATTTCTGCTCAGTGACTGAGTACAATTACACCCAGAACCTTCAAACTTCATAGGGTAATTATATTAGAAGAACCCTATTGTTTTTGGGGTCCATAGGTCAAAGGTCAAGTTCACAGGGACCTGTAGAGTAAAACTATTTCTGCTAAAAAATTTGAGTACCATTACATCCAGAGTCTTCGAACTTATTGCAAACTTATTCAAACTTGCGAACAACGAACACCCATGACAACCAACAATGATACTTGTAACTTGAGCAATGAGACACAGGTGAGCGATATAGGGCCATCATGGCCCTCCTGTTTATTTCTGCAGTTTCTTACTAACAAGGCATAAAAAATTAATTTCTATGTTTCCGATTCCAGGGGTAGTAAAGTGAGAATAGCATGGGCATGTAACGAACACTTGAAGGAAAATAACCTGTATAAATTTTTTGTCAAATATCAATAGCAGATACATAAAATAGTTAGACTGAAAAAAAACAACAACTCATTTACAGTATGGGAACAAAGTGTATGGGAAAATTTTTTGAAATTACTTGGCACAAGTGATCACCATTATGAGACGATTTGCAGAGCACAATAATTGGGTTGTTACCCCCAAGGTCAAGGTCACACTTGAAGGTGAAGTGTTAAAAGTCTACATTTCGTGTCCGCTCCATAACTTTTAAACCACTGAAACATTTTTGAAATAACTTGGCACAAGTGATCACCATTATGAGACGATGTGCAGAGCACAATAATTGGGTTGCTACTGTCCATCCATCTGTCCGTCCGTAACACTTTCGTGTTCGTTCTATAACTTTCAAACTGCTGAAAAATTTTTGAAATAACTTTTCACAAGTGATCACCATTATGAGACGATGTGCAGAGTGCAATTCTTGGGTTGCTACCCCCAAGGTCAAGGTCACAGTTAAAGGTCAAATATCCACATTTCACGTCTGCTCTATAACTTACTAACTTGGCTTACGAAAAGTTTTTTAATTACTTTGCACAAATGATCACCACTATTACACGATGTGCAGAACCCAACATCCAGGTTGCTACCCCCAAGGTCAAGGTTAAATGTTCTCCATAACTTTTTGACTTTATGGAAGATTTTAAATATTTTGGCACAAATAATTACTATCATGAGACTATGTGCTTATAATATGCATGGCACAACATCAAGGTCATGGTTGGTTAAAGGTCAAGAAGTACACATTCATGTCTGCTGCGGAAGGGGATTTAGCTGTCCTTCAGACTGCCTTGCTCTTTTAGGAACCTTACGATACTCATTTTGCTATCATGTTTATTCCTAGTATGAACTGCTTTGTGGCGTATATGTATATAATTTTTATGTGACAAGAACAAGAATAAAGGAAGTCACTAGAAATTTCTCAGTTTATTTATTTTCAACAACAAACTGGCAATCAATCAACAGTTAAATGTTTGAATAAACTTCACCTTCAAACTACTATATTATTATACAATAGATCCAGAAGGAAGGTAATCTGGTAATTAGACCATGCCATCAATTTTAAATCAGATAACTTCGGACATGGTGAAGGCTGACATATTGAAATAAGTGTTGTAAAAGTGCCTTTTTTTTTATTTAAAATTTTGCTGGGAAATTATTCTGCTGGAATCATTTTTGCAGTTTTTTATCAGACAGCAGAATCGCGGAAAAATTACCCCCGCAAAGATAACCTGCTATACAGTATGTATAGGACAATAGTAAGATTATGATTTAACAATCCATAGTCTATTTTTATGCCCCCTGAGGACGATGGCATATTGTTTTTGGTCTGTCTGTTTCTTTGCACAAAACTTTAACATTTTTTTAGGGCCTGTCAGGGGCATGCATGGCATTCATTTGAATGTAGCACTTGTTCAATTTGCACTGCTCCCAAAAACCCTTCTTGTGGTGATATTTTACCTCTAAAATGGTTCATATCATGCTCAGTTTTGAAAAAAAAAAAAAAAAAAATTATGTCTCTACTGAATTAAAAACAGAAGTTCCTGAGAACTTAACTTTTTCACCCCAACTTTAAAAACCAATACATCTCAAATGGTTATAGATTTTATTAGGATGAAACCTTTAAAATGCTTGTTTGAATGTTTTTTAATGTTATTTTAAAAGTAAAGACAGGAGACTTGATACAAAAGTAAAGCTTCTGATTGTTTTATTTTCATGTTTCATGGCAATCTGTCATGCAATTTTACATTTTCTTTCTTCTTCCAGTCTCTACATGATTTTGAATAATATTTTTGAATCAGATAGTAAGAGTAAAATCTTACAACATGGCAAAGCATAGAGTGAAATATACGAAGCTTGGGACTGAGGGAGAGGGTATAGCAGATGGTAAGGTTACTGTGATATTGTAGAACTTTTTCAAATGATTGTGTAACATATTAACAGGTACTGATTCTAATCTTGTTAGGATTTTTTTTCTTTTGTCCACAAATTACAGATTAATTTTAAAAGAACGGGAGTTAAAAATTAATGATTTGAATCTGTTTTAAACTGAAAATATTTCAGCAAATCCAGTTGGAGCTTACATATTTGATACAGACATATAGGTTGTGCCAGTTGTAATAATACACCACAGAGAATGAAAAATAATTGCTCTTTAGTTTGTCTTCATAGTTCATGTTGTCTTATGTATTAAAATACACAACTAGCCAACTCTTAGTCCTTCCTACATTCCTTATAATTATAACAAGCTTTATTAATAAATTGCTGATGCTGATGTAGCTTTAGATTTATTTTGTATTGAAATTTATTCTGTATTGTTATAGCTTTTCATTGAAGAGAAATATAATATTAGGATAGGAATGCTGTTACCATTGTTCAAGAAAATATTTCTGTAACTTAACTTGTTGTCAGACTGCTAATGTCAAGGAAACAGTTTGAAAATTTGTAACTCTCACAGATCTAGAGACAGTGTCTCTGATGCATGACCTATCAGACGACGATGACGATGTTGAATTGTATAAAATGGCAGAGAGTGAACCATCAGTAACATTTACAGCCGAGCAAGGAGTGGAAGCTATTGGGTTTGGTCTCTTCCAGATACGTCTATATGTCATATGTGGTCTTTTCACTGTAAGTAGTTAAACCTGAGTGCAGTGAATATACTGTCACAATAGCATAAAGATGTTCTGTTACAATTTGAGGTAGAAATGCAGTTTAACTGAAGGTAAAACATGTCTTCAAATAACATGTCTCCCCTTAATTTACAGATCTTAAGACATTAATTTGTTGTAACAGCTATTTAGGAAAGGTGATTTTATATCTAAATTGTTTTTTTTAACAAACAGAATAATTCACATCAAAGTCGGAGCATGTAACCAGAATGTATATAGGACATGAAGAAAAGATTACCAGTATGTTAAAAGCTGTTATTCTTGTAGGCGGCAGACTCTTTAGAAATGATGTTGCTGGCTGTGCTGTCTCCAGTTTTACGTTGTGAGTGGCAGCTGGAACAGTTCCATGTGGCATTTATCACAACGGTAAGTGACCATCTGTACCTCCAACAGTTCCATGTTGCATTTATCGCAATGGTAAGTGACCATCTGTTCCTCTTACAGTTTCATGTGGCATTTATCGCAGTGGTAAGAGACCATCTGTACCTCCAACAGTTCCATGTGGCATTTATCACAATGGTAAGTGGCCATCTGTACCTCCAACAGTTTCATGTGGCATTTATCGCAATGGTAAGTGGCCATCTGTTCCTCTTACAGCTTCATGTGGCATTTATCACAACGGTAAGTGACCATCTGTACCTCCAACAATTCCATGTTGCATTTATCGCAATGGTAAGTGACCATCTGTTCCTCTTACAGTTTCATGTGGCATTTATCGCAGTGGTAAGAGACCATCTGTACCTCCAACAGTTCCATGTGGCATTTATCACAATGGTAAGTGGCCATCTGTACCTCCAACAGTTTCATGTGGCATTTATCGCAATGGTAAGTGGCCATCTGTTCCTCTTACAGCTTCATGTGGCATTTATCGCAATGGTAAGTGACCATCTGTTCCTCTTACAGTTCCATGTGGCATTTATCGCAATTGTAAGTGACCATCTGTACCTCCAACAGTTTCATTGACATTTCTCACAATGGTAAGTGACCATCTGTACCTCCAACAGTTTCATGTGGCATTTATCGCAATGGTAAGTGACCATCTGTTCCTCTTACAGTTTCATGTGGCATTTATCGCAATGGTAGGTGACCATCTGTTCCTCTTACAGTTTCATGTTGCATTTATCGCAATGGTAAGTGACCATCTGTACCTCCAACAGTTTCATTGACATTTATCACAATGGTAAGTGGCCATCTGTACCTCCCATCAGTTTCATGTGGCATTTATCCCAATGGTAAGCGGCCATCTGTACCTCCAACAGTTTCATGTGGCATTTATCCCAATGGTAAATGACCATCTGTACCTCCAACAGTTCCATGTGAAATTTATCTCAATGATAAGTGACCATCCATTCTAGCAACAGTTTCATGTGGCATTTATCACAATGGTAATTCACCATCTGTACCACCAACAATTCAATGTGGCATTTATTACAACAGTAAGTGACCATCTGTACCAGTAGTTTTTTGTGGCATATATCAAAACTGTAAGTGACTGTCTATACCACCAATAGTTCCTTGTGGCATTTATCACAAAGGTAAGTGACCATCAGTACCACCAACAGTTCCATGTGGAATTTTTCAAAAGAATAAATGACCATCTGTACCACCAGTAGTGTAATGTGGCATTTATCACAATGGTAAGTGACCATCTGTACTACAAACAGTGTCATGTGGCATTTGTCACAACAGTAAGTGACCATCTGTACCTCCAACAGTTCCATTTGGCATTTATAGCAATGGTAAGTGACCATCTCTACCTCCAACCGTTTCATGTGGAATTTATCAGAATAGTAAGTGATATTTGTGTCACAAAGAGTTTAATGTGACATTTATCAAAATGGTAAGTGACCATCTGCACCACCAACAGTTTGATGTGACATTTATCAGAATGGTAAGTGACATTTGTATCACCAACAGTTTCATGTGACATTTATCAGAATGGTAAGTGACATTTGTATCACCAACAGTTTCATGTGACATTTATCAGAATGGTAAGTGACATTTGTATCACAAACAGTTTGATGTGACATTTATCAGAATGGTAAGTGACATCTGTATCACAAACAGTTTGATGTGACATTTATCAGAATGGTAAGTGACCATCTGTACCACCAACAGTTTCATGTGACATTTATCAGAATGGTAAGTGACATTTGTATCACCAACAGTTTCATGTGACATTTATCAGAATGGTAAGTGACATTTGTATCACCAACAGTTTCATGTGACATTTATCAGAATGGTAAGTGACATCTGTATCACATCAGTTTGATGTGACATCAATCAGAATGTTAAGTGACCATCTGTACCACCAACAGTTTCATGTGACACTTATCAGAATGGTAAGTGACATCTGTATCACCAAAAGTTTCATGTTGTATTTATCACAATGGTATTTTTTACCATCTATGCCATCAACAGTTCCATGTGGCATTTATCATAATGGTAGTTGACATCTGTACTGCCAACAGTTTCATGTGACATTTATCAGAATGATAAGTGACCATCAGTACCTCCAACAGTTTCATTGACATTTATCAGAATGGTCAGAGACATCCATATCACCAACAATTTCATGTTGCATTTATCACAATGGTAAGATAGATCTGTATCTCCATCAGTGACATGTGGCATTTATCAGAATGGTAAGTGACATCCATATTGCCAACAATTTCATGTTGCATTTATCACAATGCTAAGAGACATCTGTACCACCAACAGTTTCATGTGACATATATCAAAATGGTAAGAGACATCTGTATCACCAACTGTTCCATGTGGCATTTATCACAATGGTAAGTGACCATCTCTAACACCAACAATGCCCTGTGGCATTTACCATCAACAATATAGTTCATAATCAGTAATTATGAAGCATGTAACTGTTACCTTGGAAAATCTACTTGTCTTGAGCTGGCTTTTAAATTTGTTACCCTTGAGCACAGAGCAACACTACCACATCATCCTAAAAGCTACCTGGAAGGCAAGGGAGTAGACATGCAGTATCATACCTCTAGTATGTACATAACAACAAGAAATTTCCATTGAACTATAAAGTTACCACTGTACGGAAGTTACAGTGACTGAAAATCTTAGCTTGTAAGACTGCAGGGTCATACCCAAGAGACACTAGGTTTTCATAGTTGTTATAGGTTTCCCTGTTTTGCTGAGTGTTTATGAGTTAATGTTTAGCTTAGCCTGTCCTTGGTGGCCTCATGGTAAGCACTCTGGCTTTGAAACAGATTTGAGTTCCATCAACAGTTGGGACTGTGCTGAAATGACCATAGCTGTTGAAAGGGACATTAAACCTTAGTTAAAAACTAGCCACTTTTACTGTTAGATGATCCATTGTATTAATGTGCATGTATTGAAGAGGGGAAGTGTTGTTACTTATTCAGTAGAAATGTTGAAAATTTGTAGAAAAGCTAACAGTGCTGAAAGTGAATGCACTGGTTAGATGAAGAAACTGTTAGTGCAGAAGCTTTATTAATAGGTAATGAAACAATAAGTCTGAAAGTAGTTGAGAGTTAGGTTTTGGACCAACAGCCTTGTAATGAGGACAGTCTTTTCTGTTAGAAACTACAAAGTTTTAAACTCAGAACAGTTTCATAATGTTGAATCAAGCTAAAATTCTTGAATTAAAGGCCTTTATGTTTTTTGAAAAGTGAAAAAAAAACATAGGCCTATCTTGTTTCAAAGTTAATCCTACAACTTGGAAGAGGAAGTTATACACTGCTTGTCAATAAGTGTGCCAGTCCTTCTATAACTGATCACATAGACATTATGAAAATTTCTTTCATTTGATTAGCTTTCAGTGTTATGTTGTCTTGTTCACATAGACATTATGAAAATTTCTTTCATTTGATTAGCTTTCAGTGTTATGTTGTCTCCATCGCACAGACATTATGAAAATTTCTTTCATTTGATTAGCTTTCAGTGTTATGTTGTCTTGTTCACATAGACATTATGAAAATTTCTTTCATTTGATTAGCTTTCTGTTTTACGTGGTCTCAAGGATCTTACAATTTGTGGTTGATGAAACCCAGAACCAGCTTGAAATAATGAACCTATCTTTCTTGATTTCAGGTTGTATTTATTGGCATGTGTGTGATGGCACCTGTGTGGGGATTTATGGGTGACAGGTTTGGCAGACAGAAGGTAAGTCTAAGAATGGTCCTAAAATAACCTACCCCGGTACTTTACATTTGATGTTTTCATGACATTTAACTTGAAAAGTTGAAATTATATTTGTTTTAAGCTTGATCTTATAGGTTTTATAGCAGAGTGTTTTGTAAATAATACATCTGTGCATCTAAATGCTTATACTGGTGATGCGTTATCAGAAAAAAAAAATTCATGTAACACACTGTCGATTATTTCTCATTAAGTAACATGAATGAAATCATAAAGAAATACTTCCTTTAATACATGTATCAAGTTGGTTGTCTTCTAACAGTTGAAAATGATTTTTGAATATTTGTTTCAGACTTTATACATGGTTGCCCTATGGATTGGTTATTTTGGTTTTCTGACCTCATTTAGTCCATCCTATGTGTGGGTTCTTATTTTACGAGGTCTTGTAGGTGGTGGAATGGCCGGCTCACCTCAGTCGTAAGTATCTTAAAACCAGACATGTTTTGGAAAGGGGATTTTGGGCACAATGTTACATGGCTTGGCATTTACATTGCTGTTTCCGGCTCTTGTGTTACCAGACAGACTTGTTTTTTAGAGAAAAAATGTAAGTATGAACTTGATTTTGACCTGATCAGATCAGAACAGGTCTTATTTGATATTTTGTTTCAAAATGTGTGGCTAGGGAATTTTTGAGATGTAAGAACATAGACTTTTTATATGTTCGTCGAAGACTGGTCATATTATGGGAACACCCATGGCGGGCGTCCGGCCAGCGTCCTCAATGATGTCCGCTCTCGAATTCAAACAGTTGTTGTCCAATCTTATTGAAACTTGGGGTAAATGTTTGTGGGCTTAATATCTCATTCAAGTTCGATAATCAGCCAAATCGCTTTAGCCACCTCAGAGTTATGGCCCTTTATTTGTACAAAAAAAGGCAAATTCGCCTTGTCCACTCTCTATTTCAAACAGTTGTTCTCAAATCTTCTTGAAACTTGGGCAAATGTTTATGGGCTTAATATCTCGGCCAAGTTCGATAATCAGCCAAATCGCTTCAGCCACCTCAGAGTTATGGCCCTTTATTTGTACAAAAAAAAGGCAAATTCACCTTGTCCACTCCTTAATTCAAACAGTTGTTCTCCAATCTTCATGACACTTTGGGAAAGTGTTTATGGGCTTAATATCTCGACCAAGTTTGATAATCAGCCAAGTAGCTTTAGCCACCTCAGAGTTATGGCCCTTTATTTGTACAAAAAATGGCAAATATCCTGCAAATGGTATTAAATTGGCTGGTTATCAAGTTCATCATGGTAGTAATGGTTCCCATGCTTAAATGCCCTGTAACTTACTATTAATGTGGCTGGTTATCAAATCCACTATAGTACTACATGGTTCCTGTGATATAATAGACAACTCTGCAAATATCCCATAATTCTTTGGTATTAATTTGGCTGGTTATCAAATTAATTTGGGTTATAAGGATTCCTGCATGTATACACCTCTCTGTCAAACTTTTCAACCATTTACCAAAATTTTCGACGAGCGTATTTTGTGGCAGTTTGGCACTCTTGTTTTAAAATATATATTTCATATTTTATAGATAGAAAAAAATGTGTTCACTGGAGTTGTGTTTGGAATGTTGCTGATACAATTCAACCTGCATTTTAAGCAAAGACACATATTGAAACAAAATATCAGCAGTTGTCAGCTTTTTAGCTCAACCGAGCACATGCTGAAGGTGAACTTTTAGGATGGCCCTGTGTCCAGCATGTGTCGTGGATCGTGCATCATCAAATTTTACCTTTCAACAACATCTCCTTCTAAACCACCAGATTAAAGTTAATTTAACTTTGCTGGGATGTTCTTGCATGAAGTTCTACAAAATTTTTTCAAAGAATTGAATTCCCTTAAGAACACTGGTTGCTATTGCAACAGAAAGAAAAAAAAAATCTTCTTGTTTGAAACCACAAGGCCTAGAGCTTAGATATTTTTCATGAAGGTTCACCTAGAGGAGGCCCTCCATTAAGATTGTTCAAAGTATGCCCATGCCCTGCAGATCAATTTATTTTACATAGGGTTATATAGGGAAACTGAAAATTTTCTTTTCTGAAACCACAAGGCCTAGAGCTAAGATTTTCAGCTAGAGATGTTCTACCAAGATTGATCAAATTATGCCCCTGGGGTCATTAATAACCCAGCCCTGGGATCAGTTAATTTAAATATGGTTATACAGAGAAAAATTAAAAAATCTTCTCGTCTGGAACCATGGGCTAAGATATTTTGCATGGCGCATCATCTAGAGGTTCTCTACCAAGAGTGTTGGGTCATTAATTGCCCTGCCCCAGGATCACTTGATTTTACAAAGGCTTATACAGGAAAACCTTCGAACATATTTTTGTCTGAAACTGTATGCCCTAGAGTTTAGATATTTTTTTATGTAGCATTGTGTAGTCAATACAGACCAAGCTTGTTTAAATTATGTCCCTGGTGTCAAAATTGGCCCAGCCCCAGGGTTCTGTTAGTACAAAATATAAAATCTTCAAAAATCTTCAGTTCAAAACCTGTTCTTTTGCTTCTGATGTTTGCTCAGCAGTAGACCCACAGCCTAAGTACTCATGTGGGTGACCCAGGGCCATCATGGCCCTCTTGTTTAGCTCACCTGAGCATGGAGTACTCTAGGGTGACCTGTTAGCATAGTAACTGTGCATCCTCAGCCATCATTTGTCATCAGTTGTCCATTGTCTGTTGTCATTATCTTCCTTCAGACAGTATTTTCTTCTAAACTGTTGGGCTAATTGTAATCAAACTTCACAGGAATGTTCTTCAGTTGGTCTTTATTCAAATTCTTTGAAATTAAATTTTTCTATTCAGAACTCTGGCAGCATAAGGAAAAACTTTGAAAACTTTCACCTCAGAAATGACCAGTTGGATTTCAAAATGATTTCACAAAAATGCCCCTTTTTTAAATTCATTCAAGCCATTTAGGTCCTTAAAAAACATAGCTGTGTTAAAAACAGCACTGGGCATAATTTCTCTAAATGACTTTATGAAAAACTTCAAAATTATCACTTCAGTAATCACCAGCCTGATTTCAGAATAATTTCACTAAAATGTTCCCTAGGTGGCCCTTTATCAAATTAATTCAAGCCATTTGGTCACCCTCACACAAATAAAAGAGAAAAAAAAAAGAAAATGGCTTACAAAGTGCAGTACTTGATTTGATAATATGACTATGTGGAAAACTTTGAATTTCTTCTCTGCAGAAACCAGCAGCCTGATTTCAAAATAATGTCACAAAAGTGTTCCTTAGGTGGCCCATTGTCAAATTCCTTCTTTCACAGTATGACTATATGGTAAGCTTTGAAACTCTTCTCCTCAAAAACTACTGGCATGATTTCAAAATAGTTTAAGAGATATGTTTCTTATGTACCTTTAAATTCTTTCATGCCATGTTGATTTGTAGAAAAAAAGAATTTGGTTGACAAGGGGCATGGCAAATTTTCAGTATACGACTGTACAGAAAACTTAAAAAATCTTCTGAGAAACTGCTTGCAATATTTCAAGATAACTTCATACTGATGCCCCATAGTTCAACTGTTGGTCTTTTTTCAGTTTCCTTTGAGTGATATTGGTTTGTAAAATAATTCTGCTGACAGGGGAAGGGCAAATTTTCAGTATACAAATATATAGAAAATGGAAAAATCTTCTCCTTAGAAACCATTGGCCCAATTTCAAAATAATTTACAGAAATGTTCCTGTGGTGGCCTTTTATGAAATTCCTTGAAGCCATGTTGGTTCTTTAAACAGAACTTGACATTTCACTATACAACTATATGGAAATATTTCAAAATATTCTGCTGAGAAACCCCTGCCAAAGTTACAAAGTTATTTCACAGAAATTATCCTTTGATGGACCGTTATCATATTTCTTTGAGTTAGGTTGGTTAAAAGGAATTTTAAACACATGGAAAGTTTTGAAAACATTGACAACCTTGACATTCTGATCTATGTTCTACTTCTGGAAGTTACAGCAAGGAAAACTGAACAATATCTACAGTGGTTCTCAGTTGATAGATTAAGGGCCATCATGGCCCTTTTGTATGATCTTAAAAATTTCAAAGTTATTTTGTTTCTTTACAGATTTGCCTTACTCACAGAATACTTACCATCCAAATACAGAGCGAAACTTCTCAATATTGGTGGAGTATGCAATTTTAATAACAGTTTGAAGCAGTTTATTTTGTATACCATTGCTTTTTTCACTGACATGCCTGTTAAAAGTATTTTGAGGGACTACTGTCAAACCGTAAACAAGCAGTCCCTATACCAGTAAGTTGTTTAGTGGTTTAGGTCACTGACTTTATATGTAACAGCTCACAGAAGGTAATCAGTTTCTGCCCTGATACCAACAGCATTTCTCAATGTTTGTCTTCACTCTTACCTAGAATGGTAGCGTTATACTGGTTCCAAAGAAGAATGTTGTGGTGAACAGCACAAATGAAATTACAAATACTGAAGTGCTGAACTGCTGTTGAAAGGAACTGGAAACAAAAGAGCTTAAGTCAGTTTCATGTAACATCACTTTGTATGCCCCCAAAGGATGGCATATAGTTTTTGAACTTTCATTCTGTCCAAAAGCTTTAAAATTGCTTATAACTTCCTTTATCATATAAGTAAACAGATTTACTTCATACACAGCACCCCTTGGGGAATACTTTTTCTCTGACATATATTTATTTGACCTAGACTCCTGAATGACCTTGTCTTGAAAGGTCCAGTTATCAAAAATATTAATTAATAATTAATATTGGCCATATCTCCCTTCTTACTCAACAGATTTAGTTCATGTTTGCACACAGCAGCCCTTTGGGAGAGTTCTTTAAAATGACATATATTTTTATAGACTTTGACTGCACTATGACCTTGACCTTAAGGTCAAATTGTCAGAAAAAAAAACCACTTCTCGTGAAGGATCTTCAATTTTTCTTGATATGGTCCTCAGCTCAAAGGTCAAAGCCCCACTTCAGGGGCATTTCCATCTTTCAGTAACAGTTTTTGTTTCTTCGTTATTAATTTTGTACCATGTTGAACACTTGTAAATCCTGATGGACATATATTTGTATTCCTGCTTTGCTTTATTGGTTTTATTTGTAGATAAGCTGGGCATGTGGTACAATGTTTGAGATTGTTCTAGCCTCTTTTGTGATACCAACTCTGGGCTGGAGATGGTTACTGGTACTCTCAGCAATACCTTCGTTCCTTATTGTAATACTGTTGAAGGTATGCCACTAAGTTATTTTATATCTGTTTTTACAAAATGTAATAGCAAATGAAAAGTTATCGTAAGCCTTGTTTCATGACTGAATTGTTAATGATGTTAAATGGCTAACCATGTTCTGAAAATCAAAGGATAATACAATTCAGACATTAAAGTATAAGACTTTTATGTAATGCAAAATGTATCATATTTCAGTTTTTACCAGAGTCTGCACGGTATCTGGTAGCTGCTGGTCGAAGAGAAGATGCCATGAAGATTTTACAGAAAGCTGCCAAAATGAACAGAAACACACTGCCGCAGGGAATTGTTGTACATACACACATTGTAAGATGCTTTCCCATGTAGAAAAATTGATCATTTTGTCATTATTTTTAACCAGGTTTTCAATTTTGAAAATCCTGGTTATTAGATTGGGGTATGGCGGGCGGATGGGCGGATGGGCGGGCGTCAAACGAAATTGTGTCCGCTCTGTAACTCTTCAACCCTTTGAAGAATTTTGATGAAACTTCAGACAAATGTTTACCACATCAAGATGACGTGCAGAACGCATGTTCCGCATGGCTGGCTCCAAGGTCAAGGTCACAGTGACATTAACATTGAAAATCCTGTCCGCTCTGTAACTCTTCAACCCTTTGAAGAATTTTGATGAAACTTCAGACAAATGTTTACCACATCAAGATGACGTGCAGAACGCATGTTCCGCATGGCTGGCTCCAAGGTCAAGGTCACAGTGACATTAACATTGAAAATCCTGTCCGCTCTGTAACTCTTCAACCCTTTGAAGAATTTTGATGGCTCCAAGGTCAAGGTCACAGTGACATTAACATTGAAAATCCTGTCCGCTCTGTAACTCTTCAACCCTTTGAAGAATTTTGATGAAACTTCAGACAAATGTTTACCACATCAAGATGACGTGCAGAAATTGTTGTCTCATTATTAAGTATACTCCTTGCAGACAGTATTGTTAGCCGAAATTTACATCCTACTCATTATCATGTATTCTCATGAATATTATCTTTTCCTTCATGTCATGTTATAATCTTTTGAATATTCATAGCAATCTTCATTCCAAAATTCATACTATAGTATAGAATCAGAACAACATTTTTGAAAACCTGGTTTCGTGGCATTGCCATGTTTCTTGTCTTTTCTGTTTCACAAGGTTAATGGAGTCAGTGCTCTTTGGATTCTTTATTAGTGTCCTACTGGTGTTTACTCTGGAGGGAACTATAGGTTTGCTATATGTCTGTCTGTACTACAGAAAGGGATATCACATAGCAAATGAATAGGCAGGTGTACATGTTATACAGTTTAACTATTACCTTGCTAAACCTCTTGGAATGAACTAGTCAATCATATAGTTTTGATACATCAGTTATTTTTTTAGGGTTTTTGTGACTGAATGATAATGGCAGTTAAGACCATGATGGGACTGCTCTATCATGTAGATTGTTCATGGTCTGCATTGGCCACAATTGCAAGAACTAAGGAAAGCAGGGTAAAGGTTAAGTTTTTGCAATAGTGGTATTTAAGGTTAATAATGCTTGTTTTAAATTTTAGACAGAGAGAGGTAACCCAAAGGATTTGTTCTCACCAACCTACCTGCGTACAACACTGATGGTATGGATTCTATGGTTTGGGACAGCATTGTCTTACTATGGGATGGTCCTAGCCAGTGCTGAGATACTGCAGCTTAGAAATGTTGAACAGTCAGGTACAGCTTTACAGTTTAATGGCTGTTCTTTGCTGAAGAAGTACTTTATATTGGTTTACAAATAGATAATCTCAGTAAACAGTTGTAGAGTTGTTAAGTACTTGCTTAGTTTAGGTAGATAAAAGTTTTATTATTTTTTAATTTCATATTGAAATTGACAATAATTCTGTATTTATTGCCAAAGATTAAGGCTCAACATAGTCCTATGAGCATTGCCTAAAAAGTATATGTTTTCTAAAATTTGACTACATCTATAAGACAATACAGAGGAAACGTGGTTCACCTTGGTTTTGGTTTGAAAAATAAGAACTTTACATTTCATTACAGGTGAAAAATGCAAGTGCAATTTACTTAAGAAGGATGATTATAACAGTATGATAGTGTCTACACTGGGAGAATTTATAGGTAGAGTACAGGTTTTCACAAGTAGATTTTGATCCACACTGTAGACTATTCTTGCCCATTTCTATCTAGGAGATTTTTTAGAAAAATCAAGCGATAACTTATTCATTACTATATTAGTTAAACCATTGAATCTTTTCATTCACAAAGTCATTTGAATAATTATGTTCAGAATCAATAGTGACTTTCACATCTGCATCTACTTCTGTGACTGAATCCTTATAAGGCAGTGAACTGGGAAATTTTCATAGAAATAATTAGTTTTTAGTAGTCTTTGAAGTTAAACCTTCACAAATTCAGAAAGGCCATTTCTTTTGAAGTGCTAAGGTTTCCACATAAAAGTGCAGTTAAACAGGTTCTTTGGATATATTTTCACTTTTCTGTGACATGCAACAGTTCAAATACTAAATACTGTTTATAATTTCCATGTTTCATTTTAGCGCTTCCATTGAATATAATCTTGATAGATCTGGTGGGTCGTAGATGGACAGGGGCTGTAAATCTATTTGGATGTGGTCTGTTTTTTATACTCCTACAGTTACCTGTACCTCAGACTGTACTTACTGTGTTCATATTTATGGTGCGTGGATTCTCATCAGGGATGTTCAACTTTGTTTATATTTATACTTCTGAGGTAAGTTATTCTGATGTTTAGAGTTTCGAACTTCCCGTTTTCTAGCTTACCTGAACACATCATGATGTTAGCACATCATTTAAATTCTAAATCATAGAGTACTAAGGATAGAGTTTATGTGTGTTGTGTTTAACTTTAGTCATAAGTAAAGGACTACCTTTGGTTACATTTTTCAGCTTTTTTGTTCATTTTCAGTAGACTTTTAGCTATATTATACTGTTAAACCAGATATGAGTTTCTGTTGTTTTCACCTTCAAAATATGCATCATAGTGAAGAATGTGTCAGTTAAATTTACCAAAGTTCAGGAAACTTTCATACATGTTTTTTTTTTTTGCTTTCTTTAACAGATTTCATCAGTGAACAATCTTTTTGAGCATTAGAACTCTAAGTGTTAGGGAGATTGAATGCTTTATGTTAAAGATGTAAACAGTAACAAAGTAAATCAAAGTATTTTTTTTGCATACCATTTCTGTATTTGTTACTTCAGGTATATCCTACCACAATTAGAACACTAGGAATAGGGACTGCATCATCCTGGGCCCGAGTTGGGGCTATGATTACTCCTTTTCTTGCTCAGGTATAAGCTCGTTACAACTTCCAAATGTTGCAGATAGTTTTGTTTTCATGTAGAGGCAAAGAGGGAGACTGAAAAAATGCTGGTCCAAAAAGGTCTAGTCAAATGGCCCAGTTCTTAATATGTCTGGTCACTGACCTTTATCAAACTTTCTGCCTACCAATAATCAAACATCAGGTGATAATTGTCACTGACCTTTATCAAACTTTCTGCCTACCAATAATCAAACATCAAGTGATAATTGTCACTGACCTTTATCAAACTTTCTGCCTACCAATAATCAAACATCAAGTGATAATTGTCACTGACCTTTATCAAACTTTCTGCCTACCAATAATCAAACATCAAGTGATAATTGTCACTGACCTTTATCAAACTTTCTGCCTACCAATAATCAAACATCAAGTGATAATTCTTTTATTACAAATAGGAAATAATTATCAAAACTTTGATTGCCACATGACAGAATTGTAAAATAATGTTCAAAACTTTTTACTGATAATTTTAGAAAATAGTTAGTGTTACATGAGTATAGTTAGTGTTACAATAGTTAGTGTTACATGAGTTACTTCTCCTTTTGTATAGTGTCAAGAAAACAAATCATTTACATGACAGTTCATTATTTACAAGAAAAATATTGATGCGAAGAGCATCAAAGACTCCGATAAATGGATTGCCGGCGGAGAAAGAGTGATCAGATAGAGCTCACAAACCAGCAAAATGTATTAAGTGGCGTGTGCAACACAGCAGGCAAGCAAGTACTACAAACGGGTATTGCAAATATGTATCGGAAGGTTCCATACACATTCAGGCAGACTGACGAAAATGTAAACATCGTGATTTACATTCCTTCATTTCATTGGCCGAAAAAGAGTGTATGTGCCAGCATTGCATGACCTGAAATCTCGCAGATTTTCTAAAGAATTAGTCATCATTAGACATTGTTTCCCTTGGAGAACAAATTTTGCTACTCAATTTGACCCGTTTTCTGATCTCAAAAGGGCTTCTATGCCTTCTGCTTTATATTTGATAGACACGAAAGATCATCCATGAAAGTGGGATCTGTTACTGTTGAATTTTCTACATTTTCTTGTCAAAGACAAAGATAAAAAGACAAAAATTTTATTCAAAGTCAGTGTTACAGAACAGTAAAACATTAGCGATGTATCGCTATTGACCGACACTTCCAAAATAAGAATTTAAAGACTTCTCGTTCCAGGACAAGTCAAATCGATACGGCAAGGCATACTTTGACAGTAAATACTTTCACCTTAATCACAAAAAAAGTACAAATGCTTACTACGAAGTTTCAGAGTCAAATATTTCTTGCAGTTGTCAGTTATCTTATGGGCATGCTTTCAAGTCATTTCTAAGCATTGCCTAATCCCAAAGCTTCTTAAATTTTCGTGGGACATTCCTTCCTTGTGTACTTGAGTTCCTCAAACAAAAAAGGCATTTTAATTGGTCACATCGCCAACATAAACATTTCATTGCAGTTCAAAACCATTTCTGGGAAAGGAAATCATCATATATTCATTCCCTTGTTTGAGTATTCAGTACATTACAGACTGCAACAAGACTTAATTCTAAGATTGTTATTTGAAAATCATTGAGTTCCCTTCCATCAATCTGTTATGCAACTCCATAGACATTCCTCCCCATGCATTCCATAAGACACTGATCTTCTGATCCGCGTCAATAACCTTGATACTGTATGCTCCGCGTCAATAACCTTGATACTGTATGCTCCGCGTCAATAACCTTGATACTGTATGCTCCGCGTCAATAACCTTGATACTGTATGCTCCGCGTCAATAACCTTGATACTGTATGCTTCTCTTATAGTTGCGTTATGTAACATTTACACTTTTTGAATAGGGTTACCTAAGTTTTCAAAATGGGCCTTTCCAGACGAGGCCTTTCTGTTATTGGGACATTCTGGTAGTGGTCCTTTTGAAATACTGAGCCATTTTGGACCTTAATCAAGTCAACTGCTAGTATTATTTTTAACATTACTAGTTTTACATCAGAACTAAGGCTGATAATGTTCTTATTTCTGTTTTGTGGAGTTTGATGAAGAAAACTATATTTTGACATACTTTATTCATTTTTATCTGTTGACGGTAGATGCAGTGTTTTATCAGTGCTTTTCACCTTTTTTCTGATTCGTAGGTTTTGCTAGATGCTTCACTGACAGCAGCAGTGTGGGTGTATGGAGCTATAGGGTTTACCTGTGCCATCTGTGCAGTATGCTTACCTATAGAAACCAAGGGCAGAGAACTACCAGTAAGTGCAGTTCAAACAACTTTGATCATATTAAGACAGGACTGACTGAGGATAAAACCACGATATCCTGATTCACTACATCCATTAAGAAACTATCCTTTCTCATTTATATTAATTCAGCTGGATGACTTATTCTTTGGTTTAAACAAGTTCTTTAGCTGTTTGTGTGAACTTGGAGACACTAGACTTTACCTAAATGTGACTTTTAGTTGGATTCAACCCTCTGGAATGGCAGTCAGACATTCAACCAGACAGTCAGTATTGTCCCTCATCAGTTAGTTTATAATAGAATTAACATGAATCATGAACAACAAAAAATTGCTAAAGGTATTACTGAACCCTGTTGATTTGTGATTTTTTTGTTGCCCTATTTGGAACACCAGCTTTGTTGCCGAGAGTATTTAGAAACTTCTTTAAACGTCATTTTAAAAGATTTTTTAATTCATATGATATACCTATGGATAACAAAGATGAAAAAAGGAAACAGTTCTGTCATCTGCTGTGTTTAGTTTTTTTTTAACGAAATTAAAAATCTCCTGATTATATTTTGCAGTATTTTTGTTTTGTGTAATCATATCAGGGTTCAGTATGTCAAGCTGCTTACCCCAGATGAGATGACTTTTTGCTGATAGCTCTAATGTTCCCCAGGATTTTCATCTAACTACACAACATTTTATTTTTTTTATTTCAGCAAACAATATCAATAGAAGATGATTGATAAAAGACCACACCCACCTTTGTAGCGAACATAAGAGTTCGATGACAGTACATAATTTAGGATACTTTTAGAGAAAAGGAAATGGGACCAGGACCTATAGGGAATTAAGAGAGAGAGATATATATTAGGAAACTATTCTGATCAGCTGATAATAAAAACAAGAAAGTATTTTAATAAAACAGTCTGCCAGATTACATTGACAGATTACAGATACATTGACAGATTACATTGAACTTACTAACAATAAACTGTTCTGATGGTTAGGTGCAGATTTCCAGACAACTGGTATAGAATTCAGACATTTCTCCACTGCACATATTTTTCCAACCTTATCAGTCTCAGATTGTATGAAGAAACAGTATTTTTTATGATATGAACATCTGAGTATTATACAACATATCATTGAAACCTTCCTGGCTGGGACCCAAATCACCCTGTCTGAAAATTAAAATATCCCTGAGAGACACTCTAGAAATATAGCATCGGAGTTTTTAAAGATATTGCCTTCGTCAGTATTCAGATAAACTCTTTAGAAAGGATATACTGGTTCTGCTGGTAAAGTCTGTTTGAATTTGTCCTGACAGATGTCCCCAGAAGATTTTAGTTACCTTAGGTTGTGGTGGGTACTGCAAGGTACACAAAGCATCCCATTTCACATTACCTTAGGTTGTGGTGGCTACTGCAAGGTACACAAAGCATCCCATTACAAATTATCTTAGGTTGTGGTGGCTACTGCAAGGTACACAAAGCATCCCATTTCACATTACCTTAGGTTGTGGTGGCTACTGCAAGGTACACAAAGCATCCCATTTCACATTACCTTAGGTTGTGGTGGCTACTGCAAGGTACACATAGCATCCCATTTCACATTACCTTAGGTTGTGGTGGGTACTGCAAGGTACACAAAGCATCCCATTTCACATACACCACTTATTAGTTTGGTCAGTGTAATGTTTTATCTGAAAGACAATTATTCCATAGTGATAGTGGAAAGTCAGGAAATCAAAATCAAGACCTCTTTAAAATACAAGTCCTATGCATTACTATCTCACACCTCTGCTGTTTGAGGAAGAGTGCATAATTTTTATACATGTGATTCTTTCAGATTTGTTTTTTCAACATTTATTTGTGTTATCATGTCACAGCGACAGTTTGTGCTTTTTGTTACAGTTAAATACCAGACTTGACATTAATTATCAAGTTTACATAGTCATGTGGATGTATGCAGTGCATGATTTTCATGCTGTTTATATCTCCTAATTTCTATTGTTTATGTAAATGTAAATTGAATGTCTAAGATGGGGTATTTATCATGAGGGGGGATAAATAGTATTTTGGATATTTTTTACTTGGGGTCAATAGGTCAGTCCTTGAAAATTTGGGAGCCAAGACCCTACCTACCTGGGTATCACATTATACCCAAAACTGTAGAATGTTTATACCTGAGATGTCTTTGGATGCATTTCAGTTTATCATAAGTTAGAATCAGGTATTTTAATGACTTTTGTCTCTTTTTGACAGCTATAAAAGTTCATGATTTAAGTATTACTTCAAAGAGTTTCATTTACCATTAAACATGATCATAAAGGCTGCTGTAACTTACTCTGTCATTTTTAGAATCTTGAGCAAGTAAAGTTAAGAATTTATACTTTTTTCTTCAAGTTCAAGCTATTACTGCCAAGTAGGCAGGCAAGTTCTTGCAGCTTATATGATGACTGCTTCCTGGGTTCATACCAGTACCCGTGCCGAAAGTGAGGAATGTGGAATGTCATTGGAGACTCTTACCTCTGGTGGTATTCGAACCAGTAACCTCCAGATCAGGACTCCAGCACTCTTAGCCCTCAACCACTTCTTCTTTGTTACTGATACATTATTGATTGATTATTATGCCCCCCATCGAAGATGAGGGGGCATATAGTTTTGCAAATGTCTGTAGGTCGGTTCGTCGGTAGACACTTCGTTTCTGATCAATAACTAGAGAACGCTTTGACCTAGGTTCACCAAACTTGGTATGCTGGTTGGTCATCACCAGTAGATGACCCCTATTGATTTTAAGGTCATTAGGTCAAAGATCAAGCTCACAGGGACCTTCATCCTAAAAACGGTTTCCGATCAATAACTAGAGAACGCTTTGACCTAGGTTCACCAAACTTGGTGTGCTGGTTGGTCATCACCAGAAGATGACACCTATTGAGTTTGAGGTCATTAGGTCAAAGGTCAAGCTCACAGGGACCTTGATCCTAAAAACGGTTTCCGATCAATAACAAGAGAACGCTTTGACCTAGGTTCACTAAACTTAGTATGCTGGTTGGTCATCACCAGTAGATGACACCTATTGACTTTGAGGTCAAAGGTCAAGATCACAGAGACCTTCATCTTAAAAACGGTTTCCGATCAATAACTAGAGAACGCTTTGACCTAGGTTCACCAAACTTGGTATGCTGGTTGGTCATCACCAGTAGATGACACCTTTTTACTTTGAGGTCATTAGGTCAAAGGTCAAGATCACAGAGACCTTCATCCTAAAAACGGTTTCCGATCAATAATAGAGAAGGCTTTGACCTAGTTTCAGCAAACTTGGTATTCTGGTTGGTCATCACCAGTAGATGACAACTATTTACTTTGAGGTCATTAGGTCAAAGGTCAAGATCACAGAGACTTTCATCCTAAAAACAGTTTTCTATCAATAACTAGAGAACGCTTTGACCTAGGTTCACCAAACTTGGTATGCTAGTTGGTCATCACCAGTAGATGACTTTGAGGTCAAAAGTCAAGATCACAGACACTTTCATCCTAAAAACGGTTTCTGATCAATAACTAGAGAACACTTTGACCTAGGTTCACCAAACTTGGTATACTGGTTGGTCATCACCAGTAGATGACTTTGAGGTCATTAGGTCAAAGGTCAAGATCACAGAGACTTTCATCCTAAAAACAGTTTCCGATCAATAATTAGAGAACGCTTTGACCTAAGTTCACCAAACTTGGTATGCTGGTTGGTCATCACCAGTAGATGACACCTATTGACTTTGAGGTCAAAGGTCAAGATCACAGAGACCTTCATCTTAAAAACGGTTTCTGATCAATAACTAGAGAACGCTTTGACCTAGGTTCACCAAACTTGGTATGCTGGTTGGTCATCACCAGTAGATGACACCTTTTTACTTTGAGGTCATTAGGTCAAAGGTCAAGATCACAGAGACCTTCATCCTAAAAACGGTTTCCGATCAATAATAGAGAAGGCTTTGACCTAGTTTCAGCAAACTTGGTATTCTGGTTGGTCATCACCAGTAGATGACAACTATTTACTTTGAGGTCATTAGGTCAAAGGTCAAGATCACAGAGACTTTCATCCTAAAAACAGTTTTCTATCAATAACTAGAGAACGCTTTGACCTAGGTTCACCAAACTTGGTATGCTAGTTGGTCATCACCAGTAGATGACTTTGAGGTCAAAAGTCAAGATCACAGACACTTTCATCCTAAAAACGGTTTCCGATCAATAACTAGAGAACACTTTGACCTAGGTTCACCAAACTTGGTATACTGGTTGGTCATCACCAGTAGATGACTTTGAGGTCATTAGGTCAAAGGTCAAGATCACAGAGACTTTCATCCTAAAAACAGTTTCCGATCAATAATTAGAGAACGCTTTGACCTAAGTTCACCAAACTTGGTATGCTGGTTGGTCATCACCAGTAGATGACTTTTAGGTCAAAGGTCAAGATCACAGAGACTTTCATCCTAAAAACGGTTTCCGATCAATAACTAGAGAACGCTTTGAACTAGGTTCACCAAACTTGGTTTGCTGGTTGGTCATCACCAGTAGATGACCCCTATTGATTTCGAGGTCATTAGGTCAAAGGTCAAGGCCACAGGGACCTTGATCCTAAAAATGGTTTCTGATCAATAACTAGAGAACGCTTTGGCCCAACCACAAGCAATTAGGTGCTGCTGGGGGGCATGTATGTTTTACAAACATTTTTTGTTTAACTGAAATTGGACATTCATTGTTTTTTTAATACATTTAGAACTGCCTTGGGTGTCATGACTACCCATCTGAACATAACTTGTTTGCATTTAGTTTGCAAATTACAATCCCTGTTTCCTTCAGCTTTGTAGATAAGAGGTTGTATTTAGCTGTTTCAAGTGTTTGAGTAATGGGATGTTCATTAGAAGCATAGAAGCATCTTTGCAAGTTGAATTTGCTCATTTAAAAATGTGGTATAGAAAAACAGGTTTGTATTCTTTTATAACCTGTTGCAAGTAAGAAAATGCAGTTGTATTATTCTGTGTCCAAAAATTAAATAAACACTTTTCTGTGCTTGAAATTTTGAGTTTATTTCTGCTGTAGCTTGAATATTGAGCTTTTTTAAAAAGAAAACTTGTTCATGGCTGGCTATCTAAATTTATGGAAAAACACCATCTGTGAATATTGCTAAATTAAGAAAGACACAAATACCAATACATTTGTTGGTTTACAGTAATCTAAATATTCTCTGCTGAATAGGATAAATACCAATAGATGAGGTCCAAAACCTCAGGTTTCTTGTTATTGATTGCTTCATGTCAACATGTCAGCACATCATTTTTTTCCTTTTACTTTTATAATCAAATGCTAGTTGTTACAATAAAGTCCTCAGTGCCTTTTTGCACATATCACATATTTTGCACATGTCAGCTATGGTTCATGTTGCTTAGTATATTGATGAAGGTGAAGGCCAAGTCTGTTCAGTAAGAGATCATGCTAAGACCTACCTCAGTCAGATGACTTGAAACTTGTACAAAGATTGAGTAAATTTGTGTAGTTCTAGTAATTAGAGTGATAGAAGTTGTTGCTATAAAGCTAAGTAAGGTAGGTGAGACGAAATGGCAACAGGGCTAAATTAGTAACATTACCTGATTGTGTCTACAGTATTATACATAATCTATTGTTTTTATTAGTGATTTTTGTCATATAAAAAAGTATATCTCTAGAGAGAGGCTATTTTCCTATATAAAGTATTTTATAGTATTTTTGAAGTATTCAAAAAAGGAATCATTATTTTTTGATATTATATATGGTGTGTGATGTATACTATCATTATTACTCGATGACCCATATTTTGACCTCTTCCATAATGTGCATGCTCAGAATTCACTAGGTAGAACTTGTGTTCAAAACAGATTATCTTGCATTATATATTCTGTAATGTGTTATTATTTTATTGTATTGTAAAAACTGTGCTTGATATAAATCTAATGTAAAACAAAGAACATAACATCAGAGTAATAACATATATATATCATTATTTTGTTTTTGTGAATGCCTGAATAGAGAAGCATCAAATATGTATTGCTATGTTATATGAAGCTTTTTGTTGCATAAAACAAAAAGAATTCACAGCAGAATGTAAAAACACTTTCATTGTCCATATAGCATCAGGGCCTTAGTTGAAGGGAAGAGACAGTCTAAAATTCTGAAAAAAATGCTGTTGTGCACATGCCCTGACAAAACATTATGAAAACCATTGATTTTGAAATTGCAGAAGTATGTACCAATTCTTGTTCTCTTGCCAACTTCTGGGGGTTAGTAGACAAAAAACGAGTGACAAAATTAGTTGATAGGAGTTGGCAGTTGGCAAGTGGACATAAAACTAACATCTACAATATGTTTTATTGCTATATCTCATGAACATAGCAGTTTTGTCTAAAAAAACCCAGTACATCTGTGATCAGACTACCAAATTTTTGGTGAAATCAGTGCAAATTGACTCAATTAATACACTAAACATGAATTTCATCACACTCTTCTTGGTCTAAATTGTGGTATGAATATAAAGTTTGAGATCTTCTAAAAATATTAACTTCAAATTGGACAATTAAATATTGTGCTATTTTTAGCACTTAGTTGACCATAGTTTTTAAAAAATACTTGTCATTTACTCATTGCCTTGCAACAAAAACTTATGTTGTTGAAGGGATAGATAGATATTCTAAATGGTCAATGTTTCCTCTTTCTTACAAATTTCAAATTCTGAAAATTGGCTTTTATTGACAAAATGACTAATGTTCTTTGTAAACTAACTAGATAGCATAAGTGCATGTTTACTTACCAATAAACAATGATAGATTATTAATTCCATTATCAGTTATACAGGTGTAACAGCATATTTTAGTTATTCCTTCAATAAAAAGTGTCAATTCCCTTCAGTTAAGACCCTGATGGCATTAAAATGACATTGATACTTTGAAATGTTTAGATGGTTTTAATAATTTCAGATTTTGGGCTAATTTGATGGATTAGTTCGGAGATAAAAGAAACTTTTTAAATTGTGATGTCTTAACTTTTTCAAGCCAGGTAATTTACATGTAGTTAGATGTTACTACAGACATTGTGTTCATCATGTTACTTAATGAATAATTATTTAGATTATGGAGAGTAGGGTAGCTACATTTTTTTTCTTTTAAATTTTTATTAATTAGCAATAATACTTCTTTGTATAATTGTCTCAAATTGGTTTATCATGTACAGTAAACATTCAACTTAGTTTGAATGAGGAATGTTTCCAGTTTCCAAGTGTCTGGTTTGAACAGACATTTTCATTATTTCTCCCAACATATGCTGTTGATCTGTGTGTCTGTTACAAGGTTTGTCTTGTTATACATTTTGAAGCCAATTAGTTTTCTTGGATTAACTACAAACATTGTGTTTATCATGTTACATACTAAATAATCATTGAGATTATAGAGAGTAGGGTGTAGGATAGGTACATTTTTGTTCTATTAAGTTTGTTTTAATTTACACATTTTCTGTTCTTTTTTAGCTCACCAGGCACAAAGTGCCAGAATGGGCTTTTGTCATACCCCAATGTCCGGTGTGCGTCGTGCGTCGTGAGGCGTCAGCAATTTCATTCAAATGACATCTCCTCTGAAACCACTGGGCCAAATTCAATGAAACTTGCATGGAATGTTCCTTGCATGAAGCTCTTTCAAATTTGTTCAAAGAATTCAATTCCATGCAGAACTCTGGTTGCTATGGCAACTTAAAGGAAAAACTTTGAAAATCTTCTTGTCTGAAACCACAAGGCCTGGAGCTTAGGAATTTGGTATGAGGCATCATCTAGTGGACCTCTACCAAGATTGTTCAAATTATGACCCTGGGGTCAGAACTGGCCCTGCCCTTGGGGTCACTTGATTTACATAGAGTTATATAGGGAAAACTTTAAAAATCTTCTTGTCAGAAACTGCAAGACATGGAGCTTAGATATTTGGTGTGCAGCATTGTCTACTAGACCTCTACCAAGGTTGTTCAAATAATGGCCCCTGGGTCAAAATTGGCTCCGCCCAAGGGGTCACATGTTTAACAAAGAGTTATATAGTAAATTCTTTAAAAGTCTTCTTGTCAGAATCTGCAAGGCCTGGAGCTTAGATATTTGGTATGAGGCATCATCTATTGGACCTCTACAAAGATTGCTCAAATTATGACCCTGGGGTCAGAACTGGCCCCGCCCTGGGCTTACTTGATTTACATAGAGTTATATAGGGAAAACTTTAAAAATCTTCTTGTAAGAAACTACAAGACATGGAGCTTAGATATTTGGTGTTGAGCATTGTCTAGTAGACCTCTACCAATATTGTTCAAATAATGGCCCCTGTGTCAAAACTGGCCCCGCCCAAGGGGTCACATGTTTTACATAGAGTTATATAGCAAAAAAGTTTAAAAATCTTCTTGTCACAAACTGCAAGGCCTGGAGCATAGATATTTGGTAGTATGCACTGTGACCACAGTGGGGTGATCCCCCCTCCCCTGAGGGTCACTTCCCCCCCCCCACCCCCCTGCCCAAAATTTTTTTTCTCATTTTTTAAAGCTTTTTGCTATGGCAATAAAATTTGGACTATTTGTACAGTTTTTCAAGATGATTTCAAAAAAATTATTCTTTGACCTATATTTTTGACCTACTTTTTTGTTTTAAAGCTACAGCAATGAAATTTGGACTGTGTGCAAAGCTTTTCGTTCCGATTTCAAAAATGTCGTCTCATGGCCAATATTTTGACCTACTGACCTACTTTTTGTTTGTTTTTGGAGCTATGGCAATGAAATTGCATTGGTCCATTTCTGTGATATGCATCATTACATTCATAAAAATTTCTTTCATCTTTGAACCCAGGTGAGCACTTTAGGGCCATTGGCCCTTTTTTTTCACTTGTAAATACTCAATCCGGATTAGGGAATAGGATTTCTTAATATGCCTTGTTAATTATGAAACTTTCTGTATAATACACATATATATGCAGGTGATATGGTATACTTCAACATGCAGTAGTAATTTTATGTATTATGATATTGTTTTAAGTAATTGTAGATTTTAAATGTGCTATTTACTTTTGGATTTGTTTATATTATAAGAATATTTATTTTACCTTTACAGTTATATTATTGTTGACCAAGATGCTTGACAGTCAGATGCTGAAATACAGTGAACACAGCATGTAAATTAGATGGAAAAAAGACTGCTTTCACTTCAACAGATAAATAGTTATTGGTTATATACCCTGTACTGAGATATATACACAACTTCCTCCTGCAGATTTATATTATGTTGCACTACTTCACGAGTTCAGTATTCTAACAGTCTTTGGCAAGAACCAAGGCATATATCTCAGTGCAAAGCAAATTATGGTTTTATTGCATATATGTAGAAATAAAAGGAGGAGTATTTAGAAAACTATTGTTTTATTTGTAATTTGTTATCAACAACATAATTATCCAAATCACATAATATTGTTGTTACCAAAAAATACTTTGAAATCATGTAAATTTTCATTGTTGGAGCCCACGGTACACATTCTGTATAAACTTCGTTATACCATGGTATTTATCAGGTATGATAAATAACCTGTATTACCAAGGATGGTGAACTTTATGATTTAGAATCACTTCTTCAGTTTGCTACATAAATGTTTGTGTAGGTATACACACATAATACCAAATTTTTTACACACCTAGTATATAAAAAATATTTACTCCTGGAGGTCATATGAAAGAAAGGAGATTATAAATGGAAATATACCTTCCAGTTTAGTTTTGAATTGAATTCAAGATTTTACCATATTCAGCGTCACTCATGGAAGTAAAAAGGTTGTTCTCAATCAATATATTAAAGTAAAAGGATTGGTTATGTTTTTTTTTTGTGGACACACATCAAGGCAACATGAAGTTTTTGAAATAGTACTTCAACAATACAGTTTCTAAAACTCAGATGTTGCAGTACTATCACTATTACTAAAGCCTTAATGCTTATTCATGTGGACCATGGTGTCTTTCAAATTGCATTTTGTTCATTGTTATGCTCAGTAAGACAAAATATGAAAATATTTTCCTAAGTATATTAAGGAAGGTTTCCTATTTTCTGACATTACACTGTAAACATATGGAAAATTCCATATGTTTCTCTTTATATTTGTCTCAGATTAGTTAAACATATACAGTAAACATTCAATTTTTAATCCCCTGCTGTGTAGTTGTGAGGGAATTATAGGAATTGCCTCCATCTGTCTGACAGGTCTATCTGTCAGTCTGTTAGTCTGTCCATCCATAATGTTCGTGTCCGCTTCATAACTTTTAAACTCGTGGAAAGTTTTTAAACTAACTTGGCACAAACGATCCCCATTATGAGACGATTTGCAAAGTCCAACAACCAGTTCACTACCCCAAGGTCAAGGTCACACTTAAAGGTCATATATAAAAAGTCCACATTTCATTTCCGATCCATTACTATTAAACTGCTTAAAAGTTTTTAAAATAACTTGGCACAAATGGTCACCATTATGAGTCAATGTACAGAGTCAAAAACCAGTCGCTACCCCTAAGGTCAAGGTCACACTTAAAGGTCATATATAAAAAGTCAACATTTCGTGTCCACTCCATCACTATTAAACTGCTTGATAGTTTTTAAAATAACTTGGCACAAATGATCACCATTATGAGATGATGTGCAGAGTGCAACAACCAGGTCGCTACACCCAAGATCAAGGTCACACTTAAAGGTCATATATATAAAAGTCTACATTCCTTGTCTGCCCCATTACTTTTAAATTGTTTGGAAGTTTTTAAAATAACTTGGCATAAATGATCGAGACGATGTGCACAGAGCAACAACCAGGTCGCTACACCAAGGTTAGGGTCACACATAGAGGTCAAATATAAAAATGTGCACATTTTGTTTCTTCTCCATAAATTATTGACTATTGTAATTTTCAATATTCTCAATATCTTATCAATTGAATAACTCTAATTTTCATCTTCATGATTCCATCATTTACAAATGTGAGGTCCAAATGTAGTTGCCCATTTTCCATAGAAATTATTATCCTATGTCATTTTTGGAGGGCTAACCTTCTCTCTTCACACTTCTTATCCATTCCAATGTTTTACTGCGGCAGGGGATATGGCTATCCTTCAGACTGCCTTTTATAATTTTAAGACAAGCTTAGGGAGTGGGACATTGGTTTTAATGAGGATTATGACTCAATTTTATTTTCCAATTGCTCGATCTGTATTATCATCTAATTTTGTTTCATTTGGAGACATATTGATTTTGTGCTGTCTTTCTGTTACAAGGGTTTTCTGGACAACTCCTCTGACACCACCAAGTGGAATTCAACCAAACTTTACAGATATGTTAAATGCCAAGCCTAGTTGTGCATATTATCGGCATTTTCTGGTTCATAATTTTTTCCAAGGAGTTACTGCCCTTTGTGCATTGATTGTTCAATAGCTTTGTCCAGACAAGTCCTCTGATGCAACAATATGGAATTCAGTATTACTTCACACATATGGTGAGTCCCAAGCCTGGTTGTGCATATCTTCTGCAAGTTCCAGCTTATTAATTTTCAACAGAGTTCAGTTTGAAAATGACCTTGCCTGAGTAATTTCTCTGTCACCACATAAAGGAATTCAACCATACTTTTCACATTAATTGTCGAGCATATTTTTGTTTCATTTATTTTTAGCAGAGTTACTGCCCTTTATGCATTTTATTTTTAGCTCAGCTGAGCAAAAAATGCTCATTTCGAGCTATTGTAATGGCTCATTATTGCCCCCCCCCCACATCCTCCAAGTTGTAAGGGGGAATATACTGGAATCGGCTTGTCTGTTCATCTGTCCGGCAGGCCGTGCTTGTCTGGGGCATAATTCAAAAACTGTTGGAGGTATCAACTTGAAATTTCATAAATGGATAGATATTCTTGAGGAAAAGTGCAGTGCTTAAGAACCATAACTTTTTTTTGCATAATTTTGGAAGTATTGCCCTTTGTAATTTTTCACTCTTATTTTTTGTCCGGGACTTAACTCAAAAACTATTGGTAGTATCAACTTGAAACTACATAGATAAGTAAATCTCATTGAGAAGAAGTGCAGTGCCCAAAAACATTTTTTAACATTTTACAATTCTAATTTTAAGAGTTTTATAGATCTTTATCATATCTGAATTTTAGGTTTTATAATTTGTATAAGTGTCACTCTTTCTGAAGTTTTGATGTTCATGCTGTGATGCATGGTTATCAAGTTAAAGTGCAGAAATACTGATTGTTTAGTTGATTGTCACCTTTACCTTTTATGCACTTACCCCGAACAGTATAGGGGTCATGTAATCAATGATGGCAATCATCCTAAAATGTTTGAAGTCTGTATGGAAAGCAATTGCCAAGTTATACAGAAGAAATGCTTTTCAGTGTTTAGGTCATTGTCACCTTGACATCTGACCTACTGATTCTAAGATGTACGGGAGTCATTTCCTCAATGTAATCAATCATCATATGAAGTTTGAAGTCTGTATGACAAATGATTATGAAGTTTTACAGCGGAAATTGTTTTCAGTGCTTAGGTTACTGTGACCTTAACCTTTGACCTACTGACGCCAAAATCAACAGGGGTCATTCTCTCAATGTATGCAACGATTATATTTTGAAGTCTCGGTGACAAATGGTTGTTGAGTTACAGAGTGTAAATGATTCGAAACATTTAGGTTACTGTGACCTTGACCTTATATGTGCAGTCAGGAAATGAAGTTTGAAGACTATAACAAATGATTGTCAAGTTACATGCTGGAAATGGTTGTCAATGTTAAGATCACTGTGACCTTGACCTTTGAGCTACTGACTCCAAAATCAATAGGGGTCATCCACTCAATGTAGGCAATAATCATATGAAGTTAAAAGACTCTAGGCCAAAGAGTTACTACGGAAACCAAATTGCTAACAGACTGACAGACAGACTGATGCCCAGGACCATAACATAATATGCCCCTTCGGGCAGATAAAAAGTACACATTGGAGGTATCAACTAGAAACCTCATAGGTTAATAGATCTCATGAGAAGTGCAGCGCCCACGAACCATTACTCTCTTTTGCAAAATTGTAGAGCCATCTGGTTTTGTTTTTTTTGCTGGGGCATAACTCAGAAACTATTGGAGATAGCAACTTGAAACTTCATTGATAGATAGATTTCTTTGAGGAGAAGTGCAGTGCCTGAAGAACCATAATTCTTTTTTGCATCATTTTTTAGTTATTGTCCTTTGTAATTTTTCATACTTTTTGTCTGGTGCATAACTCAGAAAGTATTAGAGATATCAACTTGACACTTCATAGACAGATAGATCTCACTGAGGAGCAGTGCAGTGCCTAAGAACAATAATTCTTCTTTCCATTATTTTTAACTTTTTGCCCTTTGAAATTTTTGGTATTTAATTTTTTTCAGGGCATAACTCAATAAACTATTGGAGATATCAACTTGAAACTCCATAGATGGATAAATCTCATTGAAGAGAAGTGCATGCCTAAGAACCATAACTCTTTTGAACAATTTTGGAGTTATTGCCATTTGAAATTTGCTCCAGGATAGTGGCAGTTCTAGTTGATTTTAACTAGAGCTGTTGCTTTTTATTTACATTCAATTTTTTGTAATGTCTTTGCTCTTTCTCCTATAGTTTCTAGCACAGGAGTCATCATTGCCAGGTTTAGGTCTGCATATCATCAGCAGTTAAGGTTGAGTCAAGTGGTTGAAGACATAAGTATTTTCCTTGAAAAAACAAATGTACTTTTTAGCTCACATAATCACAAAGTGGTCAAGGTGAACTTTTCATTCAAACGACACCTCCTCTGAAACCACTGGGCCACATTTAATGAAACTTGCCTGGGCTGTTCCTTGCATGAAGCTCTACCAAGATTGTTCAAATGGTTCTGGTCCATTGCATTTCTGGGCCACTGGAGCTAAAAATAGATTTTTTAAAAGTTGGATTTTTAAAAATCTTCTTCTCCGAAACCTCAATGCCAGGGGCTTAGATATTTGGTATGAAGCATCTTTTAGTGGACCTTTACCAAGTTTGTTCAAATTATTACATAGAGTTATATAGGGAAAACTTAAAAATCTTCTTGTCAGAAATCACAAGGCCTAGAGTTAAGATATTTGGTGTGCAGCATTGTCTAGTGGACTTCTACCAAGTTTGTTCAAATCATGGCCACTGGGTCAAAATCGGCCCTGTCCCAGGGGTCACTTGTTTACATAGAGTTCTATAGGGAAAAGTTCAAAACAATCTTCACATCAGAAACCAAAAGGCTTAGAGCTTAGATATTTTGTATGCAGCATTGTCTAGAGGACCTCTACCAAGTTTGTTCAAATCATGACCCTGGGGTCAAAACTGACCCCACCCGGGGGGTCATTTGATTTTACACAATGACTTGTATAGAGAAAACTTGAAAACTCTGCTGCTCTGAAACACCGAGGGCTAGACCTTCAATTGTTCATTATTATGTCTTCCCCAAACCCCACCCTTCTGGTGGAGACATATTGTTTTTGCCCTGTCCATGGATGTCTGTTTGTCTGTCTGTCTGTCACACCATTTCTGTTCAATAACTTGAGTACCAGGTGACCCAGAGCCTTTAAACTTCACAGGGTTATTGCCCTTATTGAGTAGAAAAAACCTTTTGTTTCTTGGGTCAGTAGGTCAAAGGTCAAGGTCAGATGGACCTCTAGAGTGAAAACCATTTCCACTCAACAGGAGTACCATTTCACCCAGAGCCTTCAAACTTCGTAGGATGATTGCTTCTACTAAACAGAAGAACCATATTGCTTTTGGGATTAGTAAGTCAAGGTCACAGGGACCTGTAGAGTGAAAAATATTTCTGCTGAGTAACTGTAGTACCATTACACCCAGAGCCTTCCAACTTTATAGGGTAATTGTATTAGAAGAGCCCAATTGTTTTTAGGGTCCATAGGTCAAAGGTCAAGTTCACAGGGACCTCTAGAGTGATATCACTGTGAGCTTGACATTTGACCTACATACCCCCAAAACAATAGGCTTCTGTATTTCAATAAGGGAAATCACCCTATGAAGTTTGAAGACTCTAGGTCTAAAGGTACTCTAGTTATTGAATGGTGACGAAGTGTGACAGACGGATAGACGGACATGGCAAAAACAATATGTCTCTCCCAGAGGGGGTAGACATAATTATACCTGTGAGTGATTGTCATTTATCTGGAAAATATTTGTGTTTAAATACTTACTTCTGACTCTTTGCTGTTAATCTTTAAGATTTATTCTATCCTTGCCAAAGTATTAATGCAAAATTCTACTAGTAAGTGAAAACCATTAGCAAACAGCATGGTTGGAAAATGAAGATTATTACTGATTAGCTATTTTTACAGATTTTGATTCTGATCACTATTTGTTGCAATCTGTATAAAAAACAGTGGAAACAATGGTATACACTGGTACTATGTTGACACATGTATTTCATACAGTCATTCCTCGATGGCTTGAACTTGTTCAGTTGATAACCTCAGCGGCTTCAAGTTGACACCTAGTCCCAATTTATAGCTCACCTAATCTATCCTTTGTCTGTCATTGTTTAAAAAAACATTTTAACTAGTTATCATACTACAGGTCACATTTTTGATCCAGCATGTGTGAAATTTGCTCAGAAAATTTGTTTTGAAGATCTCTTACACAAGTTCAAAATTCGGTCATGTCAGGTCTAAAACTAGATCACCAGCCCAAAGAAAAGAAAAAAACTTATTGACTGTGTTAAAAGCTTGGTCACCAGCTGAGATCAGTGGTAAAAATCTTTTGAACACTCTAGAGGTTTTCGACCCAATCTCCATGAAACTTGGTGAAAAAGAATGTCTCAGACAAATTTGTATCTTGGTCAAGTGGGTTTGAAAAACTGAGTCACCAGCCAAAATCAAAGAAAAACATTGTAAGCATTCTAGAGGCCGAAACTTTGACTCAACCTTCAAGACACTTAGAATGTTTTTCCTGGTGAATTCTCGCACCAAATCATCACTTTGTCAAGTTGGTTAGAACAGTAGGTCAACAGCCCAAATTAATAGAAGGAAAACCTTGATATGATTCTTGTGCACTGCACTTCTACTTCTTACCATCTATCTTTATGTCTGAAGGCAGTCCCTTTCATAGTGTATAAGTTCTGCTTGACAAAGTCATTTTAGAAATTAAAGAAGGGGAGATTACTCAAAAACTGGATAAGATAGAGTTATGCTTCTTAAGCACTACGCTTCTTGTCGCCAGCTCAAGTTTCACTTATAATGGGTCAAAAGTTTGAGCCGAACAGTGTTCTTAAGGTTTTCTAAATATGGTCGTGACCCAGTTTTTGACCCAATATAGAATTCAACCAAGAGATTATCAAGACAATCTGCTCAAGACTTTTTAGTGTTATGAAGATTTGGTCAAAAAATGTAACCTTTAATGTATGGTAGTTGTGTTTTCAACTGATTTGAGCTTGTGACTAAGTGGGTTTTTTTTACCCCACAGACAGCAGTTTATGAACTCATCCAAGAGGTGATAAAATGACCATTTTATATGAATATTGTGTAAAATGTGACTGTTTGGCTTTAATATTCGAAAGGTTTTTCATTAATTCTTGACCCCACATTTTTTTAAGTCATCTTCAGGACAAACAAGTTTCATAAGACTGGATAAAGTGTGACCCCTACATTGTTCACAATTAAAGATGTTTATGATGGAGGATTAATGATGGACAAAGCTCATCCGAGTTTCCAGTTCTCTGTGAGCTTAAAAAGCAGTTCAGCCAGTGTTACTTCTACCAGTGTAGATCTGTTCCAGTGAACAAATGATAAAAATGGTAAACAAACAACGAATATCAAAAAAATGATAGCATTTATTTGGCTTATCCAATCTGGTCATAGCATCATAACTGTTTACATTATCACAAAATAATAGATCACATATGCCAACACATTTACAAACTGACAGGAATAACTACAAACATTTGAACCAAAGTAAAACCAGAAAGAAGGTCTGATGAAACCTAAATTTTTCAAAATTTATTAACTTTCAAATTTTTGAACTCATTTAAGAGATAACATGTAACACTCTCAAAATACTGGAAGTTTATGTAAACCCTTAACACAATCATGATATTGTTAATTTTGTTCTTTGTGCAGGATATTGTTTCTATTAGAGATGTCATTCGGAGTCTGGATATCCAAATGTTCGGATCACATTTCGGTGTCCAGATTCAATTTTTCGGATCCAGATGTTCATATAAAATATTACATTTATCATTAAAAATTAGAATATTAAGCTGAAAACACTTGTCATAAAATATGTGACAAATACAGGGGTCGAGATTAACCAACATTGTCATAGTGATGACACCTCTGTATCGGAGCTTAGTATGACAATACACACCATAAACTTTGCAGATGATAAAAAAATCAATAATGAAGTGTAGGTAATAGATATCGCAGGTGCACCATCTTTACAATATAATCATTTCATTTGATATAACCAACTGCAGTAAACATTTATTTACTCAATATTGACTTTTGACTGGACAGTGAACAAGTTTTCACACGTCTTATGTATGATAAAAGCTTATATGTGGTTAGAATAGCATGAAAAAAGATCTGAAATAAATTTGTGAGCTTTTGTTATCGTTTATCAAAACTGTTATAAAATACATGTCAAGAAAATATTTTCAATTTATATTGTGTTCAATTTCTGTCAGCATGTAAAACCAACTTCAATGAATAAGCAGATTCCCTGAATGCCCATGACATACATACAATTTAATTAGATACTAATTATTTATACCAGATCAGCTAGTTTGTACGTAATAGATAATTAATGTATATGACTTAAAACTAAAAAGAAAGATGTTGTTATAATGCATAATTCAAATGTACATGAATACGTGAAAGGAGAACTCAAATCTTAAGCTAGCTTCATTCAACAATATTATATAAAAGTCATCGCTTTACTCTCCACGGCGACTTGTCTTTCTTAAGTATAGAGAAGTGTTCAGATGCAAAATGAGTCAACAATACTTTTGCCAAGGATATTATGCTGGTTTTTCTAGGTATGTCTACATTTTAGATCTTTACTATAGACTTTATTATAAATTTAATATATTATCAATAACATAGACAATATTCATGCGAAATACTCAACTGAAAAAGGGGAAAAAACGACGTCATTATATTAGTCAATGTCTTGTGAAAATGGTCGCATAAAATCGTTATGCGGTGTCAGCGAACTACACTTGTAAGAATGTAACCATGTAACAATGATCAGACTATACAGATGTAGCCGGATGTCTGATCCGGATATCTGGATTCAGCTGCGGATGACATCCCTAGTTCCTATCCAATTCATTGCTGTTTTACCAATTCACACTGTTTCCTTCACAAACAATATTTAATACTTATTTTTCAATTACACATACTTTTAATTTTTCTTCATGTATTTACTTAAAAAATCTGTAGATACTGCAATGACAGACAGATAAATGGGTGAATGAATAAATATCACAGTGGTGAAAACTAGCACAACATTAATTATGAAAAACAAACAAACCAAACAAACAAACTGGTACATAAACACACAACACTCACTCCTTTACAACTTTATCAAGCACTAAACTAAAGAAAAATATCTCATTAAGCAAAACTTGTATTTCAGTCAAAATTCTAACATAATTTTCTATGAACATGATAATGTTACTAAGAAATGAAAATTTTTTAAAGTAGTACATGGCAGTGAAATAATAACATAACCTACATTGAATGCATACTCTAACATAAAAAGGCCCAATGCATGACCTAGTGAAGCGTAGATATAAACAAAATGTAACAGTTTTGTCTTATTTTTTGTTACTGATCTTATGAATACTATGTATTAGTCATTATAGACACTGGCTAGTCCTAAAACATGTTGATAGTTTTATTTTGTTGATGAAAATATCAACTTCTTCAGCTATTCCATAATATATGAAAAGGTGACTTTCTCCTAATAATGTATAATACTTGACTGAATCCCAACACAGAACAATTTGGCAGGAATCAAAGCATAACTAGACAACATGGCAATGTCTTATGGCTTCATTTCCCATGAATAACATGAGAACCAACAGCTATATACTGTTGAAACTGATCCATATATTGTTCTTTTGCAATCCCTTACAAACTGAAACTATGGCAAATAAAAAATCAAATGCAACCTTCTCAAATGTTTTCCCACCCTCTAAGTTCTCTCATTTCCAAAACCTTAGCATCTACTGTAAATGAAAAAAACTACAAATAAACTCTCAAACGTAAATTCACAGTATTATATACTGGTCTACTGAACAATACTGCTAATCTATTGTTATAAATGTTTTCATCACTATCATTGTATCCTAGCAACAGTAAACATTGGAATGTCTCAAACAACATTTGCATCATCATCATCATCATCCCTGAAAAAGAATAATAGAGAAAACTTAAAAACAGCTGTGTAACTAAGACAGGAGTTCAAAGTACAAGACTAGAGGACCAAATGGTCCTGGGTCACTCACCTGAAAACTATCAAAAAACTATCAAAGAATACTGTGGAGGGGGTGGGGGTGGAAAGGTGGAAGGGTAGAAGATTCAGAAAGTTTCTCCCAAGCAGACATAGAAAAAATTAGCCACACCCTCATGCAGCCACATTTTGTCATGGATCCCTAAATATTTCACAATCTATACAAAAAGCCACCAAAAGCACATCTTTGCCAAATTATTTTCAAATCTGGCCTGCAGTATCTCAAAACTAAAGCTATCACTGAATGTGATAAATACCCCCCCTCCCCTCCAATACTGCTTTGTCAGAGGAAAAGGGGAAATGTAAAACATGTCACACACATCTACACTTATTTCTGATCTTGCAAATGAAGTTTCAAATAGATAGTCCTAGCGATGTGGAAAAAGTGCATCACAAGATTTTACTGATGGGCTGTATAATGGCAGAGCAGGCATTGGTGCGCATAATAAATGCCTCATGTACAGCTACACTTATTGGTGAAAATGTATACCAACTTTCAAATCCATAGCCTATGAAATACCGAAGTAGTTTGCATCACAGAATTTGCTATGTTGAGCCACAAAACCATAGAGCAGGCATTGGCATGCATGAAAAACATGTCATACACATCTACACTGTTTGGTGAACATGCACACTAAGTTTTAAATCAACAGTCCTGGAAATGTGAATTTTGTTCTTGTCAAAAGATTTTGCTATGGCGTAAAGCGCAGAGCTGGTATTAGTGTGCATGAAAAACTCGTCATAGACATCTACACTTATAAATGATATCATCATACCAAGTTTCAAATCAATAGTCCTACAAATCAGGAAAATAAGACCCACCCCTGGTGGCCATCCTTTTTCATGGATTGCAATAAAAATCACCAAAGGAACTATGCGCCAAATCATTTTCAAATTGGACCTGCAGTTTCTAAGAGGTTTTTGTTTTTAATTTCCTATACAAACGTGTAAAGAAAATAAGCCCTGCCCCTGACGGTCATGTATTTTGATGGATTGAAATAAATTTCAAAAATTATTTAGAGGGTCACATAAGGAATATTTGTGCAAATCTATTTTTAAATCGGGCCAGGAAGTTTCTGAGAAGTGCTATGGCAACCTGAGTTCTTCTTAGAATTCCATTATTTGTATAGTTTTGAAAGGGGACCATCCAAAGATAATTCATGTGAAGTTTTATTGTATTTGGTCTGATGGCTTTAGAGGAGAAGATTTATTTTAAACTTTTTCTCTTAAAGTATCTACAAAATGTAGTGTCTCCTTGGATGGGGCCAATTCTGACCCCAGAGCCATGATTTATAAGATTTTGGTAGACGTCAACTAGATGATAAAATAAACCAAATATCTAAGCTCTAGGCCTTCTGGTTTAACACAAGAACATTTCTAAAGTTTTTCCTTTCAGTTGCCATGGAATCAGTTCTGCATGGAAATCCATTTTTGATATTCTGCATAATTTGGAAAGGGGACCATATATTGTCCATTCCCATGATGTTTTGTTGCAATTGGCTCAGTGGTATAGGAGGAGGAGATGTCATTTGAAGTTAACAGTGGATGAGGGACAAAAGACAAAAAGAGTTTACTAAAAAGCTACACTTGACTAAAAACAAACAAGACAAGAATTGATATTCAAGCATACTTTTACAGCTACACATTCAAGAACTTTTAAGTTTACCACTCGTGAAAATTAGATTAAAACTTCATTAGTATTTTGAAAGTCTGTACTTGCCTAGAGTTGTTTGCCCTGGTTTGTGTAAACTCTACCAGAGTGACACCTGCATTGCCATCATCTTCTGATCCCTTTGGAGAAGTCTCCCTTGAATTTTCACCACTAGATGGAGTCTCTGTCTGCTCTTCCTTTGTTTTAGTTTTAGAATTCTCCTCATCTTTCTCTGATTTCTGTCGATCTGCCCACTTTGTTTTAGACTTGCCACCTGTAATTTATATAATGTACATCAAAAAAATTAAATCTATGGTCTTTATACATTTTCTCTCATCATTTTCCTTTTTCTGAATTAACTAGAATGCCCATGGGCAGCATGTCGAGCTTGCCAATGTAAAGCCGGCTTTGAAGATGGGACAGTGAAACAGAAACTGTAGGAAGATGATGATGGAAGGGCAAAGCAGGCCTATGATGTCTCTTTCTGGGAGCATAACAAATGTATCACGTTTTTTTCAAATTCTTCCATGCATGGAGAAGTAATGGCCCAAACAAGGTCTATCATCAACATTTTGGACCTTTCAGCTGTCACTGTGACCTTGACCTCTGAGCTAGGAATCTGGGTCTTGCACGCGACACATAGTTGACCTTTGACCCCGTGACCTCTAAGTGGGTCTGGTGGGTAGAGCTCATCAAGGTGCATGCACCTGTGAAGTTTGGCAGCTGTAGGTGGAAGGACTTCTGTGTTATGGTCAAGATTAAAGTCTTGTGACAAACAAACAGACAGACAAAAACAATATTCCAAAACTAATGTATCACTTCCTGCTCTATTAGAAAACTCAAGAATTAAAAAAACCCTACTTTTTCCAGATTTTCCAGTGGAAGATTTTTTATCCTCTATTTGAAAACAACTTGGAATGTGTATGGTATATTGTTGACACAAGTCAGTACCACTAGCTCCATCAAGAGTAACATCTGACAGAGGCCCACTTGAAAGATCAAGATCCGACAGAGGACCCTCTTCCAGTGACAGGTCTGGCATATGGAAACTTAAATGTTTGTCTGAAATTTAAAAAAAAAACTCAAACTGTACATGTTGCACATCTGCTTATGCGACAACAAAACAACTCTAAGAATTACACTTTTTTGGGGGTAAAAATATACAGGAAAAAAAACATGAAGAGAAGGGCTTACTTTTTGTTTTTTATCTTAAAATTCATAAAACAGTTCTGGAGAATTACAATGGCACTAGTACTGGTCATAAAACTAGAAAGCAAATACTCTGAGTAGTTATTATAAGCTGAAAAAAAAAACAAATTCTACAATCTATGATGAATAAAAGTTAAAACTTTATCTTATAACAGTTAAGACTATATCTGAAAGGTTACAAATTTCTCTTCTTGTGGTGCAAAATCAACACCGTACCTAGACCAGATAGTGTTCCCATAGAGAGGGCTCTCCGTGGCGATTTAGTTGAGTCCTTGTTTTTATTTGTTTTGTAACTTGAATCATCTTTACATTTGGTGTTTGGACTAGCACTTCCTGTTGATGATTTCTTTTCTGAAAATTACAGCAACAGAATTTTATACTGTATACTGTCTTAACTGCTTAGCTCATACTTGCATTCCTGATGCAGAAACTACCAGCATATTACAGAACCATTGTATACAATTCTGTATGAACTAAGTAAAACTACATTTCTTGCTGCATTAATGGTACATTAATTTGGATCAATACTTTTAATACATTTAATTGATATGGGTTATAGTGCACATGAAACTGAGAGAAAGGAAAAAACTAAAGCTGTGTCCATAGGACACAGACGCCCCCACATTCCACTGTATTGTCACAAAAAATTCTGTACAATTACAGGTGTGTGTATAAAGTCTAAAAAATGCTATTTTTCAGCTTTATCAGGGTGGCATATCTATTCCAATCTCCAATAAATTTGCATTAGAATACCCAGGTGCATAATTTCACATGCTGACAACTTTTCTTAGAAAGTTTCATGGCTCTAACAGTTACAGGTTTGGAGTTACATGCAACACAAGTCTAAAAATGCTATTTTTCAGCTTTATCAGGGTGGCATAACTATGCCAATCTTCAATAAATTTGCATTAGAATAACCAGGTGCATAACTTCACATGCTGACAACTTTTCTTAGAAAGTTTCATGGCTCTAACAGTTACAGGTTTGGAGTCACATGCAACACAAGTCTAAAAATGCTATTGTTTGCTTGATCAGGAGCCATAAGTCTGCCAATCTCCAATTCATTTGCGTCAAAATACCCACGTGTGTAAGTTCCCATGCTGTCAACTATTCTTAAAAAATTTCATGGCTCTAGCAGTTATACATCTGGAGTCACATGCAACACAAATCTAACAAGAGATGTTTGTAAAACATATATGCCTCTCTAGTGCTTTATCTCTAGAGGCAGCCATGAAGTTTTGAGGAGCTGGGACCAAGCGTTCTATAGTTATTGATAGGAAACCATTCTGCTATTCAAGGACACTGTGACCTTGGCCTTTGACCTGGTGCCCTGAAAAATTGAAGAGCTCATCTACAAGTTATGAACAACTTATATACCATGTTTGAGGAACACGGGCCCAAGCATTCTACAGTTATTCATCAGAAACCATTTTGCTTTTCAAGGTCACTGTGACCCTTGACCTATGACCTAATGATCTGAAAAATGATAGTTGTCATCTTCTCATCATGACAAACCTACATACTAAGGCGGACAAACCTGGATCTAAGGATTCCTTAGAAGTTTAACAGAAACTGTTTTGTTTTTCAAAGTTACTGTGACCTTGACCTTTGACCTAATAACCCTAAAAGCTACAGAGGTGATCTAATTATCATGACTAATCTACCTATGAAGTTTTGAAGAGCTGGGCCCAAGCGTTATACAGTAATTGATCAGAAACCATTTCGCTATACAAGGTCACTGTGACCTTGAACTTTGACCTGGTGACCTGAAAAGCTATAGGAGTCATATACTGGTCAAGGCCAACCTATATACCAAGTTTGATGAAACTGGGCCCAAGCATTATATAGTTATAAACTGGAAACCATTTTGCTTTCCAAAGTCACTTTCACCTTGGCCTTTGATCTGGTGACCTGAAAAACTATAGGGGTCATCTTCTAGTCATGACCAACCTACATACTAAGTTTGAAGAACTGGGACCAAACGTTCTAAAGTTACTGATCAGAAACCGATTTGCTCTTCAAGGTCACTGTGACTTTGACCTGAAAAACTACAGGGTTCATCTACTGGTCATGGCCAACCTACACACTAAGTTTGAACAACCTAGGACCAAGAGTTCTATAGTTATTGATCAGAAACCGTTTTGCAATTCAAGGTAACTGTGACCTTGACCTTTGACCTGGTGACTTGAAGAACTATAGGGGTCATCTACTGGTCATGGCCAACCTACACAATAAGTTTGAACAATCTGAGACAAAGGGTTCTATAGTTATTGATTGGAAACCATTAAATTGTTAGTCAAGGTCACAATGCCCTTGACCTCTGACCTCGTGAACTGATAAACTGAAGGGGTCATCTATGGTCATAACCAACCTACATACTAAGTTTAAAAAACCTGGGACCAAGTGTTCTATAGTTATTGATCAGAAAAAGCCAGGTGCCTAAGTTCACATGTTGTCAACTATTCTATGAAAGTTCATGGCTCTAGCAATTATAGGTTTGGAGTTACACGTGACACAAACTAGTCTACGTACAGACAGTATGACAGTGGGAGGGATGGACAAGGGTAAATCTATATGCACCCCCCCACTCCTTACCCCCACCCAAATGGCAACCAATTTGTGATGTCACATGTACTTCTTATGTTTTAAATACATTTGTACCAGATTGCAAGTATTCAGCTTTGTTTTGGTGATTTTAAGTAATTAAATACATGTATTTTATACATGTAGAGAATTCCAAGATGGCAGCATTTCTTTCATTCTGTCTACTTTCATTAATTCTTTAATAACTATGAATAATCACTAACTTTGGTACTCTGGTATCACATACTTGTTCTTTAATCTGCAGTTAAAGTGGTTACTAGTAGCACGTATGACAGAAAGAGTCAGAGTGGTGTGGAAGTGACTTGGTCCACAATCGGTAGGTTGAACTTATTATTGATAATACTGTTAAATAGTATATATTCAACATGGAGTTGGAGACGGTAATGATGTTAATGGCCAGTAGGACTCTACAGTGATAATTGTACAGTACGGATTGATTAAGTGTTGGGGTTGTTGCGGATTTGATCCTATCTGTTAACCTCCTGGTAGTTGTCTGGTAACCAAGTATACTTGGTTGATACTGTGTTGATTGACAATATATACAATTAATGTTTTTATTCTAGGTTTGATCCTGACCGCCATGTGAGAGTTGATAATATAGTGTTGTTGCTACTGCTACATAAATGAAATATTGCTGAAAGTGGCATAAAGCTACATGTGTACAATATTCCGTATCTAGCCAGTTCAATGTCCGCCTTAACAAGTTAAACAAAATAAGTACAGTATTCTTAGAACATGTAGTTGATGTTTACCTGCAGGGTTATATTTCCTTCCCTCATCTGATGACATTTTGGGCAGACATTTATATTGCTATTCTGTACAAGTTTACATGTAACAAGCTGTGAATAAATGGTTGGAAACCATCAGAGGTCTTTCTCTTCAAGTTCTAGAGAACCTGTGTAACAAAATCAATATGGGTCATCTACAGGTTATGACCAACCTCTCTCCCAAAGCTGAAGAATGTAGACCCACCTTTGTGGTGAAGGTCACTGTAACCTTGACCTACTGACCTCAAAATCAAAAGGGGTAATGTACCAGTTATGATCAACCTCCTCAGCAATTCTGATGACTGTATGCCAAAGTGTTCTCTAGTTACCGGGTAGTAATTAAACAAGCTGTTTATGGTCAAGGTCAGTGACCTTGAACTTTGACCTACTTACCTCAAAATAAATAGAGGTCATCTACAGGTCATGACCAACCTCCCCACCAAATCTGAGGACTGTAAGCCAGTGTTCTCTAGTTATTAGTCAGATAAGCTTTCCTTGGTCAGGGTCACAGTGACCTTGACCTTTAACCTACTGACCTCAAAATCAATAATAGTGAGGATTGTAGGTCAAAGTGTTCTCTACATATTAATTAAAGGTGATTGTGACCCTGAACTTTGACTTACTGACCCCAAAAACAAAAGGGGTTTTTGACTCAATATGGGTAACCATCCTATGAAGTTTGAAGGCTGTGGGTCAAATGGTACTCCAGTTATTGAGTGGCTATGGTTTTCAAATAGAATAAGGGTCTTCTACTCAATAAGAGGAACCACGCTATGAAGTTGGACAGCTGTGGGCCAAATGGTGCTCAAGTTATTGATCAGACAAGATCTGGTCTATGGAAGAACAGACCTACTGACCAATATTTGCAAAGCAATATACCTTTGCTCTTTCGAAGGGGGGCATAAAAATAATCATTCCTATGAGCTTTTTTCAGACACTTTCTACATCAGAAACATTTCATATTAGGGAACACCTTTCTGTGGTACACAAATAGTGTAACAATCCAACAATAAGAATAATTCAAAGTATTAAAACAACCTTCAACAAGAATTTAAAACAACAGAGTTACCAACGTCTCCTGCCTAAGGGAAGTTTTACATGAAGCACACAATTGTACTATTTCAAAAATTTGAGGTATGGATCTGGACTTTCAGTGCAAAATCTTGATAAATGCTAGATCTGCACATGCAATAAACATGGGTGTTGCGCATGACACGTCGTCTTATTATGGTGAAAATTTGTGCAAACTTATTTCAAAATCCTTTGATGTATGGAAAAGTTGTGGAACGGACACAAAACAGACCCTATAACAAACCATGTTAAGCTTTGACCTCAAAGTGTTTACCTTGACCTTGGAGGCAGGGGTCTGGGTTTTGCACATGATATGTCGTCTTATAATGGTGAACATTTGTGCCAAGTTATTTCAAAATCCCTTGATGAATGGCTGAGTTATGGACCGGACACGAAGTGTGACAGATGGACGGACGTCCGGCCCAAATTGGATAGGGGGCCTTTTCTTTTGTTATTTTCTTTTGTTTGATAGAGGGCCATTGGCCCTGTATACTACTGTTACGGAATGAACTCTATTGTTCTCTTTTGTTATGTTTATAGTCAGAGGGCCCCCTATTTATTTTCGGTAGTGCAGACCGACAAACAGATGGACTGACAGACAGACAGAGCCAATTTCTATATCCCACTTTTTTCTTCGAAAAGGAGGGGAACAATAACAGACATATTTCATCTTTAAAAAAATAGTACCATTTCATACAGTTAAAGAATATTTCACAGCAGATACATCTCATATTGTAAACATACCACTTTTCTCTAAGTTGGCTCTTGCTCTAGCCTCTATTTCACTGGATACAGCTGCATTAGCTGCAGCCAGAGTGTTAAATGTTGTAGCAGCCAGTTCATTGAAGCGTGCTTGGATGTGTTCTAATGTATCTGCCTCTGATAAACGGTTAAATCTTGCCTGTATGTCCTGCAGGCTGTCTACTGAGGATGGGGCTTGAACTAGAAACAGAATAAATACTGTGGAAATGCATACTGAATAACTTTCCCTGGGTGAAACTGTTACACAAAAAAGGCATGCAAACAGAATAATACATACAGGCATGTAAACAGAACAATACATGCAGGCATGTAAACAGAACAATACATGCAGGCATGTTAACAGAACAATACATGCAGGCATGTTAACAGAACAATACATGCAGGCATGTAAACAGAACAATACATGCAGGCACGTAAACAGAACAATACTTGCAGGCATGTAAACAGAACAAAACATGCAGGCATGTAAACAGAACAATACATGCACAGACTTCCTGAAAGTTCAAAAAAAGTGTCGGACATTCGGTCTGACAAGCTCTGAAAACCCGTCAGTCCGAAGCAAAATATGTCAGACCGAATGGAATTTACAACAAAAACAAGTGAAAACATGTAATTTTCTCCCCGTTGAAATTAGAAGAGTCATTACAGTGCATTTCAACTTCCTCTGAATCGTACACCAACCATTCTCTGTCCTGCTTCCATTTTTCATTAAATGTTCTCTCTTGTTGCTTTTCTCAACATTATAAGACAATGGCACAGGCAGCCAGCAGATAATTATGTGGATTGACTGTTATTCAACTAACTATTATAAACTACCAGGTAATGTATCTCTGGCATCAAAATTAAGTGACAATTTTGTGAAAATTCAGGTTACTTATGGGATGTGTTATCAACTTCACCAGATTTTTTTTAACAAAGCACAAATAATTTCAAGTATGTTGATTCATTATAATTGTTGCTTTCAGAACTAAATGACAGAAATATTCAAGTGTTAGAGAAAAGGACACTTTTTCAATGAAAAAGGAAAAACTGGTACTTATAATAAAATCATCACAACTTATTATAATCAGTCAATAAAATATTGTGAGTCTGCCTTATAAAGAGTCTCCAACACACTGTTCTCTATAAATATTAAAATACGGCGGGTCGCGGAAATATATGACACACGGAATTTTATCCGAGATTTTCAATGGCTGCCTCATGTTTAATGAACTAAATATTTCTTGGAATTGTTTGCCTTCAGTCAGCATTGTTTTAATATTTAAATCGTTATTTTATATGTCGAGGGTGATACTGAACAAGATAGAAACATTTCTTACATAGGGTTATTAAAGTTGGAACTTTTACCGCATTGCTACACCTCTAAAAAAGCTGATAATGATAGGCAGGTTCGTAAGCGTTTTAGACAAAATGGCAGCACCCATTTATTATTTTGAGCGATTATATTTGATGAAAGTTGCTTTTGACATTAGGAAAATGACGAGATTTAATGAAAGGTTTATAAGCAGGTATCGATAAGTGTACCCTTCTTTGAAATATTTGCCAGTACTTTTTAGAGTAAGTTTCGGTATCAAGCACTAGGCTTGGGAAAAATGCCGGACAGTCGGACCGATCTGGACTGAAAAGATGTCGGACCAAGTGAAAATTTATCGGACATGTCCGACGGTCCGACGAATTTCAGGAAGTCTGCATGCAGGCATGTAAACAGAACAATACATGCAGGCATGTAAACACAACAAAACATGCAGGCATGTAAACAGAACAATACATGCAGGCATGTAAACAGAACAATACATGCAGGCATGTAAACAGAACAATACATGCAGGCATGTAAACACAACAAAACATGCAGGCATCTAAACAGAACAATACATGCAGGCATGTAAACAAAACAATACATGCAGGCATGCAAACAGAACAATACATGCAGGCATGCAAACAGAACAATACATGCAGGCATGTAAACAGAACAATACATGCAGGCATGTAAACAGAACAAAACATGCAGGCATGTAAACAGAACAATACATGCAGGCATGTAAACAGAACAATACATTCAGGCATGTAAACAACATTCTGTTTAGTACTTATATGCAACAATATCAAAAAGCATTGTTTTAAAGTTTAGCATTATTTTAAAAATGACATACACAAGCACTAAACCAGTTTCAATTATAAAAGACTCCGCAAGAAGAACCGAAAGAGTAAGGTATAAAGACTTAGTATAAGATGCTAATGCATAATGTAGATTTTGTCAGCGCTGTTTAAGTGCAAATGTTTCCAACAATCACCTTTCTTCATAATTTATCAATTTGTTGCATTTTGTTCACTGCCTTTTTATGACACATTCTAGACAGGCCATTATCTTCCTGAAGATAAACACCTGAAAGTTTGCTGAAGATTAACACCTGAAAGTTTGCCGAAGATTAATACCTGAAAGTTTGCTGAGTTTTTTTGATACTTCATCATCTGTTGATTGACTCTTTTTGTCTGATTTTGGTGACAGATGGCCTGAAGCAGCTTCTGAGGCTGTGGCAGATGGAAACGCAGTTGCTGATGATCCTGGTGGACGTGGGACATAAAACCCAAGGTCGAGATTCAGGAGTAAGTCTAAAATAAACAGAAAACAAGATACACCACTGTTAAATAAATAGCAGCTGTTCTGAATCATTATTGTTTAAAACATTCAATAACGAACAGCAGAAAGATCTATTCTAAGCTTTCATGACCTTGACCCCATTTAATGGTAGAGGTTCATGCAAGGTGTCTACATACCAATTATCTAAAATATCAGTATAAATAATGACCCTATGACGAGAAGTAGAAATATCTACTTTCAGCCTCGGTGACCTTTACCCCAGTGACCTCAAACCCAACCCAAGGGTAGAGGTCCTTGCATACACATCAAATATCTAGGATATTGGTCAAGTAAGGCTTTATGGTTTCTGATAAAAAGTTTTTAAATTTTTTTTTTTATAAAAAAATGACCCACCCAATTTTGACCTCAGGCCATGGTTTGAAGAAACTTGGTAGAGGTCCAATAGGCTATGTTGCATACCAAATATCTAAACTCAAGACCTTCTGGTTTCTGACAAAAAAGTTTTTCCTATGTAAGTCTATAAAAAATATGCCTATTTTGGCCCTTTAAGGGGCCATAACTCTGGCCCTTATGACTGGATCTGACCAGTTCAAAACAAGAACAAAGATGTATTGTTGGTCAATGTTTTGTACAACTTTGGTTGTTCAGGGGCATAAAAAAATAGAAGCATTACTATGCCTGTTTTGCCCCTATCAGGGGCTATAACTCCATAATGCATTACATGATCAGGCCGCTTTAAAAAAGGAACCAAGATCTACTGGTGATACAAATTCTGTGCATGTTTGATTAAAATTAGATAAAAAATGAAACTTCTATTATGCAGACAAGGCAAATTATGTCTTACTCTGTAATACATGATAGGATCAGGTGGCAAAATATTGTTGTTGCATGCACGAACGACAGACATCAGACAGTCAAAAAAGCTCACCATGACCACAAAGTGGTGAGGTGAGCTAAAAACTTTAAGCAACTATCAATTCTACTTTTCCGTCTTGATACATAAGCACTGTCACTTTTATGAGAAAGGGTGGACACAATTCCCATAGAGCCAAGCAATGCAACTTCCATAGAAATAGGAATTTTGTCAACTTTAATAAGTTCACCTACCAGCACTGGATGGTGTTGTATGACGAGGTCTTGTTCTACGAGGCCACTGACTGTCTGAGTCTTGTAAGAATTGTAACAACATTGTCTCATCATCGTTCCTGAAAAATAAATATAGAATTGTTGCATGTTTGTTTGAAGATTACAAATCCAGACAGATACGTGTAATCACCTTTACCTAGTTGACTGCCTTTTGCCTTTGCATCCAGTATAGAAATTAATCAGACTGGACATCAATGCAGTTTGTTTATTGCCTTTACCATTCCCTATTCTGACAAAATGTTTTTAGTTGACAGGCAAAAAAAAAGACAAATTCATTTGCACTGAATAATTACAGCTATAAACCGCTTTTTTGTAATGAGTAAGGGGGCCATTTGAAGAGTGGGGACATCATCCTTGGTCTGGTTAAAGTCTATGTGTAAGTTTAAGCAGATAGATGATAATAAGATGAGTTATTGTTTGGAAACCATTTACTTACATCAAACTACAGTGACCTTAAACTTTGACCCCAAAATTGAAAGGGATCACTGTTTAAGTGGTTGAAGTCCACGTGTAAGTATGAAAGCATATTATTGTCCGTATAGTTACATCAAACCACTGTGACCTTCACTTTTGACCCCAAAAGAGATCATCCTTCATGTGGTGGAAACACTGTGACCTTGACCTTTGATAGTTTAACCTCAATATCAACAGGGATCATTCTTGATTGAGTGAAAATTAATATGTAAGTTTTCATGCAGATAGATGATAAGGAAAGAAAGCTATAGTCCGGAAAGACTGTCTATGGATGGACAGACAGACAGATGGACAAGCTGAAACCAGTATTTGCCCCACAACTTTGTTGCAGGGGTTATAATGATGGAAAAATCCATTTTAGGAATTTAGCAAGGTAAGGGTTATTAATATACTCTCAAGTCAAACTGACTGAAAAAAAACTCTTAACTACAAAATTCTTACTTAAATTAAGCAGCACATTACAATAACCAGTTACTGAGAGTATTACACTGTCCTGAATCACACGTGTGATTTATCATTAAAGGAGCCAATATTAGGATTTTTTTCAGAAAACTGAGGAAACAAGTAAAATGGTTTCTAGGTTTCTAAGATACTGACTGAAGCCAAGGTATATGAAAATTTTCCCAGGTATGGAGTAACTTAATATTAAGTTTGAACCCAGAATTTCTTTTGTTTGTATGTTTAATTGTTTGTAATACCTGGAGGTTTTTTGTTCCAGAATGTTCATGGCACTAGATACAGGCAGGGTGGATGCTGTCTCCCTGTCCAGGTTGTTACTTGCCTGGTCTTCTCTTATAGAATTCTCCACATCATTATCTAAACACCTACAGACAACAAAATACAACAATATTATGTGAAATAACTAATACCAAATCATGACCATTGAAACCTCAAAATTTCTCTTTAATCAAAGACAAAGGTTATTTATTTTTCAGAACTTTTCAAGGTTATTTATATTAATGTTTAATAATGTTTAATTAATTTAGATAATTATTTATCATATGTATTTTTTATATACATAATTTATTTAGATAATTATTTATCATATGTATTTTTTATATACATAATTACTATTATACTGCGCATACATGCATCTAGAAATAACCTACTTACTACCCTGTCTTACTCATTCTTTATAGCTTTTAACAATAATGAATGCTTACCTTAATTTCTATAAGATTTAAAACAAGAGCTGTCACTACAAGTGACAAATGCCTTTATTGTCTGCAGAAAATGTCAACATGAAACAGTGCTTTTTCTGTACAAACTTTTTTCATTTAGCAAGTATAGCAACTCCATTGAAACAGACAGATAGAAATGCCAATAAAGAACAGAACAGAACAGTTCAATAACTATATTTCACTCCTTTGGAGGAGATAAAAGGTATGTTTCTCACAGTATTATGTTTACAGCCAAACTGACCTAGTTTAATTTGAAATAATTTTTGCTATTCATCAAGAGTAGTGAAAACAATATTGTTTACCTGAAAATTTGCATTGAGGACATTGGCTCTAATGAAAAAGTGAAAATGTCAGATAAAAACTTAATCTACCTTCTCTCTGGCTGTGTGTGTGTTACCTAACATTTTCTTCTTTAATTATCATAAACAATCTCTGAATGTGTCTGAGTTTTATCTTAAACTTTCATAAATGATCTCTGGCTGTGTGTAATATTTTTCTTCTAAAACTATCGTAAATGATCTCTGACTGTGTGTGTTTCTGTTATGTACAACTTTTCTTCTTTAACTATCATAAATGATCTCTGACTGTGTGTGTTTCTGTTATGTAACACTTTTCTTCTTTAACTATCATAAATGATCTCTGACTGTGTGTGTTTCTGTTATGTAACACTTTTCTTCTTTAACTATCATAAATGATCTCTGACTGTATGTGTTTCTGTTATGTAACACTTTTCTTCTTTAACTATCATAAATGATCTCTGACTGTGTGTGTTTCTGTTATGTAACACTTTTCTTCTTTAACTATCATAAATGATCTCTGACTGTGTGTGTTTCTGTTATGTAACACTTTTCTTCTTTAACTATCATAAATGATCTCTGACTGTGTGTGTTTCTGTTATGTAACACTTTTCTTCTTTAACTATCATAAATGATCTCTGACTCTGTGTGTTTCTGTTATGTACAACTTTTCTTCTGTAACTATCATAAATGATCTCTGACTGTGTGTGTTTCTGTTATGTAACACTTTTCTTCTTTAACTATCATAAATGATCTCTGACTGTGTGTGTTTCTGTTATGTAACACTTTTCTTCTTTAACTATCATAAATGATCTCTGACTGTGTGTGTTTCTGTTATGTAACACTTTTCTTCTTTAACTATCATAAATGATCTCTGGCTCTGTGTGTTTCTGTTATGTAACACTTTTCTTCTTTAACTATCATAAATGATCTCTGACTCTGTGTGTTTCTGTTATGTACAACTTTTCTTCTATAACTATCATAAATGATCTCTGACTGTGTGTGTTTCTGTTATGTAACACTTTTCTTCTTTAACTATCATAAATGATCTCTGACAGTGTGTGTTTCTGTTATGTAACACTTTTCTTCTTTAACTATCATAAATGATCTCTGGCTGTGTGTTTGTTACCCATCATTTTTTCTTTTTAAACTATCATATATGTAACAGATCTCTGGCTGTGTGTTTGTTACCCATCATTTTTTCTTTTTAAACTATCATACCCATCATTTTTTCTTTTTAAACTATCATACATGTAACAGATCTCTGGCTGTGTGTTTGTTACCCAGCGTTCTTTCTTTTTAAACTATCATAAATGATCTCTGGCTGTGTCTTTTATGTAATATTTTTCTTCTAAAACTATCGTAAATGACTTCTGGCTGTGTTATTGAGCATAGTGACCATTTTTAATTTCCTAGTTAATTAGTTTCAGAACTATACTCACATATTTTCCTCATCTACATCATTTTCTTCTGTGAGAGAGAAACATTCTAGTTCATCCTCATTGTGACTCACAGACAGTGACTCACCTTGACTCAATACCTACAACAGTAGGTATACATTTGTTAATGATTACATTTTTTACTTTATTTACTATCACCTTTGTCTTGAGCTGATAAACTTCAAAGAAAATCTTATAAATCTTAATACTTTAATGATTTATTGTGAGTTTGATTAGTTATGTTTTCTTGGTTTCAACAGATTTACGAAATTCTGACTGTGAGAAAACTACTAGGGAAAGAATGTCTACCAATGAATTCTCAGTATGTTAATAATTTTACCCAACAAAGTGTACATATTGATAGCACTAGTACTCTTTTTCATTCTTGTGAAAAATTAATTTGAAATCAATATTTTACATCTATTTATAATCATAAATAGAGTCATCCAAGTGTCTATAGTTTTAATAATAAAAAACTTCTTCAGTGAAGTACCAAGCCCAAATGTACAAGATTAACAATAATGTGGTAACTATAAACTCATCCTTCAGGGAGCATAAAACTTGATTTTACCTAATTACTTAAAAGCCCAAATGTGAGTTGTTAATAATTAAGTATAAAGCTACTTACATCACTACCATCTGTGGAATCACTATCACTGTCACTCTCCCCACCAGAGCGTTCTATCTCGATCTCTGAACCCCCACCACTAACGGGCTGGTCCCCTTGACAATACTTGGAATATAAACTATCTACAATCCCTGCATCAACTAGTGGGATGGGAGAATCTGAAATACAGGGGTATAAGTATACCAAACTAAACATGTCACTGAAATTGATAAATATCAACACATTCCACCTTGTCACAGGAAAAAAAGGACACACAAAACCTATCTCAAGTGCCAACTGCATACAATTTAAATACAAATTCATTTTGACATTCTGAATAAGTTACTGATCATTAACTGCTTTTTTTTTCTCCAGAAATTTTGACCTCAAATTTGAAGGCAGACATCCAAAACACAATGCCAAGCACCGACTACATACAAACTAAGTTACACTGCAATAAGACATTTTGAACAAAACTGAGCTTAAGTGCAGATATCCCAAACCCAATGCAAAGCAACAATTACATATAAGCTACTTACATAGTAAATTCAATCAACATTCCAACGTGAATTTATTGATAAGAGGCCTTTTTTCTGTACTTAATAATACTGACCTTGGTATTCAGACACCAGAACATAATCACATGCTGTACTTCCATACCTGCTACCTACACATAATGTTTCATGTAAAGTCCCAGGATCTCAATTACTAGTAGTTCTTATTTTACCAAGAAAGGTGTCTTACCGGCAGAAGTAATTTTTATTTGTACCAAAATCATTCCTAGCTTTGCTATTTAAATCAATGAACGTGTTAGAAATATAGTGCAGGAATTTTTTCGATGATACTGAAAAATGATAGATAAGAAAGGCTTTTTTCACGAAGAAATGGCTTGAATACAAAAGAAAAACACGTCAACATTGTTTTAGAGTGAACAGAACATGGTTTGATCATTATCCTGTCAGTACATAATTTTTCTATATCAGTAAGATCAATGTGATTCTGGGACTTTAAGGTATGGGAACCTGTTCTCTTTCCATTATCCAAAATGAGTAAAAACAAACAGAAAGACAGATTTGACTGGCAAACTGATTCCTAATTACCGCCACAAAGTAAATTAGCTGGGGTATAGTTAAAACCATTGAATTGCTTGCTTTTTCTCATTAAGGAGGAAGTATATCACTGGTTTTACCTGTACAAATGTTTTTAGTGAAATCATTATAAAACATAAATTACCTCTTGAGGTCCCTTTCTTGCTGGAATGTTTGTTTCTAAGAATTTCTAGTGTGATTCTCTGTAAAAGAAAAAGTTCTTACTCAAATTATAAGACTGTACAAGTAATTACTTCCATATGTCAAAAAGTTTGCAAATCATAGACTCTGGACATTTTGTGAGTGAATAAGATTAGAAATTCATGACTGTCAAACATTAAACTCTTATCTTTAATGAATAAATATTTGTGTAAAAGGGTCATTCATGAAAATCATGAATTTGTCCATGTCATTTATTCACAGCTGCAACACTTAACTGGTAAGAAATTAAACTGTGACCTATCAATAACCTTACTTTTACATATCACTCTATACTTTAGTTCTGAGGGGTAGGTGTGCTGAACGTTGGAATAATCAAAACATGCTAGTTGCTTACCTCCTTGAGTTCAGTGTTCTGTGCCACATACTGACTGTTGGTTGTCTCAAGCTGATGTATATACCTTTAAACACAAACAAAATACCTTAGTGGACTGCAGTCACTATACAATATAAATAGGACAGAAACTGGTAAAAAATCCTTTCACTGGATACACTGTCATGTTTCTCATGGGTCTTTTGCATGAACAACTAAGGATAAACATTTAAAACATGAACTTATAAAACAGAATGACAAAAATACAAATTCTCTGAATGCAACAGAGTTCACAAGAAAGTAGCATGATTTCCAAGCTCATTTCAAAACAAGAAATGTTTGTAAAACATAAACGCCCCCCAGCAGCAACTAACTGCTTGTGGTTGGGCCAAAGCGTTCTCTTGTTATTGATCAGAAACCGTTTTTAGGATCAAGGTCCCTGCAGCCTTGACCTTGACCTAATGACCTCAAAATCAATAGGGGTCATCTTCTGGTGATGACCAACCAGCATACCAAGTTTGGTGAACCTAGGTCAAAGCATTTTCTAGTTATTGATCGGAAACTGTTTTTACAATGAAAGTCTCTGTGAGCTTGACCTTTGACCTAATGACCTCAAAATCAATAGGGGGGTCATCCTCTGGTGATGACCAACCAGCATACCAAGTTTGGTGAACCTAGGTCAAAGCATTCTCTAGTTATTGATCAGAAACTGTTTTTGGGATGAAAGTCTCTGTGATCATGACCTTTGACCTAATGACCTCAAAGTCAAAAGGGGTCATCTACTGGTGATGACCAACCAGCATACCAAGTTTGGTGAACATAGGTCAAAGCGTTCTCTAGTTATTGATCGGAAACTGTTTTTAGGATGATGGTCCCTTTGAGCTTGACCTTTAACCTAATGACCTCAAAATCAATAGGGGTCATCTACTGGTGATGACTACCCAGCATACCAAGTTTGGTGAACCTAGGTCAAAGCGTTCTCTAGTTACTGATCGGAAACCGTTTTTAGGATGAAAGTCCCTGTGATCTTGACCTTTGACCTAATGACCTCAAAGTCATCTACTGGTGATGACCAACCAGCAAACCAAATTTGGTGAACCTAAGTCAAAGTGTTCTCTAGTTATTGATCAGAAACTGTTTTTAGGATGAAAGTCCCTGTGATCTTGATCTTTGACTTAATGACCTCAAAATCAATAGGGGTCATCTTCTGGTGATGACCAACCAGCATACCAAGTCAGATGAACCTAGGTCAAAGCATTCTCTAGTTATTGATCGGAAACCGTTTTTAGGATGAAAGTCCCTGTGATCTTGACCATTGACCTAATGACCTCAAAGTCAATAGAGGTCATCTATTGGTGATGACCAACCAGCATACCAAGTTTGGTGAAAGCGTTCTCTAGTTATTGATCGGAAACTGTTTTTAGGATGAAAGACCCTGTGAGCTTGACCTTTGACCTAATGACCTCAAAATCAACAAGGGTCATCTACTGGTGATGACTACCCAGCATACCAAGTTTGGTAAACATAGGTCAAAGCGTTCTCTAGTTATTGATCAGAAACCGTTTTTAGGATTGAAGTCTCTGTGATCTTGACCTTTGACCTAAACCTTTGATCGGAAACTGTTTTTAGGATGAAAGTCTCTGTGATCTTGACCTTTGACCTCAAAGTCAATAGTGGTCATCTATTGGTGATGACCAACCAGCATACCAAGTTTGGTGAACCTAGGTCAAAGCATTCTCTAGTTATTGATCAGAAACGAAGTGTCTACCGACTGAAGGACCGACATTTGCAAAACTATATGCCCCCTCATCTTTGATGGGGGGCATTACAACAAAGTGCAGAGGTGCTTGTCAGTATTTTTAGCTTTAAGAACAATTTACCAACAATGCTGTTTCTAAACCTATTTTTACAAGGATGAAAATATCAATTCATTTTTCTAACGTTTTCTATTTAGAATGTAATTCCAAATAACAGAGAAAAGTATCATACATTTAAAATAGAGATGTGATTGAGGTAGGAAGTATTTCTCACAAAGAGTACTTACCACTGTTGGTCCCTGCTCTTCTGATAGAATGTTGGAGGCCTAACCTGGAACTTTAGTGTCAGAGAGTCTGACTCTGTATTTAGATACCCCTCTGTGGCCAGCAGGTCAAGCCGAAAGAATCTGTTGTAACCCCAGCACTCCCCTACCTCAAAATCTGAGGCAAACTCACGTACAATGTTCTTACTAGAGTCTCTAGATTCCTGATGTACCATTTCTACTCGGTACTCATACCTGTACAATCAAACAAAAGAGCAATCAAGGGTTGAAAACAAGAAAAGTTCTATTTTTCTTCTTTAATCAACAGCATTTAAAATCCTTTAGCTTTCACCCCTCAATCTATAGATCATCAGAGTTGTCATCATTAAGAAAACTATAAATGTAAAAAATAAAATTTACTCACTTTTGCCTCTTACGTAAACCTTTCTTTAACCAGTGTTGTAAACAAAAGAAATTCCTCAGAAAATTCTTGAGGCAGACAAAGGAACTGATTTTCTTTAAAGATTTAAACAGATTTAATTAAATATGAAACAATGATCTGAATTCTGGAACAAGACAGACAGCACTGTCATTTTATGAATAGCCCTAAATGTGGAAGGGAAGTGCTCAGGAGATTTTCATGTAGTTGACATGACATTATTTAAACAAAAGCGTTGGGCTGAGCATTATATGTCCCAACAGTGTTTTTTCTGAGTATGATGCATTTGTGATATAAGGGAGGAAAACTTAGGCTTAGGAATTAAATGATTTGCTTTAAATTTTGAATTTTTTGTTTTTGTTTTATGATATTTAGATTTTTAACATTTTATTATTTTAATTTTAGAGTTTTACAGATCTTTATCAAATCTGAATATTAGGTTTTATAATTTGTATGAATGGTCTTTCAGAAGTTATAATGTTCATGCTATGATGCATGGTTATCAAGTTATAGTGCAGAAATATTGATTGTTTAGTTGATTGTCAACTTGACCTTTTATGTACTTATCCGTAACAGTATAAGGATCCGGTAATCACTGATGGCAATCATCCTAACAAGTTTGAAGTCTGTAAGGAAGTAGCTGCCAAGTTATACAGCAGAAATGTTTTTCAGTGTTTAGGTCATTGACCTTGACATCTGACCTACTGATCCTAAGATGTATGGCAGTCATTTTCTTAATGTAATCAATCATCATATGAAGTTATAAGTCTGTATGACAAATGGTTATAAAGTTTTACAGTGGAAATAGTTTCCAGTGCTTAGGTCACTGTGACCTTTGATCTGAATTTGAAGTCTCTAAGACAAATAGTTGTTGAGTTACAGATTGTAAATGATTCTAAACATTTAGGTCATTGTGACCTTGACCCCAAAATGTATAGGGGTCATCCACTTAATGTGTGCAATCATGACATAAAGTTTCAAGTCTCTATAACAAATGATTGTCAAGTTACAATGCAGAAATGGTTTTTAATGTTAAGGTCACTGTGACCTTGAACTTTGAGCTACTGACTCCAAAATCAATAGGGGTTATCCACTCAATATGGGCAATAATCATATGAAGTTAAAATACTGTAGGCCAAAGAGTTACTCAAGTTATCCTCCAAAACCAAATTGCTAATGGATGGAGGACAGACGCCCAGGATCATAACATAAAATGCCCTTTCGGGCATATAATGATCTATCAATTACTTGTTAACAACCAAGATTAAAAGTCAACAGCTTTAAAATAAGAAGCCAATAAAACTTCAGGACTATTCATGAACACTTCAAAGTGACTAACAAATGTCACTCTTACTTACTTAGAAGTCTCCGGAAGTCCTGCTGACAGCTCTAAGAAGACAGACAGATAGTTACCCCTCACCACACCATTGCCATCCTGTTACCATAAAATTGTAAAAAATCTTCTAATCTTACGTGCTATCTTTTTTTCAATTACACAGTACAAAGCCACTCTTATCATACAAATTTGAAATCCTAGCACAGTTAAACATTTGTTTCTTTATCAGCAAAACATTAAATAAAATCTTAAACAGAAATGATAAACTCAGAAAATTTGTAAATTGCTTAAGGTGATTATTATACATGTATCTTGAGTTACATCTTGTGTTTGTTAAATTTCAGAAATACATGAACCAGCTTAAATCAAATGTATATATACCCATACAATACTCGGCTAATACAAGTGGTTGTCCATACTTACAGGGTAGACCTTAAGCCTCCAACTAAGTCCATTCACTTGAAGGGGTTGACTATATACTGGGTCTGCCCTCTGTTGTAAGGCCCCAAAGTTGTTCATGACAAATGTACTGCTTTCATAAGGGGGCACAATCTCACTGGTGAAGTCAGTTGGTACTGGTGCTGTTACGAATGATGCCATAGGCTTTCTATGCATCTGAAAAGATATTTTTTTTATCTTAATATGACTAGTCAGTTTTAAAACACTGTTTACTAGTTATAGGAGGCAGACCTATTAAGTGATATGATATGTAATTCCTAAATATAATAAGCTGGTCAAATAGTATTTCCTCAATTTTGCACAATTTACTATCTTAGAAATTGAAGGCCATTGCTAAATTTTGCTCTCTCACTGTGTGAAAAAATAACTAGTATTCCCTCCAACAAATGTAGAAATTTTAAATTTCTTTCATTTAGCACTTTCTGCTTGCTTAAATTCGAATTCTTAAATTATAATGCTTATCTGATTGAAAATAACAAAACTAAACTCAACAAATGCAGTTATAGTCAAGTGCATACCTACCTTTAACTCTGTTAAATACAACCTCTGACAAACTGCGCCTGGGAATTGATTCTTTGGCTCAGTGGTCTTGAGCGTTTTCAGTGTGGAAGGACCTGAGTTTGAATCCCCCTCTGGGTGGTCTTTTTCAAGATGCATTGCATCTTTCTTTTATAAACTTTCATGATTGTAAGGCTGTTTAAAAATGATTTAACTTTTTTCATAAAAACAAATACCTGTTTAAATATGGCCAGTAATTCTTCACTCCTACATATGAGCTCAGGCTTACTGCTGTGGGCAATTTGGTTCTCAACTTTCTGTATCAGTGAATCCAGAAACTCTGTCTCCTGAGTCAGCTGACCTCTTTGACCTAGGAAATTAAACATAACAGTTCTCTTGTAACACCAACTGTTAACAAGACACCCATGAAAGCCCTTTTACTGCTCACCTACGTACAAGTGGAACTATTTTCATTCACACACCAAATATCTAAACTCTAGGCCTTGTGATTTCTAACAAGAAGATTTTTATAGTTTTTACTTATGTCAGTCTATATAAAACCAAGTCACCCTTAGGGTGGGACCAATTTTGATTATGAGCCTCGACCCTAGTGTCCTGAAATCCAACTCAAGGGCAGATGTACATGGCACATACATACCAAATATCTAAGATATCAGTCAATAAATAAAGACTCTGCCAGTGGTTTGTAAGATTATCAAAGTTGTGAAATCACTATCATGCTCAGATGAGGTAACAAGAGGGCCATGATGGATCACTCACCTGAGTACTTTCGCTGTGGGTCTGCTGTTAAGCAAATATCAGACACAGTATTACATTTTCTAATTGAAGATTTTCAAAGATCTCATATTTTATACAAATAAAACCCATGGGGCAGAGGCAATTTTGAGCTAGCAGCTTGTGAGAAAATGTCATTTGAGGCCAATTATTGACAAAAACCTATTTTTAGCTCTGGTGGCCATTTTGTGCAATGAACAGAACAATCTGAGCAATTGTAATGGAAGCTGTGTAAGGAACAGTTCTGTTAAATTGGCTAGAAAATCATCTTGCCCTTTTATGGAGATGTTGTTTGAATTTTTTTCTATTCTTAGCTTTTGCAGCCCTTATAAGCAATGGAGTGGAATGGTTTGAGCAATTTTAGAAAAGGGCAATATAGGAACTTCTCTGTTAAATTTCAAGGAAAATGCCTTAGCAGTTTCAGAGGAGATGTCATTTGAAGCCAAATATTGACAAAATTCAATTTTTACCTCTGGCAGCCATTTTGTTCAAAGGAGCAGAACACAGGCACTAGACACAATCAATTTACCTATTTTACCTATATACGCATATATACTACATATAAAGAATAGCTAACCCTAGGTAAATTGATTGTGTCTAGTGCCTGTGGAGCAGAATAATCTGAGCAATTTTACAAGAGAGCTATGCAACGAACATTTCTGTGAAATTTGGTGGAAAATTCCCCTGCCGTTTAGGAGCAGAAACTGTTTCATTTTTTTTTTTTTTTTAACTTCTGCAGCCTTTTTGCGCAGTGGAGCAGAATGGTTTGAGCAATTTTAGAAAAGGGCTATATATTGAAAATTTCTGTCAAATTTGGTTTAAAATGGCCAAGTGGTTTTGGAGGAGACACGGGGCGATCATAATAGCTCACTTTGAGCATTTACTCAGGTGAGATAAAAATGTATGACATTTAAGAAAAAGTGTTGTGACTTGACAAGTCTGAAAAAGATTAAACCTTGAGGGTTTTTTTTTCTATACAGAAAACTATGTACAACAACTGGGTTATACAAGGTATTCATTTAAGTTTCATTATTTGTGAAAAATGGTCATATCCTCAAATTTAAAACAGGCCTTGCAGAATTGCAAGAATGAAGAATAATATAAATGATACTCAAATGCCCTATATCTGATCCCGACTTCCTAGCTGTAGCTTAAAATGTGATATCAAAGACAGATTTGGTGCTCTGGATGGATGCTGAAATACTACTGTAAACCAAGAAATGTTTTCGCATATTTTTTAGTTAGTGTCTTTCATAGATGGCATTTTTTCACAAATTTAGATAGCCGCAAAAAAGCCTTTTCTAACAAAGTTTTTTCTTTCAAAATTTTTTAGCTACAGCCTGATTTTTTCATTTTAATAATTATCATTGAATAATCTACTTTAAATGTACAAGTGCATTTGTTTAGAAGACTACAATTTAGCACAAATTTGCCAAGTGACATATTACAATTATTTGTCCTTTATTCCCTTTTTCTCCAATTAACACCTACTCTGACATGGAAAGGGTTAAAATAGCAAGCTATTATCAACGAACTTATATACAATTGTCAATTAGCAGTTGTGAATGATTGTAAAATTTAGGTATAGCATTAATATGCCTTTAATGTTATAATGTATTAAAGTATAAGATGTTTGTAAAAATTCAGCAAACATTATACCTCGTGATAGTCTGTGATTTCTATTCAAAAGAATGTCACAAGTCTTAAAAAACATATGTCTTCAAAAAAAAAAGTTGGTACTTTATATTCAAAGATAATTTGAAGATAAATTCTTGTAATCGCTCTGGCAGGTTTGTATTTCTGATGTTAGGTCTTTAGTTTCACGTAATTAGAGGAAAGTATTTTTCAGCCAAAGTATGTTGCTGCGAAATTGTCAGCAGGAGGAAAAATGCAAAATATTGTATCTGTGAAAGTTTCCTGGTTTACTTTATATCTGTTTACATTTGTAATCTATGAGTTTTTCTGATTATGGTCCTTTAGACTTCGGTGCTGCACATTTAAAAATGGTATCATCAGAAATAAATTCTGAAGGATAAATTAGTTTACCGGGATTAATCAGGGACAGAATCTGACTACCTATTTTATGTACTCAAAATTATTGTTTCTTAGAGATTAGGGGCTTTACATATAATTTTTTTCTCCACACCACCTACAAACTAGGAACAAGCCCTCATCTACATATTTCCTAAAACTACAGACAGTGTTCCAACTGTTCTTACCCATCAATGTTAGAAGTTTACTCTTCAGCTGGGACTCTAGTCTAGCTATCATCAGCTCAACTGCATTCCTTATCTCTCTTACCCTCTCATCTTTAGCAGATTTCACACTCTCTATATTTTTTTCCTGGTGAAGAAAAAATCAAACCCATCTAAATAACACAGTTTGTAATGACCAGTATACAGGATAGCAGAATAAAATGCAGAGGAGGTTTTATATCTGTTGCAGTTTTGAAAGCAAGTGAAAAGTTGAACCATGAACTGATGGCCCATTCTATGGTAATGCAATATAAACTAGAGCTATCACCAAGTGTGATTAATTCCCCTACAATACTGCCTTGTCAGAGGCAAAAGGGACAAGAAAGAACTAAATAAGCAAGGTAGAGTTACAGGTCTTGTATATCAAACTTCCTCACAAACTTTTCTATAATTTTTCTATCAAAAAAGACTTGGCATGACATATCATTATCATGTGGGCAATATTTGTGCCAAATAAAGTTACAGAGCAGACAAAAAATATGTACCACCTCTAAATGTGACCTTGACCTTTGAGGTATGCAGCTGGGAGCTGTATGCAACACATAGACTTAATCTGCTTAACATCTGCGCCAACTTATTTTGAATCCTTTCATGCAAGGGAAAGCCCAGTCAGGATGATGACTCATAATAAACACACAGAAGTAGTGGTACATTTTTTTCTGCAAAGTATGAACTGGACTTTTTGGACAGGTGCTAAACATATGTGCCAAATTATTTCATAATCCCTTGATGCATGACAGTTAAGAGCATACACAAAATATAGACAAACTCTTTATCACTGTGACCTTGACCTTTGAGGTACGCAGCTGGGAACTGTATGTGACACATGGTCTCAATGTGGTTAACATTTGTGCCAACTTATTTCAAATCCTTTCATGCATGAATCAAGAACTGTCACTGTAAGATGACAATGCCCCCAAAGTGGTGCTTTGACTTTGGGCTGCGGAACAGTCATTCAAGCGTCAAGGTCAAATAAATATAGGTTAGTGGAAAGGTTTGTCCACAGGGGTGTTGTGTCCAAGTATTAAGTAAATCGACTTTCTAATAAGAAAGTTACGGCCAATGTTAAAGTTTTCAGACAATTGGATCTTCAAGGTGAAGGTCATTCAGGGGTCAAGGTCAAATAAATATAAGTCAGTGGGAAGGTCTTGTCCAAAGGGATGTTGTGTCCAAGTATGAAGTAAATCCACTTACTAATAAAGAGTGTATTGCCAACGTTAAAGTTTTCGGAAAATTGGATCTTCAAGGTGAAGGTCAATCAGGGGTCAAGGTCAAATAAATATTAATAAGGAAGTTATGGCCAATGTTTAAGTTTTCAGACGGACTGAAGGACGGACTTCTGGTTGAAACTGGATAGGGGGCCTTTTCTTCAGTTATATTCTTTTGTTTAATAGAGGGCCATTGGCCCCTTATTCTATTGTTCCGGAATGAACTCTATTGTTCTCTTTTGTTATGATTACAGTAAGATGGCCCCCTATCTATTTTGGGTAGTGTGGACAGACTGACAGACAAACAGTTCAAAGACTAAACAGTTCAAAGACTATATGCCTCCTTTCGGAGGCATAAAAAGAGAGTAAATTTTGGGACATAACCTAAGTGAAAAAGAGGCATGATTACATCAAGTACAACTCAGCATTATCACACTTGGAACATGGAGTTGCATTGTGATCTTTCATATGGTTTTATTTTCAAGTTAATATCAATACTGATTCCAGAGGTATTCAAGAATAATGTGAATTTTGGGACATTTCTAAGTGAAAATGGGGCATAATTACATAACAAGAGGGCCATGATGGCCCTGGATCGCTCACCTGAGTACTTTGGCTGTAGGTTTGCTGTTAAGCAGTATTTCATTTTTTAACTGAAAATATGTAAGTGCCTACAAACCAAATATGTAAAATATCAGTCAATAAATAAAGGCTCTATGACAGAAAGTAGAAATATCTATTATAAGCTATGGTGACCTTGACCTTGACCAACTGACCTCAAACCCTACCCATGGGTAGAGGTCCATGCAAGGAACCTCTATAATGAATATCAAAGATATTGGTCTATAAATGAAGGCTCTATGAGGTACAGTAGATAAATCTACTTTTAGCCTCCGTGACCTTTAACCTAATCCAATTATCTGAAAAAGCTTGATAAAGCTTGCTTCATGCCAAATTTTAAAATTCTAGGTCTTGTGGTTTCAGACAAGAAGATTTTTAAAGATTTTCTTCTATATTGTTATTTAAAACTTGTGACCCCTCGGGCGGGGCCAATAGTGACCCCAGGGATATTTTTCTAACAAACTTGGTAGAGGTCCACTAGACAATGCTACACACCAAATATCTAAGCTCTATAACTTACGGTTTCTGACAAGAAGATTTTTTTAGATTTTCTTATATAACTCTATGTAAAACTAGTGGCCCCTGGGGCGGGGCCATTTTTGACCTAGAGGCCAGGATTTGAACAAACTTGGTAGAGGTCCACTAGACAATGCTACACACAAAATATCTAAGCTCTATAACTTACGGTTTCTGATAAGAAGATTTTTTTAGATTTTCCTATATAACTCTATGTAAAACAAGTGACCCCCGGGGCGGGGCCATTTTTGACCCAGAGGCCACGATTTGAACAAACTTGGTAGAGGTCCACTAGACAATGCTACATACCAAATATCTTAACTGTAGGCCTTCTTGTTTCTGACAAGAAGATTTTTTAGTTTTTCCAATATAACTCTATGTAAAACAAGTGACCCCGGGGCGGGGCCATTTTTGACCAAGAGGCCAGGATTTGAACAAACTTGGTAAAGGTCCACTAGACAATGCTACACACCAAATATCTAAGCTCTATAACTTACGGATTCTGACAAGAAGATTTTTTAAGATTTTCTTATATAACTCTATTTAAAACTAGTGGCCCCTGGGGCGGGGCCATTTTTGACCCAGAGGACAGGATTTGAACAAACTTGGTACAGGTCCACTAGACAATGCTACACACCAAATATCTAAGTTCTATAACTTACCGTTTCTGACAAGAAGATTTTTTTAAGATTTTCCTATATAACTCTATGTAAAACAAGTGACCCCCGGGGCGGGGCCATTTTTCACCCAGAGGCCATAATTTGAACAAACTTGGTAGAGGTCCACTAGACAATGCTACATACCAAATATCTTAACTCTAGGCCTTGTGGTTTCTGACAAGAAGATTTTCAAGTTTTCCCTATATAACTCTATGTAAAATCAACTGACCCCTGGGGTGGGGTCAGTTTTGTCCCCAGGGACATAATTTGAACAAACTTGGTAGAGGTCCACTAGATGATGCTTCATACCAAATATCAAAGCTCCAGGCCTTGTGGTTTCGAAGAAGAAGATTTTTAAAGATCCAACTTATAAAATCTATTTTTAGCTCCAGTGAACCAGAAATGCAATGGACCAGAACCATTTGAACAATCTTGGTAGAGCTTCATGCAAGGAACATCCCAGGCAAGTTTCATTAAATTTGCCCCATTGGTTTCAGAGGAGATGTCGTTTGAATGAAAAGTTGACGACGGACGGACGGACGGACTGACGACGGACAAAGACCGATCAGAAAAGCTCACCCTGAGCACTTTGTGCTCAGGTGAGCTAAAAATACAACTCTGAGTTATCAAACTAGGCACATGGAGTTGCACTGTTATCTTTCATATATGTTTTAATATTTCAAGTTAATATCTATAATAGTTTCAGAGATATTCAAGAAAACCAATCTGGATGAGACAGGACAGGACTAAGTGATTCCTAACAGCCACTCCCCACACACAACTATGTTTGGTAGTGGTATATAAAAATAGGCTTTATCACAGTACACTGAACCATCTAAATGTTTATGAGACATCTGTTATACATACAGTACAGCTCAAGCAATTTTTCCAAAGTCCGCCGATCCCCGCGATTTTTTTACAGGTGGATTGTCACCGCGATGTCCCTGCGACAGTTGTGACTTTCCGCTTGTCCACTGGATCGGGTGAAATTTGCGCTGCGGGATATCGTCACCGTGGATCACTGTGAAATATTGCAGCGGTATATCGCTCTCTCGGGTGACCATTAATTTATTTATTACACGGGGACATTTATTACTATTACTGTACGTCTGTAAAGTATAACGAACTTAAACACATATTTTAAAGAAGAAAATCTTTATGTTCTGTATTTAAATGACGTAACACCTGTCGTATGCAAATAATTACAAAATTTAAAGATTTGCATGTGAAATTTCCTCGATGTTTTTCACAACTGTTATATCATGTTTATTCACCTAAATAAACATATTGATCATGACTGTTACAGGGTTCCCGCTGTCGTTCGCCAAAATTTTAATTCTGGCGCATAAAAACTTTAATTGGCGAATTTTACTGGCGCCAACTTAAGATAAAAGCATCCGACAACTAGTACACTTAAAATATCATAAGCGGCCTCGTCAATTACATAAGCGGGCTTGGCCCAAATGTGAAAGGTCACTCACGATTTATCAAACTGTATCATCAATTATGTCATCAATTGTGTGATGACATACAAAAAAAATTAATTCTGAAAAAAGGCCATAAAAATATATATTTTCTTGGCAACTTAATATAAATGTAATCAAACTGTTTTATATCTTTTATTTAATATGGCACAAAAGTATATACTTTATGAAATATATTTTACGATCTATAGACAGGAAAATTGTTTAGCCGATGAACATTCAATGTGTATGAAACTTGTCAAACCTTATAACACATGCAGCACGTGAACAGAATAAAATTTTGCATTCATGCATGCGCCATACGCTCTCATATTGAATTGTTCGTTAAAGATACAGATTTTACACTGTTATAATTCACAATTGAGTATTTTTTGTTACAGGTCAGCATGAACCGGCAAGATAGATGTTCATGTATATTTATATCGTTTTACCTGTCCTTTGATATAGTAATAACGCATAATAAACACATTAACTCAAAACAACAATTTTGTTTTTTTTTTATATTTGGATAACTTTCATTTTTTTTTCAAACGGGTGCAAGGTCTTTTCTTTCATATATAGAACATGTCAAAATAATATCACCCTGAGATTTTGTTATTTTGTGATTTCTATACTGTACGTGTCAACAAATGTTCCCCCATTTCAGTATGACATGTTTTACATGGAATACTCAAGGTGTGTGTACATGTATTCATATTATGACATATATACACAAATGTTCATGGAAGTATTTAACTTTTTCCTGAACAAAATGACACTTTTCGGGTTTAAGCGTGAGTTTGCAGCTCTAAGTCTTTGAAAAAGAAGCTCTAAATCAGTCAAATGTTGCTCAAATGTAGGACTAAAAACTAGAATATCATCTATGAAGCATAATGCTTGTTTCCAGTTCAATGACCCTAGAACTTTAGTCATTAACATTTGAAATGACATAGGTGCATTTTTGAGACCAAAAGGCATCCTATTGAACTCGTAGATTCCGGACGGAACACAAAATGCTGCCTTGTGATGTGTTTTGGGGTCCATCGGGACTTGCCAAAATCCCGAGGCCATGTCTAAAGTGGAAAAATATTGAGCACAAGAATCACCAATACAATCAAAAATTGTTTCCAAAGTCGGTAAAGGATGAACAATACTAAGAGTGATACGGTTTAACTGTCTGTAGTCTACTGCAAATCTGTAAGTGTTATCGCGTTTCTTTACAAGAACCACAGGACTATGCCAAATTGAATTGGATTCTCTAATTATTTTTTCTATCTAACATCTTCTCTACTTCCTCATCAATAGCTTTTCTCTGCAACGGATTTACTTTATAATATGGCAGTCGGACAGGACCTTTCCCAGGCTCCGTATTAATTGAATGACTGTATATTGATGTTTTCCCTATGTCATTTAAAGAAGTTGAAAAGATATCCCTATTTTTCTGTAAGAATTCTGTCATTTTATTTTGTTGTTCTTTGGTTAAGTCAGATTTTGATAGATCAAACTTTAAAGTGTCATTTTGCTCTTCAATAACATTGAATTAAGATAGAACTGTTCTTATTCACATTGTTAAAAAAATATTAAAAAGCTTCATTTAATTTTCTTGAAAGTGTTGACCGATTTCGTTAATATTTCGTTTTTCCGTTTTCTTGAAACTTTTTTTATTAAACTGTTTTGTGATGTGATTCTCCCCGTTAAATGTACATTAATATCGCCGAGCTAATTAAATAATTTTATTGATTAAATCAACAGTAACATTGTAAGTCTTATTGATTTTTTAAAAGAAGACTACATTGTACATTTACGTGAACATTTACATGTATATGCGAATTAATCACGGCAAATCTCTGTGATTTTTCACCGCGGATTGCGGGGTTTTTTTACTACCCGTCCGCGGTGATTTGTCACCTTGGCTGACTATAGTATGTCCCCCGTGATTTTCCGCTCCCCGTTAAAAGTGTCCGCGGTGAAAGAGCGGAAAGTGGAAAAATTGCTTGAGCTGTACTGTATATTATCACCTTTGCTCTAATCCTGTATGCAAGACCCCTACAGACAGGCATTTGAGATCATTCTTCAACGAACTTTGACCTACTCCACGACTGTATTCTTAAAAAACCTCAACAGGTTACTGGAATTCATTTTCCACCTCCTACTATGAAAATAAGAACCTTATCCACTTCACCATGTAATTTAAAATATCAAAATCAACACAGACCAAAGCATATAACTAGATCTTTAATCAGTCTCACAGTATGTTTTTTTCTTTTATCTTACTTCAAAGAAGAAAAGAAAACAAAAGATACTAACAACATCTTGCACAAGGCTTATCAGCTCGATATTCCTTCTTCTCAAGGAGCTTAACTCTTCCATTACCTTCCTCATGTGTTCATCATATTCACTGTCAATAGGTTTAAATGTGTGACCAGAATGCTGTAACAAAATAAAGAAGTTTAAATGAATTTTGCTGCACAGCAAATAATCTTCATAAAACAGGATAAAATTATCAAACTGAATCATTACTTACTTTACATAACAAAAACAGACAACCAGCTTACAAAACTAAAGATAGTGAAAAACAGAAATAAGAAACAAAGAGAAAATTAACATCTGGCCTTTTTGTTGTAATTAATTTTAGCTTCAAATGATAAATAGGCATGTTAATACTGAAATACAGGCAAGAACATTGTAGAAATAGACAGGCAAAAACATTGTAGAAAAAGACAGGCAAGTACACTGTAGAAATAGACAGGCAAGAACATGACAGAAATAGACAGCCAAGTACACTGTAGAAATAGACAGGCAAGTACACTGTAGAAATAGACAGGCAAGTACACTGTAGAAATAGACAGGCAAGTACACTGTAGAAATAGACAGGCAAGTACACTGTAGAAATAGACAGGCAAGTACACTGTAGAAATAGACAGGCAAGTACACTGTAGAAACAGACAGGTAAGTACACTGTAGAAACAGACAAGCAAGTACACTGTAGAAATAGACAGGTAAGTACATTGCAGAAACAGACAGGCAAGTACACAATAGAAATAGACAGGTAAGGACATTGTCGTAATAGACAGGTAAGTTCACTGTATAAATAGACAGGTAAGGACATTGTGGTAATAGACAGGTAAGTTCACTGTATAAATAGACAGGTAAGGACATTGTGGTAATAGACAGGTAAGTTCACTGTATAAATAGACAGGTAAGGACATTGTGGTAATAGAAAGGTAAGTTCACTGTATAAATAGACAGGTAAGGACATTGTGGTAATAGACAGGTAAGTTCACTGTAGAAACAGACAGGCAAGTACACTGTGGTAATGGACAGGTAAGTACACTGTGGTAATAGACAGGCAAGTTCACTGTAGAAATAGACAGGTTAGTACAGTGGTAATAGACAGGCAAGTACACTGTAGAAATAGACAGGCAACATTGTGGTAATAGACAGGTAAGTACATTGTGGTAATAGACAGGCAAGAACACTGTAGAAATAGACAGGTAAGTACATAGAAATATTGCCATGGTAAGTGTAAATGATAAATGATCTTCAGCTTGGAGTCTGTGGGATTAAACAGAGACAATATTCTGGATATTATGAGAAAAATATTGTAGAAACAGACATCTGTCTGAACCATGATAATGTTCACTAGAAGCTGATCTGTAGATGTGGTGTCTTATTTAGCTGTCTGAATCATGGGAATGTTCACTAGAAACTGATCCGTAGATGTGGTGTCTTATTTAGCAGTCTGAATCCTGTAAATGTTCATTAGAAACTGATCCGTAGATGTGGTGTTTTATTTAGCAGTCTGAATCCTGGGAATGTTCACTAGAAGCTGATATGTAGATGTGGTGTTTTATTTAGCAGTCTGAATTCTGGGAAAGTTCACTAGAAGCTGATATGAAGATGTGGTGTTTTATTTAGCAGTCTGAATTCTGGGAAAGTTCACTAGAAGCTGATATGTAGATGTGGTGTTTTATTTAGCTGTCTGAATTCTGGGAAAGTTCACTAGAAGCTGATCTTTAGATCATGGTTGGTATGGGCTTAAATGATAGTGCCAGGCAATTTTTCATCAGGCTCAAAGAGGAGCTATTGAAACTAGGGTTTCAATAATGTTCACTGGATCCAGCAATATTTTTTGTTTGTAGGGATGGTAAACTGAATGGAATAATATGCTGTCATGTTGATGATTTTCTCCATGCTGGTAACTTGTATTTTGAGACATTAATACACAAATTGAGGCAAAGGTTCAATGCAGGAAAGGTTGAAGAGAAATACTTCACATATGTTGGGTTTAAGGTAAAGCAGAACAAGGTTCAATGTCCCATTCTACTTCCTGGTCGTGTTGCGAACAAAAAAAATATACTTAACAATGATGAGCAATCTAGCTACAGACAGATAGTTGGAAAGATCAACTGGGCAGTGCAGGGATCCACACCTGACCTTGCATTTGAAATGAAAGCACCTAGCACAAAATTAAAACATTCTTCAGTTGGAGATCTTACCAGAGTTGTAAAGTTAGTAAACAGACTGAAAGATGTTGAGTCATTCATTTTATTTCCTTGTCTTAGCCAAAGATGCACAGACTTGACGATCATTGTATTTAATCATGCATCACTAGGAAACATTAATGATGGCACAGGGAGCACTGGGGTGTGCATAGCTTTGCTGACTGACTGTACACACCGATGTTGTCCACTAACTTGGAGTGCAAACAAGATAAAACGTGTTGTCCAATCTACAATTGCTGCAGAAGCACTGAGCCTGCAAGAAGGACTGGAAGCAGGTATCTACTACAGAACTATGATAGAGGAAGTTTTAGGCATACCTCCCAAATCTATATCTGTCACAGCATATACTGACAACAGAAGTGTGGTTGAAGCAGTATTCTCCAGGAAGTTGGTCGATAACAAACGACTTAGGGTAACATTGCTGCCATTAGAGAATTCTTACAAACTAAATACATTAATCATATAAAATGGTGTGCAGGTGATTTACAATTAGCAAACTGTATGACCACACAAGGTACAACAGGATTTCAGTTGCTTAACGTACTGCAGAGTGTTAAAATGCCTGAAGATTTCTTATTTTAACATTTGGTTACTGTGTAGTCAGACATTAATTTTGCATTTATCTGATACACTTTTTCATTTCAATAACTTAACATTCAATTTTAATTTATAAATTATTTTCTTTTGCCAACAGAAAAGAGAATATAATGAATGTTAATCTTATCTAAGGGACACTACTATTCTTTTTATCTTTATTATCTACCTTCCTTTCTGTGACATCATCAACGTCATGGTAACACCGTCATGGTTCTTATGTTAATGACTTCTGTTGTGGAATGTTAATAAACTGTTACTGACTTTGGAATATAGTTATCACCTTTGACTGAATGAAAACTTTATGTTAAGACTGTAAAATTTGTCTGACCAATCACTGAAATTTTCTACTACTTACCTTTCCTCCCCAGAGAGCACACTGGTGACAAATACACTGTTTACATGTTATACAATAGACACTGATCTTTTCTTTGTGCTCTGGGCATCTGAAAAGGATGAGTTATTTTGACTGATGTTTAAAAACTGTAAAGCAACCAGGAACTTATGTCCCTTTTTCCAGTACTTGTTTAAAGCTGTTAATAAAAGTCAAGGCATTGCAATAATTAAATGCATAAATGTCAGAAAGCTTTTTTGCCTCCACTGACAGTTAATAACATTGCAGACCAACTCACTATCAATTATGCTATGAAGATATATCAGAACACTCTTCAATACTAGGGTTAAAAGATGGCAGAAACAATCACATACTTATCTAGGTCATCGCTAGATTTTAGCGGGACTGTATGCTGAAGCAGGTCAAGTTGCTGAGTGACTTCTTCTGCCCATCGACAGTTCACCAGCTCATTTATATGCAGAGGGGCTCTGGGAAGATAACAAACAACAGTATGAAACTTTCTTGCATACTGGATCAGTCTATCTGATGTTCTTACCCAAGTAAGATCGCATGATCTAATATCTCCAAGCACTAAGATAATTCATGCAACAATCTGTAATTAGCAATTTCTATAAATGGTCTATAGATGCATGTCTTCTGGAAGAGTTTTAGCTGAAATGTGTCAAGCTATAAAGATATTCAAGGAACAAAATACTGTATGAAAGGGACTTTTTGAAGTTTGGATAGTACCTGAAACACATGAAGAACTAGAACTATCGCTGAATGCGATTCATACCCCCACCAATGTCCTTGACAGAAGACGACATGGAAAGGTGGTTAAGGGAATAACTGCAGTGGCACAACTACATATACATAAAAAGAAATTATCTCTGGTGAAAAAAACAAACAAATTGTACAGGTAATAGTATAAATATATATTGTCAAATCATGTTCGAAACAGTTACAAATAACCTTTCATTTTCGTAAATATCTGTTCTAGTTTCAGAAACATTTAAGTATTAATGGTTATATCAGAACATTTTCTAAGCCTAAAAGGGGCATAACTTGTGTCATAATTCAATGGAATTGTAGAATTTTCGTCATCTGAGCTTGCTTGTAACCATTCATATAAATTTTAAGTTTCAAGTAAATATCTGTTCTGGTTTAAGAAATATTATAGTAAATAAATTTAAAGACATAAAAATGGACTTAACTTTGTCAAAATACAATACAAAGTTATTCCCCCCCCCACTTTTTTTAATTATGAAACTTGACCTGCATATCTTACTTGCGACACTTCGTATATATTTGAAGTTTCAAATGATTATCTGTTCTAGTTTTAGTAATATTCAAGTACATGTTAAAATTTCAGAACATTTTCTAAGTCAATTTTTGACCTTCAAGTGTGGCCTTGACCTTAAGCAAGCACAAGGGTAAGATTAGTTCTGCACATTGCCCAGCTGGGGTGAACATTTGAGTCAAGTTTGAAGAAAATCCTACCATTAGTATAGAATTTATTGAGCGGAAACGACATATTGTCTAGTATTGATTGTAAGTAAATTAAAAGACTTAAAAAGGGGCATAACTTTGTCAAAATGCAATACAGAGTTATGAAACTTGACCTGCATATCTTACTTGTGATACCTCATATATCTTTTAAGTTTCAAGCAAATACCTGTGCTAGTTTCAGAAATATTCAAGTACATGTTAAAATTTCAGAACATTTTCTAAGTCAATAATGACCTTCAAGTGTGACCTTGACCTTAAGCCGGCACAAAGGTAACATGGGTTCTGCACATAACCTTGTTGAGTTGAACATTTGAGTAAAGTTTGAAGAAGATTCTTCCATTAGTATAGGATTTATAGAGCGGACACGACATATTGTCTAATATTTGATTGTATGTAAATTTGAAGACTTAAAAAGGGGCATAACTTTGTCAAAATGCAATACAGAGTTATGAAACTTGACCTGCATATCCTAATTGTGACACTTCATATATATTTTAAGTTTCAAGCAAATACGTTTTCTAGTTTCAGAAATATTCAAATACATGTTAAAATTTAAGAATATTTTCTATGTCAATTTTTGACCTTCAAGTGTGACCTTGACCTTAAGCTGGCAAAAGGGTAACATGGGTTCTGCACATCCCCTTGTTGAGGTGAACATTTAAGCCAAGATTAAAGAAAATCTTTCAATTAGTGTAGGACTTACAGAGCGGACACGACATAATGTCTAATATTTGACTGTTTGATATTTGACCTTCAATTGTGACCTTGACCTTGAGCTGATACATGGGCAACATGGGTTCTGCACATCCCCTTGTTGAGGTGAACATTTCAGCCAAGTTTGAAGAAAATCCTTCAGTTGGTATAGGATTTATAGAGCGGACACGATAATGGAGACGGACGGACCGACGGACAGACGGACGGACCGACGGACGCGACAAAGCGAATCCATTATACCCCCCCCTCACATTTTGTGGTGGGGGTATAATAATTATAGTTATAATCTTCCCACCGGGATCAGTAGGGGCCATTCCAGTAAAAAGTATACTACACCCCAAGAAGGCTCTTTCAAAATGGACCAACCACCTGTACAATGTAGGTTTGACAAGAAAATAACCTGCCCCAGAAAGAATTAATTCTGCCTTCCTGGGGTGGGTTATATGTTTTACTGGAAAGGCCCTAAATGGCTTAGAGAATTAACCTGAACATAATTTGTTAGTAAAAGGCTATGTTACAAATTTAAAATGTCTCATAATGAGATAATGATAACAGAAAGGACTTAAAATTTCCACAGGTTATTCCATCCGCCCTGCTGTTCCCGCAACCGCTATGAAAATATCTTAAATTTCTTTCAATTTATCAAATTTCTGTTGAGTTACCAAAACTTTTTTCTTCAGTTAAAAATATTACCTGCAATGTGGACACTGCATTCTTGTTTCTGTCAACCATCTCTGAAAAATCGTAAGAATAAACATCAAATAAATATTATGTCTGCTATTTTAAACACTGAAAATATACATGATATAGATATACATTTACTGCAGTCACACTGCACCACCAGATTTATTTTCATGTTGTTTAAGTTCAAAGCTAAATTTGACTAATAATTGAATAATAATGGAAATATTTGTTTCATATGAAGCTAACAATACTTTTTTACATACCCTGATACAGGTATAGCAACATAGTTTGGAACAATGTGGACATAATCTGGCATCACGCAGCTTTTCCATACAGATAAAACATCGAAAAACTTCAGACAGGCTCTGAAAAAAGTGAACACCGCATATCAGTATTAAAATTTTAACACTGGAGTATTATCTAACAATATTCATTGAATGTGAAATGAAAACTCAAAGACATCACCTAATATTTCTGGGAAAAATCATCAGATTTGATTGAAAATGGGAAAATACTGCAACATGTTTTCTTGGTATACTTCTACCTTGTTAAAGCATTTAACTTAGAATCTCTCCTTAAAAAATAATTTTCTTTAGAATTAAAGATAAGTTAATTTACTACCGAAAAAACATAATTTTTTGCTTCTATACATCACGAAAACTGAAGAAAATAGAATTGATTTCAGCAGAACTCGAATCAATGTCCTTTCAGTCAGTACAATGTAGGATGGCGAGACAAATCACTGACCCACAGAATCTTTTTACTGCCATCTCTCAAAAATTAACAGTATAAACATGATAAACAAATAATCTTTCCAGTGGCTAACAAGGTACAATTTTTATTGATAAGTTTGTAAAACTTTATATTATGATGTGTTTCTGTAACAAAAAGGAGACAGTAACTTAGTTATTTCTTCACAATTATCTATCTATTTGAGCTTATTTACCGTCGGTACTGGTTGCCCATATGACCGACGCCCCCTGAAGAGATTAGTTATTTTATGTTGTAGGGGTAGTGCAAGATACAGAAAGCATCCCATTTCAGAGACACCCCTGGTTCTTTTGCATGCTCAGTGTATAGCACTGATACATGGGACCTCGGTTTAACGTCTCATCCAAAAGACTATTAGTAATGTTAGTGGAGGAGCGGGGGGTCGAACTCGGGACCCCTGGTATACCAGTCCAGCGCGTTACCACTGGACCACATCTGCTCACAATTACACCTGCATTTCTATATGTATTCTTTTTTATGCATCATTAACTCATTGTTGACTCAGTCACTTTAACATGTAACAATAGTTTAATCAATTTAACAAGCAGTCAAGGGTAAAATTATATAAAGAAGTTATTTCTAATAAAACTTCTAACAGACACACTTAAACTGTAGCATAGTTTGACTGCTTTAAATTAACAATGAGCCCCGAATCATAAAACTAAAGAATTTTTTCCTATCAGTTGTTGCAGTTCTCCACAATCTAACTTGTTACAGTATTTGTTAAGGGACACAACTTGATCACTCCACTTAACATTATATGACAGAAGTAACTTTTACAACAACATAAAATACATGTTTGCTTATTTCCATAAGTCAAGTAAATTTTATTTACAAAGTCAGTGATACATAACAATATAACATAAGCTCTGATGAGCTTTTTAAAATGAATTACATCAGATAACCCAAATACAAGAAATAAAACTAATAATTATAGCACATAAAACATTAAGACACAATAAAAACATAGCATATCATGAGTTAAGATATGTAGGAAGTTAAGAATCTACAATGGTTCACACATTATATACTTTAAGCGAAGCTAAGCGAATTAAAACAGCATGCAAGACTTAAAGAGGACAATACAACAAATACACATGTAGCAGCTGAAAGACAAGCTGCAATATTGCAACTTAAATAGTTTCAACATGATAGAACAGAGGTTACTAAGAACACTAACTGGATTAGAAAGGTGAATTACTAGCACAGGGGGCAATATGCCATGACAGACTAGAAAACAGTCAATAAATAGGCTTTGGTACAGAACTCTACTGTATAGAGGATCTTTATAAGAGTTACAGAGTCAGGAGCGTCTGCTAGTTAAGCAATGTTATCCATGGTTGGTACATGTACTTCAATGGGTGTCCTGAACCGATGTCATGCCAGGATGCTGCCTTTACATCTCAACCAGAAAACACCAAAATAGTGGTGGAAAATGGATTATGAGAAATCCCTATTTCTGAACTGATTAACAGTCAATTTACACTTGCACATTTGGAAACATATTGATATACTTTATTCTGTTCGAATCTGTAATGTTCCACAAAACCTCAAAAAAAGCACAAAAAAAAGCTTTTAAACCTGCATCAGTCTCTTGTTTATATTATCTGATGGGGGTGTGTGCCCACTGAGATTGCAGCAGCAATAGCCAATGAAACAGTGCTCTATTTTAAACTGTCAGTTAACCATTATGAAAGCTGTATATGATAAACTAGTTCTGTCTGTGTCATTGGTCTTGTTGCTTTAAAAGTAGGAGAGGTTTAGCGCCGGTAATCAGAATTCACAGTACAGGGTTCACATACAGTTTTTGTTTACCTCTGCGGTCATTTCTCCGATAACTGTTTACACCATGTTAAATCTGTAAATTTCTTATCTGCCAATACGGACATATTTATCAGCAAACTTATTTGAAATATACATCATCTGAAGCAGAAAATTAAACTCTTTCACTACATGTATATTTTTTGCTGGGTGCCAGAGGTTTTGTCAAAATACCGGTTCATCACTTATTTTTCTGTACAAAAAAGGTTGAGGTTTCTCACCAATTAATTTATATAGTAGATAATAGAAAACTGCCGATGGCAACAAGGTGTCAATAACAAGCAATTATTTTGTATGATCTAACTGAGTTAATTGATCTAGTTTTTTAGAAAACATTAAAAGGTTTTATTTTAATTTGCAATATTTGCACAAATTTTAATCATTTTTTCTCTTTAACGATCTTTTATGCATCAAAATAATAGACGGTTTTGGAGATGCTTTGAATGTCAATATACAATAGGTGTGAATTACTCTATAATAACATTGTCCTGTAACCTCTTTTCTGTTACTATAAAATAAGTGTGATGAACCAACAGTGTGAAGAAACCTCCATAATACTTCTTTTGGCGACATGAAATACCCAAATACACCCATATATACCCAAATACACTTGAAATATACTTTAATACTGATGAAAGACAGGCAGGTTACTAACTTAAGACGGGTGCCGGACATTTCGGTAAATGACCAGTTCGGAAAATTGGATTTATATAGTAAACCTTTTGGACGTTTCGGTAATTGCCTTTTTACCGAAACGTCCAAAGGGTTTACTATATAAATCCAATTTACCGAACTGGTCATTTACTGAAACGTCCGTAAATCCTCAAGACTTCAACTTATTACTGCCAAAAGTCAATACTGACTACTAGGCAGGCGCGTGTCAGGAACATTTAAAATTATAAAAGTTAATAACAATGAAAACAAGATTTAACTGATGATCTTATTTAAACATTTATTTTAAGTACTTAAAATCTATAAAACTAGTTAAGTCCACTGATAAAAGCTAGTACAGATGGGGTAGCCTTAATCTCGGTCGGTAATTCGTTCCAGAGTTGTATAGTCCTTGGGAAGAATGAGTTCATGTGATGTTGTGTTTTTGATTGTGGAATGAGGAATTTGCTTTTTCTTGTGTTTGTAAGGTGATTGTGATAAACATTGACCTGATTGTTTTTTATTTTGTGTAGCATGACCAGGCTGGCATGGTTTCGCCTTTGTTCTAAAGTTGACCATTTTAGTTCTTTGATCATGTTTGTTACACTGCTTGTATAGTGGTAATCATTATGAACGTACCTTGCAGCAGACCTCTGGACCATTTCTATTCTGTGTGTGAGATATTTTTGCCATGGATGCCATATGGTTGAGCAGTATTCAACCTGTGGTCTTACATATGTTTTGTATGCTGCTTCTTTGAGTTGTTTGTTTTGTGTTTTGATGTTTCGTCTGATGAACCTTAAGCTGTTTTTTTGCTTTGTTTGTGATATTGTTTATGTGGGATGACCAGTTTAGGTTGCTACTTATTGTAACTCCTAAGTATTTTGCATTTTCTGTGGTTTTCAGTTTAGTGTTATGTAGGGTGTAGGGAAAGATGACCAGTTTCTTTTTTCTGTGTATTCTGAGTACTTCACACTTGTCAGGGTTGAATTCCATTGACCATTCTTTTTCCGGGTACCGGACGTTTCGGTAAATGACCAGTTCGGTAAATTGGATTTATATAGTAAACCCTTTGGACGTTTCGGTAAAAAGGCAATTATATAGTAATTATATGGTAAATAATGGAGAAAGTTGTCACACATATGAAAAACACATAATAATTACCTAGTTTGTTTTCTTTTTGACTCCTCATCCCGTTGGATAGTGTCTAAACTATTTACAGTTTGGACCCAGATTAGTCAGTTATACCTTGGTTTCACGACATCACTACGATATGCAGGTAGAGATATATACGTGCGTTTAATTAATTAATTAATTAATTATGTATTTATTATGTATTTATTTAACACAGTCAGTGCTCTGATATTTTCGGGCACGCGTCTATTATTACTCAATTAGCGGGTTTTAAAGACCGCTAATGTGTTGAGTACAACTAAGAGATTAAAGAAAACCGTTTTACCGTGAACCTGATAATAGCAGCAAAATGAGAGCAGCGGTGAAATATTTGATATATCCCATTGTTACCATATAATTACTATATAATTGCCTTTTTACCGAAACGTCCAAAGGGTTTACTATATAAATCCAATTTACCGAACTGGTCATTTACCGAAACGTCTGTAAATCCTTTTTCCCATATTTCAACGTTGTGCAAATCATTTTGTAAGGTTTGTGCAGATGCTTGTGATTTAATTGTTAAATAAACTACCGTGTCATCGGCAAATAGACGCACCCAGCTCCTGACACTTCCTGGTAGGTCATTGATGTATGCAAGAAAGAGACACGGACCTAAGACCGATCCCTGCGGGACACCAGAAAGCACAGGGAGCCTGTCAGACTGTTAAAGTTTTGATAACAAATGCAATAAACTTGTGATAAAATAAATGACGGTTTGGTTGTATCTCGAAACACAAACAATGTTAAAGAAACATAACTACTCAAGACAGTAATGTTTTATTGTTAATTCAGTTGCTCTCATCGTCTACCAATTCAGTACCTATCCGAATTCATGCAACACCGAGTGTTAGGCTTTCTCATTACCTCAACAGTGTTCTGTTCACTTCCTGCGTGTAGCAGTGAAGCTGGAGGTCCATTGGACTGACCAGAAGCCATATTTGTTCTTTAAAGTCCCAAATTGTTGCCGAAACAATAAATATCTTCAAAATTTTGCCATTTTTGTTTGTATTAGATTCCGCCACGCATGCGCACAAAATTTATGTGAACACCGTTTACACTGAGTTGCGTTACACTTAACAATCCTACAAATTATCGAGCATAAGTTTTATTTCCTTACGCAACTGTCATCAGAGGAAGAAGACACGCAGTCATGGAAATGGAAAAGAAGTCTAAGACTGCTAAATCTAGAAGGGAAACAGCGGTGAGAATTTCATGAAATGACATTTTCCCTATCTGCATCAGTAATCCTACATTGCTACAGTACAGTACAGTATCACTACACAGATGTACTGTATCAATTGGATAGTTTGGATTCAGGCAAATAACAGATACATTGTACTTATGAAAAACAGTTACAAATTCATGTTTTAAGTTAGCCCATTTGTACATGGTACCTCAGTTTGTGCTTAATTTAACACCTGACCTGTGGACCGCTCAGTTAACAGCTGTGGAGACTTTCAAAAAGATAAAATGTAATTGATCCAAAGTTAAACATGGATTTAGTCAGTGCGAATTGGTGTTTTGTTTTCAGTCTCATCTATTCATCATAAATTACTTTGTTTTGTAAACTGGGAAGTTTGTTTTATAAAAGCAAGCTTATTGAAAGTAATAGAAATCATTCTCGTCAAACTAATTGTACGCATGTCCAGATATTGTGTAACCAATAACAAAAATATCTCAGAATTTACTCAAGAAATTGCTTGAATTATTTTGACTTGAAATCATACATCTATCTATCTTTCGATACGGCCTAGACTCCCCTCACGGGTATTACTGGCAGGTGCGCGCCTGTGCAAGATAAAAGTTGTTTAAAAGCATTGAAAGGAAGACTTCAAAGCGAGAAAGTGAGATGTGAAGTAAAAAGTGCGAAAGTATTAAAATATAAGGTGAAATGTATTTATAAGTTAAAAGTTGGTTTAAAAACACTTTTCTGCGCGATCAGGGACGGCTGGTGAGCAGAGAGGGGCTTAGGCAACGCTTAAACCCCTCTAGATCTGCCTGCAATACAACAGAAGCGGGTAGGCTGTTCCACAAAACTACAGTGTACGGAAAGAATGAAAATTTGAAATAGTTGGACGAGGTGTGGACTTGTCTGAGGGATAGGGGGTGCATGTGACGCGACACCCTCGTAGGCCTCTCAAGATACGGAGGCAATGAAATCGCCACCAAGCCATACATAATCTTATAAAACATTATCAGTCTTGAAAGGTCACGTCTGACTTGTAAGGTCTGCCAGCCAAGTTGGGACTGCATGCTGGTGACACTGCTGTAGTACGAATAGTCTTGTTTTACCCAACGGACAGCTCTACGTTGAACTTTTTCTATTTTATCAATATTAGATTTAGTATGTGGGCTCCACACAGATGATGCATATTCCAGTTGGGGTCTTACTAACGTCTTGTAGGCAACTTCTTTGATGTTTTCTTTTTTGGTTAGTATATTTCTACGAATGAAACCAAGAGTTTTATTTGCAGTTGTAGTGATGTTATCAATATGTTTGTTCCAGGAAAGATCTTCTGAAATAGAAACGCCTAAATATTTAGCACTATCTACAACTTCCAGGGTTTGTCCGTGTAACCTGTAATTGAAACAAATTTTTTGTTTTTTCTTAGATATATTTAAGACAACACATTTATTTTGGTTGAATTCCATATCCCACATTTTTTCCCAGTGTACTAACTTGTCTAGATCATCTTGTAGGGTATAACAGTCTTGCAAGTGTTTAATGCCAAGTATACAGCAGTGTCATCTGCAAACAAACGAACCTGTGAAGAAATGGAAGTAGGGAGATCATTAATGTATAAAAGAAAGAGTAGAGGACCAAGCACTGAACCTTGTGGCACCCCGGATGTGACAGGGACTTCCGATGAACATTCCCCTTCCAGAACAACTTTTTGGGATCTACCTATGAGAAAAGATTTAATCCAAGATATTGTGGATTCATTTACACCATGTTCCTGTAATTTGAAGAGTAATTTTAAATGACTAACTTTGTCAAAAGCTTTACTAAAATCTAAAAGAATAAGGTCTGTCTGTCTGCCTGTAATTAGGTTTTTCGCCAGTTCATCAATAAGTTGTAGAAGTTGAGTTTCACAAGATCTGCGTTCCCGAAAGCCATGCTGTAAATCATATAAGATGTTGTTTTTGTTAAAATGAGCAGTTAGATTTGAAGCGACGATGTGTTCTAAAACTTTACATAATATACAAGTTAATGAGATAGGCCTGTAGTTGGCTGGATCTTCTTTATTTCCCTTTTTGAAAAGAGGTACAACATTTGCAGAGGTCCAAATATTTGGTAAGATACCCGTATCCAGCGATTTCTGAAAAAGAAGAGATAATATAGGTGAAATTTGATGACGAAGAGTTTGAAGGACTAATGGCTTGATGTTATCCGGGCCTGCGGCTTTGTGAGGTTTCAAATTTGACAACAGCTTCAGTACACCATTGGTAGATATCAGAATTTCTGGCATAACTGGATATTTGCTGGAAGAAGAATGTACATTTGAATTTTTTAGAGCTGAAATACAAGATTGAGATAGAGTTAAGGGGGACATGGGAGTGAAAACTGATTGAAACTGTTGGTTCAAGATGTTGGCTTTGTCTTTGTCATCTGATTTGGTTGTACCTGAAATTTTGTCAAATAATGTTGAGATACCTGTTGCGTCTTGTTTGGCACTTTTTATAAGGCTGAAAAGTTTTTTGTTGTCAAAATTAGAGCCAGTGTTTTCTGCTTGACCATCCTGATCTGTTATACCTAAAATATATTCAATATAATTGTTATAAGAGAGTTTTTGCTTTACATGCTTTATAGGTTTCATGAATATCTAAGTAATTAACGCAAGACTGTTTGCATAAGATACATAGTATACCTTACAGCAGAGACATAGTTATCTATGTCTCTGCTTACAGTAAAGGCCCCTTCTGATGCCTGACAATGATGCCTGATACATGTCTACGTCCCTGCGAGGGGTTTGACATTAGTTTAAACATATTTTATTATCAAGATAATAATTATAAGAGATAATGTGCAAACAATTATCAAACACAAAGTTATCAAGATAAATGGATTGAATCGAAAGCTTAATAGCTTATTATCCCCCCGCCAAAGGCGGAGGGGATATTAGGAATGCCCTTCGTGCGTCCGTGCGTCCGTTCGAAACAATTTTGTCCGGAGCATAACTCCAAAACTACTTGAGGGATTTTATTCAAACTTCATACACTGACAGAGCACATTGGTAGGTAGTGCAGTGTGCAAGTCCAATAACTCTACCTTGCCTTTTTTTAGAGTTATTCCGCTTTATCAAATTTACTTGATAAATTTTGTCCGGAGCATAACTCCAAAACTACTTGAGGGATTTTATTCAAACTTCATACACTGACAGAGCACATTGGTAGGTAGTGCAGTGTGCAAGTCCAATAACTCTACCTTGCCTTTTTTTAGAGTTATTCCGCTTTATCAAATTTACTTGATAAATTTTGTCCGGAGCATAACTCCAAAACTACTTGAGGGATTTTATTCAAACTTCATACACTGACAGAGCACATTGGTAGGTAGTGCAGTGTGCAAGTCCAATAACTCTACCTTGCCTTTTTTTAGAGTTATTCCGCTTTATCAAATTTACTTGATAAATTTTGTCCGGAGCATAACTCCAAAACTACTTGAGGGATTTTATTCAAACTTCATACACTGACAGAGCACATTGGTAGGTAGTGCAGTGTGCAAGTCCAATAACTCTACCTTGCCTTTTTTTAGAGTTATTCCGCTTAATCAAATTTACTTGATAAATTTTGTCCGGAGCATAACTCCAAAACTACTTGAGGGATTTTATTCAAACTTCATACACTGACAGAGCACATTGGTAGGTAGTGCAGTGTGCAAGAACAATAACTCTACCTTGCCTATTTTTTAGAGTTATTCCTTTTTATCAGAATTACTTGATAAATTTTGTCCGGAGCATAACTCCAAAACTACTTGAGGGATTTTATTCAAACTCAGTACACTGACAGAGCACATTGGTAGGTAGTGGAGTGTGCAAGTCCAATAACTCTACCTTGCTTATTTTTAGAGTTATTCCCCTTTATCAGAATTACTTGATAAATTTTGTCCAGAGCATAACTCTAAAACTACTTGAGGGATTTTATTCAAACTTCATACACTGACAGAGCACATTGGTAGGTAGTGCAGTGTGCAAGTGCAATAACTCTACCTTGCCTATTTTTTAGAGTTATTCCCCTTTATCAGATTTACTTGTTTACATTTTAAAAATCCCACCATATACATGTTTATCTAATTCTTGAATTCTTGAACTTATTATCCCCGCGAAAGGAGGAGGGGATATTAGAAATGGTCTCTGTCCGTCCGTGCGTGCGTCCATTCCAGTTTTGTCGGGAGCATAACTCCAAAAGTACTTGAGGGATTTTCTTCAAACTTCATATACTGAAAGAGCACATTTGGAGGAGGTGCAGTGTGTAAGAATAATAACTCAACCTTGCCTACTTTTAGAATTATTCCCCTTTATCAGATTTAATTGAAAAACTTTGTCCGAAGCATAACTCAAAAAGTGCTTGAGCGATTTTCTTCAAACTTAATACACTGACATAGCACATTGGTAGGAAGTGCAGTTTGCAAGAACAATAACTCTACCTTGCCTATTTTTTGTGGGATTTTCTTCAAACATTATTACATTGAGTGTTTGAAAGTACAACCTTCAGGTAGCTTCTTCCCGGCGGGGGGATTAACCATGTGTAACATGGCTCTTGTTGTGATTTGCACCAAACAATATTAAGTGTTGGTACTAAATATGACGATTTTCACATTTGATATAGAATAAATTTAATGTGTTTGACATTAATGAAAGATAGAAAGATAGATGCCGAAATTCTACAACAAGACCTGTATGCCCTTTGAACAGTGGGAACAGGACTGGTCAGTAGAATTAAGTCAGGACAAGTCAAGTGTGAGGTGTTGAGAATTACTCGCAAAGAAAATCCTGTCATGTTTCCATACACCCAGCATGACATGGAACTGCTAAATGTTTAGGTGTTAAAATTAAAAGAATGTGTATGTGTTGATACCTAAGTCAGAGGCTCCTCTAGTAGTCACATTTTTGCCTCAATTGTCATGAAACTTGGTCAGGATGTTTGTCTCATTAATTTCTCGGATTAGTTCGAATATGGGTCACCTGGGATGAAAATTTTAAGTACTTGAAATAAATGTTTAAGTGAATCTTCAATTAAATCTTGTTTTCTTTGTTATTATCTTTTATAATTTTAATGTTCCTGACATGCGCCTGCCTAGTATAGTCAGTATTGACTTTTGGCAGTAATAAGTTGAAGTTGAAAAACTAGATCACATGGGCCAAAAATAGAAAAATCTTGTTAACAATCTAGAGGCTACTTTTTTAGTCCAAATATCATGGAAATTTGTCAGAATGGTTAGTTTAAACAGTATTTTATTCTCAAATTAGAGCACATGTACATGACAAATATTACGAAGTACAAAGGTAATTTAATGTGAAATAGAAGTAACAATATAAGTTTCATGTTAGATTTTGAAAAGGATATGAAAACAAGTATTAAATACTTATATTAATTCATCTCCATTGGTGTTGGAAGAAGAATGGCTGTTTTTTTGGTAAAGATTATGTCATAAGGAGAAATAAGCGTAAATTAAAATACATATTTTTCCGCTACAGCGCTGGGACATGTGGTCATAAAATGAAATATAGTGAAATGCTGGGGCCACCATATTTGAGCTTGTCTATCACCAAAGAGGTAGTACTGAGAAGATTTGCGTAGATTGGCATTAAGTTTACTTTTGAAGGTACTAACAGTAGGGCTAGACTTTACGTCGTCAGAGAGTTCCAGTCTGGAAATGAGTCCTTTTATAATTGAGTTCTAGCGTGTATGTTTGGAATGTCATTTAAAAAATTTTGTGTTTTGAAGTTGATATTTTGTCTGGCGATTGGTTTTTTTGATGATTTCTAGCTCAGGTTTGAATATGGGTCATCTGGGGTCAAAAACTATGTCATAAAGCCCAAATATGGAAAAACCTTGTTAACACTCTAAAAGCTTCTTTGTAAGTCCAAATATCCTGGCTATTTGTCAGAAAGGTTGTTTCAATGATTTCTAGCTCAAGTTCGAATATCGGTCGTCTGGGATCAAAAACTAGGTCACAAAGCTTAAATATGCAAAAACATTGTAAACACTCCAGAGGTTATATTTTCAGTCCAAATATACTAGAAATTTGTCAGAAAGATTGTTTCAATAATTTCTAGCTTAAATTTGAATATGGGTCATCTGGGATCAAAAACTAGGTCACAGAGCCAAAATATGGAAAAACCTTGATAACACTCTAAGGTTATATTTTCAGTCCAAATATCCTGGAAATTTGTCAGAAATGGTGCTTTGATGATTTCTTGCTAAAATTTGAATATGGGTCATCTGGGGTCAAAAACTGGGTCACAGAGCCCAAATATGGAAAAAAACTTGAAAACACTCTAGAGGCTACATTATCAGTCCAAATGACCTTGAAATTTGTCAGAAAGATTGCTTCGATGATTTCTTGCTCAGTTTTGAATATATGGATCATCTGGGGTCAAAATCTAGGTCACAGGGCCCAAATATGGAAAAACCTTGTAAACACTCTAGAAGCTACATTTTCTGTCCAAATATCCTGGAAATTTGTCAGAAAGATCGCTTTGATGATTTCTAGCTCAGATTCGAATATGGGTCATCTATGTTCAAAATTTAGGTCACAGAACCCAAATATGGAAAAACGTTTTTAATACTCTTGAGGTAACACTTTCAGTCCAAATATCCTGGACATTTGTCAGAAAGGTTGTTTCGATAATTTCTAGCTCAAGCTCAAATATGGGTCATATAGGTTCAAAAACTAGGTCACAAAGCCCAATTATGGAAAAAACCTTGTTAACACTCTAGAGGTAAAATTGTCAGACCAAATAACCTGTAAATTTGTCAGATAGGTTGCTTCTATAATTTCTAGGTCAAGTTTGAATTTGGGTCATCTGAGGTCAATTAACCAGGTCCATAACAACTTTGTTAAAAGCAGTCATACTCAGGTGAGCGATATAGGGCCATCATGGCCCTCTTGTTGTATATTGCTATGACATGTAAAATCTTACTATTAATCCACTGTGAATGTGATAATACATGTGATATTTTAAATCATACTTCTGAAGATTGATAGTCTTTCGGTTAACATCATCGTCGGAAACCCACGTTCGATCCATTCCGTTTCACTCTATTCATCTACCGTGGGACAATTGGCTGGTAAAATTTCGTACTCACGAATAATTAATTACCTACTTTCATTGGTTTCCGTAAGATTTCCCGCGGAATCTCAGCCAGTGAAATTACTTGTTACAATTTGCCTTCCGCGCCTATGTTTAAATCCTGAGAAATACGTCTATTTTAAGTAACTTGTCATTATGCCTACTCTCCACACTGAAAAGTGTCTATTTGTAATGCGGCATCTCATTTGACGAAGAGTTACATCCCTTTGCTAATAAATATTCATGAAAACAAATAATCAGCAGTCAATTATCCTACGGTACATAATGTAGTTGTGCGGAATATGTACCGGGGGTCACCGACGATGGGTTAACATGAAGTCCTAGGTCAATTCTGTGATTAATTAAAGTAAACTGTGATAATAATATGTGTCAGAAATACACTTCAAATAAACATTGTCTTCCTCTCTATGTCATGCCATTACACAGAGGACCACAAGGAAATAAGAGTTTTCTCTTTTTTGTGTTATCCTTGGTGGTGGGTGCATGTCATAGTATATATATTTTAAATGTTTTTTGTCATTTTTTTGTATTACTATGTATGCTTTCAAAACTGAAATAAATCTAATCTACTTTGTACAGTCCAGCCACAGCCTCAATTTGTTGAGCAGCTGGTGACTGTAACCCCCAAATAACTTCTTCCACTTTGTTTTTAAACTAACACTTGTAGAAATTCTTTTATTCTTGACAGACAATGAGCTCTCTAATTTTTTAACTCTGTCTGCAATTGTTGGAAATATCAATTAGATGCAGATGTTAATAATATAATTTGCTGATCTAAAAATGGTAACGTTTATAATATTAACTGACTAACTTGTTTGACTCTAAGGATTCTGACATTGTTAACATTGTTGAATTTATTTTAAGGTTCAAGGTACAAATGACAGCAGTATTGTTAGCAAGTGTTCCATGGCAGCACAAGGGTATTTTGATGACCCATACCTTCAGTGCTTTGTTTCAAAGGTGACAAGACGTGCACCTTTGATACACAGGTAAGTTGTGAAGCAGTTAACTGAAAATAACCTACCTGATTGCTTTTCTTAATTAAAATTTCATATAAGGTCCCATTTTTAAAAATGTGCTGCATAATCAGCTATGAGGCATGGCATAATTATCCCCTCCCCAAAGGTGGAGGGGATATTAGAAATGGTCTCCGTCCGTCCGTCCGTCTGCATGTCTGCACTACCTAAAAGAAATAGGAGGCTATCTAACTGTAAACATAACAAAAGAGAACAATAGAGTTCATTCCGTAACAATAGAATAAGAACCAATGGCCTTCTACTAAACAATAGAAAAAAACAAAAGAAAAGGCCCCCTATCCAGTTTCGGCCGAATGTCCGTCTGTCCATGCGTCCGTCCCAATTTTGCCGTGAGCAAAACTCAAAAAGTACTTAAGTGATTTTCTTCAAACTTCAAACACTGAAAGAGCACATTGGAAGGAGTGCAGTGTATAAGAACAATAACTCTACCTTGCCTACTTTTAGAGTTATTTTCCTTTATCAGATTTACATAAAAAGATTTGTCCAGAGCATAACTCCAAAAGTACTTGAGGGATTTACTTCAAACTTAATGCACTGACATAGCACATTGGTAGGAATTGCAGTGCACTAGAAAAATAACTCTACCTTGCCTACTTTTAGAGTTATTCCCCTTTATCAGATTTACTTGAAAAACTTTGTCCGAAGCATAACTCCAAAAGTACTTGAGGGATTTACTTCAAATTTAATACACTGACATAGCACATTGGTAGGAAGTGCATTATGTAAGAACAATAACACTACATTGCCTACTTTAAGAGTTATTCCCCTTTATCAGATTTACTTAAAACTGTCCAAATGATAACTCCAAAAGTACTTGAGCAGTTTTTTTCAAACTTAATACTAAGGATGAGAACAAATATTCGAAAATCGACCGAATATTCGAATCTGAAAATCAAATTCGAATATTCTATTATGAATTTTTTTTTTTCAATTAAAGCATCGTTGACTTTTATAAATATAAGCATTCTGTTTATGCAAAAAGAACAACCTGCGTGTTACTATGTTTGTTTATCGCTTGTCAAAAACTATCCAATTAACAATAAAATTGCAAGGCAAAATTGGCAGGGGCAATCGTTACGGATTAACAGTTTGCAACAGGCGTGTTTTGTGATACCTTTTTATCATTTGTTCATTTTAATTTGCGCCCGTTTATTTAACAAATTTTAGAAATTGTTTGTCTTACAATATTCCAGGATTAACACACGTCATTATTTACGAAAACAAACAACCAATTAAGCTTATAACTCTATTGATATTACTCTTTACTTGTCCAATCAGTAGAATAGCTCAAATATTTTCCTCTTATAAGTATACTTGACAAAAAAACATATCATCTTTGCTTTAAGTTTGATCATCGCTTAACAATAGTGAAATACGATCTAAAAACAACAACAACAACAACAACAAAACATGCCTCCCTCGCGTGTTTGGACTGATTTCACGCGGTCTACTGATAAAACAAAAGCAACATGCAATCTATGCGATCAGCAATTTGTATACAAAGGCACAACTTCAAATTTGTTGAATCATCTAAATGGGCAGCATCCATCTACTACTAAGAAAGGTAATCACAATATTCCTTTTTTTTAAGAAAGGGAGATAGTTTCTTTTCTTCATCGGTGAACTTTCGCTTGCGAGAAATAAATCATTTCCTGGAAAAAACTGTGTTCATATCAAAGTACGTATCTACCTTGAAGAAAGAAAAGAAGATAATAGTTCGATATTGAATACTGTCATGATTTTCATCGATGTAGCAAAATTATGTTCGTTTCAATAACTGTCATGATTTTCATAAATGTAGCAAAACTATGTTCGTTTTGATAACTGTGATGATTTTCATAAATGTAGCAAAATTATGTTCGTTTTAATAACTGTCTCAAATTATTATTTTTCAGATGAAACTAAACAGTCCTCAATGGCGTCGTTCCTCGGTACACCAACGAACGTGTTACACAGGCTATTGCAGATATGATTGTGTCTGATTACGTGCCCCTGAGTATTGTGGAAGGTGAGGGTTTCCGGCGACTCATGAATATCGTTGCTCCAGATTACATCATTCCATGTAGAAAGACAATTCGGTCCAGAATCCAGAAACGTTACAATGTTGAAAGAGACCATTTAAAGTCTGAACTTGAATGTGTCACGTCCGCAGCTATTACAACAGACACCTGGACCTCTAACTCTACAGAAAGTTATATAACAGTGACCGAACACCATGTTAGTGAGACATGGGAGCTTAAGTCTAACGTGCTCATGACACGTGCCATGCCGGAACGCCATACTGGAGATAATCTCGCTAACAAACTGAAGGACTGTGTTTCAGAGTTTAACTTGAACAGTAAAGTGAACACTTGTGTACATGATAATGCGCGAAACATGGACTGTGCTGGGAATTTATGTGAGGACTGGGGAGATCTTGGATGCTTCGGGCATACACTATAGTTGTGCTTAAAACCAGCTATGGAATTACCAGCAATTTCTAAAGTGGTAAATAGGTGTAGGAAATTAGTTGGGCATTTCAAGCACTCCACTACACTTACAGCTGAAATGAAAGAACGACAGAAGGCAATGGGAGTTCCAGAACATACATTGGTACAAGATGTCGCAACACGGTGGAATTCTACTTACCTGATGATGACCCGTTTAGTAGAACAGAGACGAGTTGTGTCCGGCCTTTTGCTTGATCCAAAGTTCACTTAGAAAGAAGACTTTGTTCTTAACTTGAAGGAATTTGAGTGGGATCTGATAGGTGAACTCAGTGAGATTTTTCGTCCATTAGCAGATACTACCAAGTACATGTGTACGGAACATTGTGTGTCAGTATCTGAGATATATCCAATAGTGTGTGGATTGGTGAACAGGCGTCTTGTTAAATCAAAAACGGTCAGTAACATTGCGTCGAGAGTGAAAGAGGTAATACGTGAAGATTTGGTACGTTGTTACCAATCTTCATCTGACACGGCGGCAGAGACAGTGGCAGCACTAGGCGCTCTACTGGATCCACAGTATAAGAAGTTGCCATTCTTCTCCTCCCAGCAACGTAAGATCACATACAGTGCTCTCAAATCTCGTCTCGAAGATCTGCCACTCAGACTTCCAACCAGTGACGTAAACAACTGTGAGGAAACGCCATCAAAGCGCCGAAAGTTAGACTTCTTAGATTTCAGTTCACCTGAACGTACCTCAGAGGACGAAGTACAGAGTTACTGCAGTGAAAAAATGACGTCGGACACTGATCCTCTTCTTTGGTGGAGAGATAATGAGGAGAGATTTCCCAAAATTGCAATCGTTGCTAAAAGTGTTCTCGCGGTTCCGGCAACTTCTGTACCTGCGGAACGGATATTCAGTGCAACAGGACTACTTCTAAATAAATTAAGAAATAGATTATCTAGTGAAATTGTGGATAGCATTATCTTTTTAAACAAAAATGAGGTGAACATTACAGAAGCAGATTAATGTATTAGAGATTGAATTGCCACACAGGTGTTGATCGAGTTGATTGATAAATTGACTGATACTGTATACATAAAGATTTATACGTGGTTACCAGCGTAGATTTATGATTATGAATGTGTAGTGGTATAAGCTACAATTTAATAAAAGTTGACAAGATAATATATGAATGTAAATAAAATTATTTTCTATCTCTTTATCTTTTTCCGGTTTCTTGACCATAAAAAACAGCCCCTGCCATTTTTATTCAGCAGTCTATATTATAACGATAATTTACGTTTTAATGAACGGAATATATTATGTATTGCCAAACACATCAAAAGTACATTTAAAACTTACATTACTCACACCATTTCTACGCCATTTCTAGACAATATATAGCAGGTTCCCCGACAACGTATAAGTGATAAAACAGTACCAAAGTTCGGATACCAAAATTCGGGTAACTGACAGAACTTAAAAAACGAATATTCGAATATATTCGAATATGGCCAAGCGATTATTTGAATATTGATATAAGTATTTGTTCCCATCCCTACTTAATACACTAACAGAGCATATTGATAGGAAGTGCAGAATGCAAGAACAATAACTCTACCTTGCCTACTTTTAGAGTTATTCCCCTTTATCAGATTTACTTTAAAATTATTATCCAGGCATTACTCCAAAAGTACTTGAGGGATTTTTTCAAACTTAATACACTGAAAGAGCACATTGGTAGGAAGTGCAGAATGCAAGAACAATAACTCTACATTACCTACTTTTAGAGCTATACCCCTTTATCAGATTTACTTGAAAAACTTTGTCAGAAGCTTAACTCCAAAAGTACTTTAGCGATTTTCTTCAAACTTATTACACTGACATAGCACATTGGTAGGAAGTGCAGTGTCAAGAACAATAACTCTACCTTGCCTACTTTTAGAGTTATTCCCCTTTATCAGATTTACTTGAAAAAAAATTCCAGATCATAACTCCAAAAGTACTTGAGGGATTTTCTTCAAACTTAATACACTGACTGGTAGGAAGTGCAATGTCAAGAACAATAACTCTATCTTGCCTATTTTTGAGAGATTTTCTTCAAACTGCATACGCATTATGACAATTAGTTTTTAAAAGTAACAGTAACAGGTAACTTCTTCCCAACGGGGAGATTAACCATGTGTAACATTGCTCTTGTTAATATTTGTAAAAACCATTATTTAAATGGAATGCTTATCTGGTCCAGTGTATGACCTGTCAAACAAATAACATGAGTACTTTACTTTGTTTAAACCAATTTGAAGCATTGGAACTTATATCAGGTAAGGTCAGTGCCAATGAAGACAGTATAGGTGACTAGTTATAACAAATGAATCCAGAATTATATATTATGCAGGAAACTGATAACTCTTAATTAAGGTGTCCTTAAACAATTTGAGGAGGCACCGTGGTCCAGGGGTAGAGCAGGGCTCTGGATCCGGAGGTCGTGGGTTTGAATCCCGTCAGAGGCGAGATTCTCTCACGATCTTCACATTCCTCACCACTGCGCGAATACTGGTATGGAACCCAGGAAGCAGTCATCGAGCGTGGTGAATCTAAGTTGTAAGAACTTGTATCGCAATCGATGTAAAATAAATGAGTCTAAACTAAACTAAACAATTTGTGGTAAATTTGTCTCCACCCATTATGTGGGTCAAATATTTTATTTATTTATTTTATATTTGTTATATCTGATGTTTTTCTTTTAAAGTGTTTATTCAATTACAGAGGCTATTACATCAGAGCAAAAACAATAAACTACATATTGACAGAATTCCTGAAGAATAACAAAGGGGAAAAGCAGATTATCTCCCTTGGGGCTGGTTTTGATTCAGCATACTTTCGACTTAAAGCTCAGAATTTACTGGAAACAACTGTGTTTTTTGAAGTATATATTTTCTTTTACCATCAGTATAACCTACTAAGCATAATTTTACAAAAGATTTGTAGGAGTTATATATATTGGTAATTATGCGTTTGTAATAAGAATGTGATAAAAAAAAATATAACCACATTTCAAGCAGTTTGTGTGTTGAAGTATTTATATTGGAAAGTAGGTAGATGTGATATTATATGTTACAATAGGTAGATGTGTTGAAATAAGTATCTGTAAGCAAATTGATGGCTGCATTAAAACAGAATTCATGGAATAAAGGAACAAAGTATATGTGTTATGATTTGCTGCCAAATGCATTTTATAAGAAAACTGTTTTTTTTCAGCTGGTAAGCATGGCTTGCTTAGTATACAGGTAAGAGGAAAAAGCAGACTGCTTGTATGTTTACATTCTCTGTTTTTGACAGGTGGATTTTCCAGAAGTTGTAAAGAGAAAACATGCTTTGATAGACGCTAATCCAGAAATGTCAACAATGGTTGGTGAGAGATGTTTGGAACTGGCCGAGAAAAGTCCACTGATTGGTGAGATAGTATCTGTCTGTGTATTAACAGATTTAAAGCTTTTAGAAGTGCAAAAGAAATTTTTTAACTTCTTCTTGAATACTGTTAAGCTGGACTTCACTAAGAAAGGAATAATTGTACAGAAAAACACTTATTTACCCATCACTAACTTATTTTTCAAAGCACTGTGTGTGCTCTTATTTTATTACTTGTTTTTGCATTAACAGAGTTGTCTACTGGTAGTTACAAGTTGCTTGGAGTAGATCTTTCACAGACAAACACAGTAGAGGCAGCACTTAAACTATGTGACATAGATTTTGATCATCCTACTTTAATCATGTCAGAATGTGTTCTTACCTACATGACCAGACGAACGTAAGTATGAATAAAGTTCTGTTTCAAGGAATCATATACTTAATATATCTCACATTGATTTTTAAAGCTAACCATGAGCTTTAATTCTTTAACTTGCAAGTCAGTTCTTTATGCATGACTGACGTCTTTGTGTACATGGTACATATCCGTATCCTGACAAGCTGGTGCTCATGACAGCCAGTGCGAGGTCACAGTTATTACATATTGAAATTTCCATTTTAGTCAAGGTGGAAGTGTTGAGTTACTTCAAATAAGTACATTCTATATTCATAATTATATTCACCATATCTTAAAGGTCTGTCCTGAAAAATTCAGATCATTACTGTATACATGTATTTCCTTATATCTATCATCTAAGGTATCAGTTCTTTCATCAGATGATTTAGTTGAGCGACTGTTTTGGTAAGTTATACTGTAAATAAAACAAAGTTCTGCAGACTTCTTAAGGCCAAGAAGATCTGTGCTCAAGGTGAGCTTTTGTGATCAGTCTCTGTCCGTTGTCCATCGTCTGTCCCCGTTACCGAAAATAAATAGGGGGCCATCTAACTGTAAACATAACAAAAGAGAACAATAGAATTAATTCTGTAACAACAGAATAAGGGGCCAATGGCCCTCTTTTAAACAAAAGAATATAACAAAAGAAAAGGCCCCCTATCCAGTTTCGGCTGGACATCCGTCTGTCCATCATCAACTTTTCATTCAAACAACTTCTCCTTTGAAACAACTAGGCCAAATTTAATGAAATTTGCCTGGGATGTTCCTTGCATGAAGCTCTACTAAGATTGTTCAAATGGTTCTGGTCCATTGCATTTCTGGGTCACTGGAGCTAAATATAGATTTTAAAAGTTGGATCTTTAAAAATCTTCTCCGAAACCTCAATGCCAGGGGCTTAGATATTTGGTATGAAGTATCATCTAGTGGACCTTTACCAAGTTTATTAAAATTATGACCCCTAGGTCAAAAAAGGCCCTGCCAAGGGTTCAGTTGATATTACATAGATTTATATAGGGAAAACTTAAAAATCTTCTTGTCAAAAACCACAAGGCCTAGAGTTAAGATATTTGATGTGCAGCATTGTCAAGAGGACCTCTACCAAGTTTGAACAAATGATGGCCCCTAGGTCAAAAAAGGCCCTGCCCCAGGGGTCACCGGTTATACATGGAGTTATATAGGAAAAACTTTAAAAATCTTCTTGTCAGAAACCACAAGGCCGAGAGTTTAGATATTTGGTGTGTATCCTTGTCTAGTGGACCTCTACTAAGTTGTTCAAATCATAGCCCTTGGGTCAAAATAGTCCCTGCCCCAGGGGTCACTTGTTTACATAGAGTAATATAAGAAAAAAATTTAAAATCTTCTTTTCAGAAACCACAAGGCTTAGAGTTAAGATATTTGGTGTGCAGCATTGTCTAGTTGACCTCTACTAAGTTGTTCAAATCATGGTCCCTGGATCAAAAAAGGCCCAAGGGGTCACATGTTTTACATAGAGTTATATAGGAAAATTTTTTAAAATATTCCAAGAACCAACAAAAAAAATAGAAACGATTTAAGGGCAAAGAACAATTCAAGTTATGATAGTGTTGACGTCACGAAAATATGTGTTTTTATAAGCGAAAGTAGAATTAGAGCTAATTTTACAACGTCAAACTAGTCACTGATATTTTAAAGTGTGCTTTGTGCTGCAGCTAGCCACTACAATTACTATTAAGCCCTTAATGAAATTAAGCAGACGACAGTTATCTTCTATTTCGATGCAAACTCCTCGCACCGGTTACATCACGCTTTTCTACATTAACTTAATCTCCCACGCAGTGATCTCCCCTTACAGGATTAGATCTCTGCCGTCACAGCATTTTCATCAAGATTTTTCACGATATGATTTTTTTCAATTTTGACTTTTTTTGAAAAGTAAACAAGGTTTTGCTAATGTTTCAAGACTGTCAGGTGTTAGATGTGAACTCAAATAAAAAATAATTTCGGAAACATAAATATTATGAGAATAATTTTCAATATCGCACCGTTTATTCCTAAACAATATGACCGCTTTTGAAAAAGAAATCATTCAAGACATCAATACTACTGTACTAAAGTTCTTTTTTCACAGTAATGAAATTTTGTTAATCATATCGGCAGACTTGACACCATAGCTCAAATTATAGTGGCGCTGTTTATCACAGATAACGGTTTCTTTGGTGTATCCGCCATCTTGACACAATCATGTGATAAGACTACCATCACGTGATTCGTGTGAAGGCAGGATACTGAGCGTAGCGTAACCAGTGCGCGGAGTTTGACTTTAACTGTTTTCTGTACTGATCAGGGGAAGTAACCGCTGCGGGGAGTTTGATTTTGATAAAATTATATTTCACAATTTGAGCCAGTCAACTTTAATCTATTGGCCAGCTGCAAATCAAGCACACTTTCACTTGTTTACAGGTTAATTGGCGATAATTGCCGTGGGCAACAGTGACAGTTTTATGGTTTTATGATAGGTGTGAAGTACCGGATTAGCGATCAATTGAGGTTTTGGTGTGAGATTTTGACTGTTTTATGAAAAGTTAGACAGAATTTTTTTTTTTTTTTGGAAATTACCTGGACCGATTTTTTAAGGACTTTTGGACATCGAAATCGGTCCATAGAGATAAAATTTGGTCAAAACCGACAAATTTTCGGTTTTCGGAGCCCTGGCCTAGAGTTTAGATATTTGGTGTGCAGCATTGCCTAGTGGACCTTTTCTAAGTTTGTTGAAATCATGACCCCTGAGTCAAAATAGGCCCTGCCCTGGGGGTCACTTGTTTTACATATACCAGTAGTTAAATAGGAAATAGTTTTAAAAATCTCCTTGTCAGAAACCAAAAGGTGTACAGCTTAGATATTTGGTATGTAGCATTGTCTGGAGGACCTCTACCAAGTTTATTCAAATCATGACCCTGGGGTCAAAAAAGGCCCCACCCAGGGTGGTCATTTGATTTTACACAAAGACTTATATAGGGAAAATTTAAAACATCTGCTGCTCTGAAACTCAAGGAGCTAGACCTGCAATTGTTCATTGTTATGTCTCCCCCCACCCCTCCCCCCCAACCCTGCCCTTCTGATGGAGACATATTGTTTTTGCCTTGTCCATGGGTGTCTGTTCATCTGTCTGGCTGTGACATTTCATTTCTGTTCAATAACTTGAGTACCAGTTGACCTAGAGTGTTCATACTTCACGGGGTTATTGCCCTGATTGAGGAGAAAAAAAACCTTTTATTTTTTGAGTCTGTAGGTTAAAGGTCAAGGTCAGAGGGACCTCTAGAGTGAAAATCGTTTCCACTCAATAACAGGAGTACCATTTCACCGAGAGCCTTCAAACTTTATAGGATGATTGCTTTTACTAGATCTAAATAGAAGAACCATATTGTTTTTGGGGTTAGTAGGTCAAAAGTCAAGATCACAGGGATCTGTAGAGTGAAACGTATTTCTGCTGAGTAACTGTAGTACCATTACACCCAGAGCCTTCAAACTTTAAAGGGTAATTGTATTAGAAGAACCCTTTTGTTTTTAGGGTCCATAGGTCAAGTTCCCATGGACCTCTAGGGTGTAAACTGTTTCTGCTCAGTAACTGGAGTACCATTTCACCCAGAGGCCAGAGCCTTCAAACTTCATAGGATGATTGCCCTTACTCAGTAAAAGAACCCTATTGTTTTTGGGGTCATTAGGTCAAAAGTCAAGGTCACAGGGACCTGTAGTGTGAAAACTATTTCTGCTCAGTAACTGGAGTACCCTTACACCCAGAACCTTCAAACTTCATAGGGTAATTATACCCCCACAAACGAAGTTTGAGGGGGTATATAGGAGTGAGCTTGTCGGTCAGTCGGTCTGTCGGTCCGTCATGGTTTCCGGATAATAACTCATGAAAAGCTTGACAGATTTAAACAGTTTTTGGTACACAGCTGTAACATCATAAGATAAGGTCAAGTTCGATATTGGGACTGGAGGGGCAAAGGTCAAGGTCACTGTTACTAAAAATAGAAAAACGGTTTCCTGACGATAACTCATGAAAGGCTTGACAGATTTAAACAATTTTTGGTACACAGGTGTAACATCATAAGATACAGGTCAAGTTCAATATTTAGGCTGGTGGGGCAAAGGTCAAAACCACTGTTACTAAAAATAGAAAAACGGTTTCCAGATGATAACTAATGAAAGTCTGGACAGATTTTTAAAATTTTTTGGTACACAGTTGTTACAACACAAGATACAGGTCAAGTTCCATATTGGGGCATGTGGGGCCAAGGTCAAGGTCACTGTTCTTAAAAATAGAAAAATGGTTTTTGGATGGTTACGCATGAAAGGCTAGACAGATAAAAAAAAAATTTGGTACACAGGTGTAACATCATAAGATACAGGTCAAGTTGGATATTTGGGCTTGTGGGGCCAAGGTCAAGGTCACTGTTACTAAAAATAGAAAAACGGTTTCAGGACAATAACTCATGAATGGCTAGACAGATTTAAAAATATTTTGGTACACAGGTGTAACATCGATATTGGGGCTGTTGGGGCCAAGGTCTAGGTCACTGTTATTAAAAATAGAAAAACGGTTTTCAGACAATAACTCATGAATGGCTTGACAGATTTATACAATTTTTGGTACACAGGTGTAACAACATTACATACAGGTCAATTTCAATATTGGGGCTGGTCGGTCCGTCATGGTTTCAGGATGATGACTCAAGGAAACTTGACAGATTTAAACAATTTTCGGTACACAGTTGTAGTATCACAGGATACAGGTCAAGTTTGATATTGGGGCTGGTGGGGCCAAGGTCAAGGTCACTGTTACTAAAAATTAAAAATAAAGGGTTTCTGCTCAATAACTTGAGTTAGGAATGAGATATTTTGATGAAATTTGCTGTAAAGGTAGCTTCTACGAAGATGATACTTGAGATTGAAAATTTTGCCAGTTGGGTCAAGGTCACTGTCCGCTTAAACTTAAGCTAGTTCTACTAGAAAATGAACACTTTAATGGTCTACCGGTAATTGTTTTCTCTATATACAATATTATTAAATATAAAATATATACATGTACATATTTCCATGTTTCTTATGTCACTTTATGCCATTGATTCTAAGCTTTCCAGTTCCAGTATCAAGCACCCATGTGGGGGTATTAATCACCTTTAGTGATAGTTCTAGTTGTATTAGAAGAATCCTATTGTTTTGTGGGTCCGTATGTCAAAGGTCAAGTTCACAGGGACCTGTAGAGTAAAACTACTTCTGCTCAAAAATTTGAGTACCATTACACCCAGAGTCTTCAAACTTATTGCAAACTTATTCAAACTTGCGAACAATGAACACACATAACAACCAATAACAATACTTGTAACTTGAGCATTGAGACTCAGGTGAGCAATTTAGGGCCATCATGGCCCTGTTATTTTGTAAATTGTTTCATTGGAGTGTTTAAGAAATCCCTTCCTATGAAGCAAAAGACCTACTTCAGAAAATCTTGAAAACTACATGAACTAAATACTAATTTATATTTCAGTGCTTCAGCAGTTGTAAAGTGGGCTAGTGAAACCTTTGGCAGCTCTGTTTTTGTACTTTATGAACAGGTAGGAATGGACTACATGAAGTAGCTTGCTCATCCAAATCAATTTGAAATTGGATGCTATATTTTAAAAAAAATCAATAATTATTTCTCCAGTAAGTAACTTTCAGATCATTAAGTACCATCAAGATCCTCATCTAGTTCATATGTTAAGTCCTAACTACACTTACAAGTGATGACTGCATCTGGAATATCAGTCTGGTATAACAGTTAAAAATGTTTTGATGAGTATGTCTGACTGAAACCTTCGTTATAGGAGACAAGTCAAGTTTTGGCAAGGATTGACTTTTTGCTATGTTGTGTATAATGCCTTAAGATTGTTTAACATTTTTATGCCATGATGGAGGACATATAGTAAATTGCATCATTTGGGTGTCGGTCTGTCATTGTACAATTTATATTAGTAACTCTGCCATTTTTATAGGATTTGTTACAACTTGCAAGTGTTTGTCAAATTGAGACAGCATGACACAAAAATGACTCAGGGTTCCAAGTTCAGGTCCCAAATAATTGCCCAGAGTACTGCCTGCCTTTATGTTCATGTCTCTCTATGTCATGCAACCAGTAACAAGGACCACAATGGAAATAAGTTACCACTCTTTTTTGTGTTATCCTTGGTACTGAGTTGCATGACATGGTTAATACTCATGTATGGCATGTGGAGTGTTGCAAAATTGTATAAAAAAATATTTGTTCAATAAAAAATATAATTGTTCAATAAATATATGTTCTAAAAATATTTATGAGGTTAATAAAATATATTTGGACAATAAAAAATATATTTATGTTCTAAAAAAAATATGAGGTTAAAAAAAGATATATGGACAATAAACAATATATATGGACAATAATTAGAAAAAATAATTGTTCAATAAAATATATTTATGTTCTGAACAAATATTTATGAGGTAAAAAAATATATATTGACAATAATTAGAATTGTGGGATAGCCAAATTAATTTTGTAAAAATTAATCTCATTGGTTCATATATCAATTATACTTACCAGAAGCATTCATTTCTTGGGTGGCTGTGTGGCTGGGCCCGGTGGGAACTGCCATAATGGAATTTGGAACCAGTGAGATTTGTTGTTACAACTTAAATTTGGCTATCCCACAATTCTAATTATAGTCCATATATATATTTTTTTATCTTATATATATTTTTTAGAACATAAATATATTTTAAGAACAATTATTTTTTTCTAATTATTGTCCATATATATTGTTTTATTGTCCATATATATTTTTTTAACCTCATAAATAGTTTTTTAGAACATAAATTTATTTTTTATTGTTCATATATATATATTTTTACCTCAAAAATATTTTTTTTAGCACATAAATTTTTTTTTATTGCATGATTATTTCTTTTATTGAACAAATATCTTTTTATACAATTTTGCAACACCACACGCCATACTCATGTATACATTTTATTTAATGCAACATGTTTGTAACCATTGTATGCACTGTGATATTGAAATCTGTCTGTCTCTGTCTGTCTGTCAGTCTGTGGTACATAACAAAATTTTGAAATATGGCAAAGAAATCACCAGATAGAAGGAATATGTCACAGTTTATCTGTCTTATGCCAAATAATAAAAAATACTGGATAAATACATGTTTGATTCAGCTCTGTAATGAATTGGTACAATACTGTGAAATCATTAATATTCGTGGTGGATTAATTTTCGTGGATTTCGTGGTTCAGGTAACCCACGAAATCAAGTCCCGACGAACATATTGTCCCAAAGATAATGTTAAGTATGCCCAATCAGTCAGCAGCACCAAAAAAGGTGTGAGACGTGGTTCGTAGTTGGTACATCGTCGTGTGCTTAACCACGGCTTTTTTGTACTTCATTAAATGAATCCACGATAAACATAGGTATGAATCGGATACTAAACCGACAGATGATTTTTTTTTTCAGATGTGTACCCGTATTGGGTTTGTTTACTAAGTGTATCCAAACTGAAAGTAGAAATTGTAGTGACGTAGCGTCACGTGTCTGTCAAACCGCACTATACTGCGGATGCTATTTGCAGTTATACGGTCCCTGAATGAAATGTTTGTTTTTACTGATATTGAGTAAACTATTATTACTTTCGAACTTATTACTTAGTATAGTAAATTGACTACTGTATTTTGTTGTACTAATTACAATGCTGCAAACAAAAAGGTTAATTGGCGCTAATTTAGGTTGCATGAAGGCCGACGTTTTTCACAGCTTAAAAAAATCCTGACCGTTTTTACACACCTTAAATTTTAACAATGAAAAAGATGCGCAACATATCACAAAGTATAATTGACACTTGACACTTGTTAATTGAGAAGACAGATCGATAGGTTAATTACCATAGTAACGAATCTTCGGTTGTTTGGTCAGGTGGAAAAACGTTAACTTTCACGTGTCAACAATTTCAAAGCACAAATGCCGGATATTGCCGAATGTTGAGATCAACGAATTTTCGGCCCCGTATTTTTTTTTTTACCTTGCAATAGAATTCCACGAATTTACGTCCCAAAGAAATTGCCTTCTGGCGGCAAACCACGAAATTTTATGCCCTCGAATTTAAATGATTTCACAGTACATGATTTTAAAATTACTTGCCACCCATGTTCACAAGATAGAGGCAGGGTGTGAAAAAGAGTAGTCCCTCTGTTATTTGTACCACCAAATAATATAGAATACTGCCTTCCAGAATTTGTCCACTCTTTCTTTTAGTGATTCCTGAAAGGATTTTTAGATATTCTTTTCCAAATGATGTTTGTTAGTTTGTCAATCTTCCAAAATGTATATCTGTAGTTTATCTTCCCCTTTGAAATTTATGACAGTATTGTGACAGAATTCACACTTATGTTCATCATATTGTTGAGGTCAAGGTAAAGACCAAACTTAGATGCACAAAACTAATACCTGTCTGTATGTATGTGTCTGTGGTTAGACACTGTTACTGTAGTAAATAAATAAGATGGCTGTGTGAATGGAGTTGCTTTATACACAAAAGGCATTTTGCACAGATTTGTCATTTCACTTAGATAGCATTTCTTCAAGCCTAACACTTTTTATAGAAAGTAAGTTCTGGGGCATTTGTCACTTACAGTGACAGCTGTTGTGCAAAATTATTAATAATGTTCCCATCGAAAATGGGGGGCATTTAGCTTTGCAAACGTTGGTTGGTTGGTCAGTTGGTTGTTGGTAGACACTTCATTTCTGATCAATGTCTGGAGAATGCTTCTGCCAAAGTTCATCAGACTTGGATCATGCCCAGTATATGACCTCTATTTTTGGTGGATCACTAATTCTAAGGTCATTGTCACAAGGACATTGAACAGCAAAACCATTTCTGATCAATATGTGAGAATTCTTGCGGACAGGTTCCTCAGACTGGGTAGGTTGGTTATTCTTGACCATTATTAGACCCCTTTTGTTTTTCAATTCACATGGTCAAAGGTCAACACTTCAGTAACACTGAACAGCAAAATTGTTTCCTATCAATATCTGGAGAATCCTCAGGGTTAGCCTCCTCAAACTTGATAGACTGGTTGATCATGACCAATAGATGACCCTTATTCTTTTGTGTGTGTGTGGTGGGGGTGAATACCAAAAAGATTTAGGATCAATAACTACAGAATACTTAGGGGCCTAGCCTCCAAATATTTAATAGGCAGGTTGGTCATGACCAAGTAAAAAGTTAAGGACACTTTAACCATGAACACACATTCAGAGTAACAGTATACCATTCACAATGTAGCCATCTTTGATTAACTCCCAGCAGCAACAAGGTGTTTCTGCAGACATGTTTGTTTAAGAAACATCTCTTGTTTGATCTTATGTGTAATGTATTTGACTTAAAATGAAATGTTCAAATTTCAGATAAATCCCACCGATGCTTTTGGATTATTCATGTAAGTACATTTATGTGTACAAAAACTGCATTTCATATTAATATGAATTCAAATTAAGGAGACATTAGATAGATTAGATAACAGTATGTAAAGGTATTAAAACAATGAAACATTGTGAAATATATCAAGATGAATATTTATAAATATCTTGGATGTGTTTTCAGTAGGTCAGTTAATAGAGATACAAAATAGAGTACAGCAAAATGTAATAGAACTTTTAAGTTTTATGTATTTACAAACTGGTGAATAAGTTGTGCTTCTAATATAAATGAAGTTTCTTACATTGTAGGCAGAAACATTTCCAGACAGTTGGTTCTCCCTTGAAATGTATTAATGCCTTCCCTACCATACAGGCACAAAAGGACAGGTTTCTCAAACTGGTAAGTTTGTTGCACTTCAAATTCTCAGCAGCTGACTTTCTGAAAAGTAATATATATTCACAGTATTTGTTTCACTTGTACTTTGAGTGTACAAGTTTTATCAAAGTGTTTTTGAATATGTCAAGCCCTGACTAAAGGTAATCATATCTCTCCCACAAAGTGGGATGGGAGACATATTGTTAGCTCAACTTTTTTCAAAGAAAAAATCTAGTTATTGCTATAGTCATGGTGTCGTTGCTGTTGCGGATGCCGTTCCCGTCTGAAAACTTTAACATTGATCATAATTTTTTTATTCCGTTATGGATTGTCTTCATACTTGGACACAACAACCCATTGGACAAGACCTTTAAGTAGAGTAGACTTAACTTGACCTTGACTCATAAATGACCTTCACCTTCAAGGTCAAAATATTGGATTTTGCTAAAATTGGTTATAACTTTGTTATTAATAGGTGGATTGTCTTCATGCTTGGACACAACAGCCCTTTGGATAAGACCTTCAAGTAGACCAGACTAAACTTGACCTTGACTCATAAATGACCTTCACCTTCAAGGTCATATTATTGAATTTTGCAAAAAATTGGCCATAACTTTGTTATTTTTAGTGGGATTTGATTCATACTTGGACAAAACAACACTTATGACAAATCTGACATTATGATTCTTTCTAGTATGACCTTGACTTTAAAATGACCTTCACAGTCAAGTTCAAATTATTGAATTTTGCTACAATTTGCCAAAACTTTGTTTTTTATAGGTGGATTGTCTTCATAATTGGACAAAGCAACACTTATAACAAAACTCAAATGTTGAATGACTCAAGTATGACCTTGACCTAAAAACGACCTTGACCGTCAAGGTCAGATGATTGAATTTTGCTTAAATTATCATAACTTTGTCATTTATTTATGGATTTGATTCATATGGTACTTTGACCTAACAACACTTATGACAAATCCAACATTATGATTATTTCAAGTGTGACCTTCACCTTTAAAAGACCTTGACAGAACAAGTCAAATTTTTGAATTTTGCTTAAACTTGCCATTACTTTGTTATTTATGGTTGGATTTGAATCAGACTTGGACAAAACAACACTTATGACAAATCAGACATGTTTAATTATTCAAGTATGACCTTAACCTTTAAATGACCGTGATAATCAATGTCACATTATTGAATTTTGATCAAATTGTCATAACTTTGTCATTATGTCTTCCCCCAAAAATGGGGGAGACATATTGTTTTTCCCCCGGTTGTCCGTCCGTCCGTCCGTCTGTCTGTCCGTCACAAAATCGTGTCCGCTCTGTATCTTCCAAAGCCCTTGAAGGATTTTTATGAAACTTGGGTCAGATGTTCACCTCATCAAGGCGACATGCAGAACCCACTTTGTGGGTGTGGTGTCTCAAGGTCAAGGTCACACTTGGAGGTTAAATGTCAAATGCCACAAAATCGTGTCCGCTCTGTATCTTCCAAAGCCCTTGAAGGATTTCTATAAAACTTGGGTCAGATGTTCACCTCATCAAGGCGACATGCAGAACCCACTTTGCGGGTGTGGTGTCTCAAGGTCAAGGTCACACTTGGAGGTTAAATGTCAAATGCCACAAAATCTTGTCCACTCTGTATCTTCAAAAGTCCTTGAAGGATTTTTATGAAACTTGGGTCAGATGTTCACCTCATCAAGGCGACATGCAGAAACCTCTTTGCTGGTTTGGTGTCTCAAGGTCAAGGTCACACTTGGACGTTAAATGTCAAATTTTACAATCGTCTGACTCAATACTGCCTGCAGCAACTGGCTGGGGGGAGACATATGTTTTTGTTCAATCAACAACCCATTTCTAGTTTATTTATGGGTTTGATTCCACTTGGACAAAACAACACTTATGACAAATCCGACATTATTATTTTTTCAAGATTGACAATGACCTTAAAATGACCTTGACAGTCAAGGTCAAGTTATTTACTGTTTCTACAATTTTCCAGTCAAGGTCAGATTATTGAATTTTGCTACAGTTTGCTATAACTTTGTATTAATAGGTAGATTGTCTTCATTATTGGACAAAACAACACTTATGACAAAACCCACATGTTGAATAACTCGGGTAAGACCATAACTTAAACATGACCATGACCACCAAGGTCAGATGATTGAACTTTGCTTAAATTGTCACACCTTTCTCATTTATTTATTGATTTTATTCATACTTGGACAAAACAACACATTCTGACAAATCGGACATTCTGATGCTTTATAGCTTGAATTTAACCTTTAAATGACCTTGACTGTCAAGGTCAAATTATTGAATTTGCTAAAACTGGCCATAACTTTGTTATTTGTGGTTGGATTTTTATCATACTTGGACAAAACAACACTTACAACAAATCTGACATGTTAAATTATTCAAGTATGACCTTTACCTTAAAATGACCATCACCATCAAGGTCAAGTTATTGAATTATGCTCAGATTGTCATATCTTTTTTGTTTATTTATGGATTTGATTCATATTTGGACAAAACAACACTTAGGACAAAATCAACATGTTGAATAACTCAGTTATGACCATGACCTAAAAATGAACTTGTCTGTCAAGGTCAGATGATTGAATTTTGCTTAAATTGTCATAACTTTGTCATTTATATATGGATTTGATTCTTACTTGGACAAAACAGTACTTACGACAAATCCGACATTTTGACTTTTCAAGTATGACCTTGACCTAAAAAATGACCTTGACAGGCAAGGTCAAATTATTGAAATTTGTTAAAATTGGTCATAGCTTTGTTATTTATGGTTGGATTTGATTCATACTTGGACAAAACAACACTTTTGACAAAACTGACATGTTGAATAATTCAGGTATGACCTTGACCCTAAAATAAACCTTGACATTCAAGGTCAAATGATTGAGAATTTTGCTTAAATTGTCATAACTGCCGTTCATTTATGGATTTTATTCATACTTTGATAAAACAACAAAACAGACATTTTTATCTTTAAAAGTAAGACCTTGAAATTTAGGTGACCTTGGCATTTAGGGTCAAAGTTATTGAATTTTGCTTAAATTGGCCATAACTTGGTTATTTAAACAACACTCATGACAAAACCTACATGTTAAATTTTTCAGGTAATGACCTTGAACTTAAAATGACCTTGACTGTCAAGGTCAAATTATTGAAGTTTGCTAAAATAATGAATTTTTTGTTATTTATGGATAGATTTTATCTATACTGGGACAAAACAACACTGAGAATAAAACAAACATGTCGAACAATTCAAGTATTACCTTGACCTATAAATGACCTTGACATTTGCTTAACTTTGGTGTATCTTTGTTATTAATGGATGTAGTGTCTTCATGCCTGGACATAACTACCTTTTAGACAATACCTCCAAAGAAGGTTAAACAGAACTTGACCTTGACCTTTAAGGTCAAATTTCTGAATGTTGCTTAAACTGACTCTAACTTTGTTATGTATGGATGAATTTGATAATTATATTACCAAATGATGTTTCATATGAAATTCCTTCACCACTATGTGCTTCCTCTGTTTGCCTTTGGAAATAGGAAAAAGTTGGGCGTGGCCCCGGCTTGCGATGGCTGTTGTTTTTATACTTTCCGTTTGTCTGGTGGAACTTGCTATGATTTATTGGTACCAAGCCTAGTTGAGGATAATGTCAGCATTTTCCAGTTCAGTGATTTTCAGCAAAGTTAAGGGCCAAGATTTGTCCAAATTTGAACACATTGGGGCATATCTCCATAACCTCTTGAGGGATTGTGACAGAACTTCACAGAAATGATTGCTAGCAAGTGTAGTTACGCATTTTATTGATATGTTCCTGTTGGCTGATTTTAATTGGAGTTGTAGCCTTTGATTTGTACAAATTTGAATACATTTAGGCATATTTCCACTGACCACATTTTGAGGAAACTCACAGGAATGATTGTAAGCGAGAGAAGTTATGCATAGTTATGTTCCAGTTCAATGATTTTTAGCAAAGTTACAGCCCTTGATTTGTTTGAATTTGAAGACAGTTCTAGTTACTGGTATATTTCATATAGAGGTTTATAAGCATTGTTGTTAGTTTATGGAATCAAGGAAACAGTTAAATGTACTTTATCAGTGGTTATCTTTTTATGGAATTGTTGAATCATTTAAATGTACTTGATCAGTAGTTGTCTCTTTGTGGAATTGTTGAATCAAGTTATACTTGATCAGTGTACAAATGTACAAACTTGATAGTTTATGGAATCACAAAACAGTTACATACTTGATGAGTAATTGTATAGAAAACTAGAGTAATTTTGAGGAATTTGTAATATGTATATGTATTATTACATTTAAGTGATGTTTTTAGCTCACCTGAGCACAAAGTGCTCAGGGATGAGCTTTTCTGATCAGTCTTTGTCCGTCGTCCTTCCATCCGTTGTCAACTTTTCATTCAAACGACATCTCCTCTGAAACCAATGGGGCAAATTTAATGAAACTTGCCTGGGATGTTCCTTCCATGAAGCTCTACCAAATTTGTTCAAATGGTTCTGATTCATTGCATTTCTGGTTCACTGGAGCTAAAAATAGATTTTATAAGTTGGATCTTGAAAAAATTTTCTTCTCCGAAACTACAAGGCCTGGAGCTTTGATATTTGGTATGAAGCATCATCTAGTGGACCTCTACCAAGTTTGTTCAAATTATGTCCCTGGGGTCAAAACTGACACCACCCTAGGGGTCAGTTGATTTTACATAGAGTTATATAGGAAAAACTTGAAAATCTTCTTGTCAGAAACAAGAAGGCCTAGAGTTAAGATATTTGGTATGTTGCATTGTCTAGTGGACTTCTACCAAGTTTGTTTAAATCATGGCCTCTGGGTCAAAAATGGCCCCGCCCCAGGGGTCACTTGTTTTACATAGAGTTATATAGGAAAATCTTAAAAAATCTTCTTGTCAGAAACCATAAGTTATAGAGCTTAGATATTTGGTATGTAGCATTGTTTAGTGGACCTCTACCAAATTTGTTCAAATCATGGCCTCTGGGTCAAAAATGGCCCTGCCCCAGGGGTCACTTGTTTTACATAGAGTTATATAGGAAAAACTTTAAAAAGTCTTCTTGTCAGAAACCGTAAGGCATAGAGCTTAGATATTTGGTGTGTAGCATTTTCTAGTAGACCTCTACCAAGTTTGTTCAAATCATGGCCTCTGGGTCAAAAATGGCCCCGCCCCAGGGGTCACTTGTTTTACATAGAGTTATATAGGAAAAACTTTAAAAATCTTCTTGTCAGTAACCGTAAGTTATAGAGCTTAGATATTTTAGTGTAGCATTGTCTAGTAGACCTCTACCAAGTTTGTTCAAATCATGGCCTTTGGGTCAAAATGGCCCCGCCCCAGGGGTCACTTGTTTTATATAGAGTTATATAGGAAAAACTTAAAAAATCTTCTTGTCAGAAACCGTAAGACATAGAGCTTAGATATTTGGTGTGTAGCATTGTCAAATGGACCTCTACTAAGTTTGTTCAAATCATGGCCACTGGGTCAAAATAGGCCCAGCCCTGGGGGAAGGTTTTAAAAATCTTCACAGAAGAAACCATAAGGCTTAGAGTTAAGATATTTTGTATGAAGCATTGTCTAGAGGACCTCTACCAAGTTTGTTCAAGTCATGGACCCTAGGTCAAAAATGGCCCTGCCCCAGGGGTCACATGTTTTACAGATAGTTATATAGGAAAAACTTTAAAAATCTTCTTATCATAAACAACAAGGCCTAGAGTTAAAATATTTGGTGTACAGCATTATCTAATGGACCTCTATCAAGTTTTTTTCAAATCATGGCCCCTTGGTCAAAATAGGCCCTGTCCTAGGGGTCACATGTTTTACATAGAATTATATAGGAAAAACTTGAAAAAATCTTCTTGTCAGAAACCACAAGGCCTAGAGTTAAGATATTTTGTATGCAGCATTGTCTAGTGGACCTCTACCAAGTTTGTTAGAAAAATATCCCTGGGGTCACTATTAGTCCCACCCGAGGTGATATTTGGTTTGTAGGCACTTGCATATTTTCAATTAAAAAATGAAATACTGCTTAACAGCAAACCTACAGCCAAAGTACTCAGGTGAGAGATCCAGGGCCATCATGGCCCTCTTGTTTGATATTGTATCATCAAGTTACATCTACCTAATTGAAACCTGTACTTTTTACCTCATTAAAATGTAATAAAGGTAATATTTGTTTTTCTTATATTCTGATTGATTCAGTTAAACTTATGATTTAAGGAGAGTGTATCTGTAATTGTAGGGCTGGACAGACCTAGAAGTGATGGACATGAATGAGTTTTACAACAATTTGCTGAGCTGTGAGGAACGTGACAGAGTGGAGAATCTGGAAATGTTTGATGAATATGAAGAGTGGCATTTAAAATGTGCTCATTATATGATCTTACTTGGTTACCATAGTAACTGTGGTGAACTGTTGAAAACAGCACTGCCCAGCAAAGGTAGATATGAATTATATTATCTTCTATGTTTCTCCTTAATATCATTATAATGAAATAAATTTTGCCATGTGTAAATGTCAAGCAGCTTCATGGGTCAGATTTTGTGGTTTAAATGAGATACGTCTCCCCGATTTACATTCCCATTCTTATTGTATAAACCAGAGACCCTGGTAACAGGCAACAGTTTAGATATATTCAAGTAGCTGGGACAACACCAACTTGCAGGATCAAATCAAGATGAGGGTGAGAATCATACCTTTCACTTATTATCAAATTCTTCAGTCCATTTGTCACTATTCTTTGACTTGCTGCATTATGATGTTGCTTCAGATTACACTATGAAATGGGTCAAAGAACATGTTGGAATGATACACTTGTCTGCACAAGACCAGAAACCACTGAGAAGGTTTGGCCATGCTGCATCTCTCATGGGAACCAAACAAGTTGTGTGTGTTGGAGGTTTTGGTGAACAAGCCGGGAAACATATGCGGGTCACAGACATTATACTTGTTGACTTCGACACTATGGAAACTAGAGTGGTGAATCCAAATGTTGACAACAGAAAAGTTGAAGGTTTGTTATTGCATGTGACTGTTAAAAATACAGGCCATATATTTTGGGTTATGTGAAAGTAGTATGAAAGTTGATGGTCCATTGTTATGCTCCCCGAAGGGCGAGCATATAGTTGCCGCTTTGTCCGTCCGTCCGTCCATCTGTCATAATTTTGTCCAGAGCATAACACAAAAACTATGAGAGATATTAAGACCAAACTTCATAGGTAGTTAGATCTCATTAAGGAGCAGTGCAGTGCACAAGAACCATAACTCTTGCTTTATTAATTTTTGAGTTATTGCCTTTTGAAATTTCTCATACTTATTTTTGTCCGGGGCATATCTCACAAAGTATAAGAGTTATCAACTTGAAACTTTATAAGTAGATAGACCTCATTGATGAGCAGTGCGGTGCACAAGAACCATAACTCTTGCTTTATTAATTTTTGAGTTATTGCCTTTTGAAATTTCTCATACTAATTTTTTGTCCGGGGCATATCTCACAAAGTATAAGAGATATTATCATGAAACTTTATTGGTAGATAAGTCTCTATGAGGAGAAGTGCAGCGTGCAAGAAACTTAACTCTTTTTTGCATAATTTAGAAATTATTGCCCTTTGTTATTTTTCATACTTTAAAAAAATTCATATTAAACAATAGCCCTTTTTGAATTGGCATTTATTTGGGGAGCATCCATCGGTTCTACAGATTTCTTGTTTTTCAAAGTCCAACATTTCAGAAAGAAAAGAGGCATGTTACATATTCATGTAACAAGACAGTAAAAAAGTAGGTTTAAACAAATCGTCTAATAAGTCTGTGTTTGTAGTGCAGAAAATCAGTAGTATACATGTCTTAATTAATTTTATGGCAATATTGATTCAGTGTTCTGATGTATTTTTGCAGAGCATGGAAGAAATAATTTGGTTATGTAAAAGCATCACTTCCTTTATCATTGTAGTTAGTAGGATGCATGCAACCTTGTCTTATCTGGAAGATGGAAGACTCCTTTTGATTGGAGGACGACTTTCTCCCATGAGACTTTGCACACAAGTTGTTGCCATTGAAATAAATTCTGGGAAATCTTCATGGAATGTGGCTAGAGGAAAAGTTATGAATTGTGAAAAGAGCAGTTTATGTAAAAATTGTGGGAATAGTGAAGCTGAATGTATTCTGAAAAATAGTGAGCAGTGTGGTAAAGGCATGAATTGTTTGATGAATTCTGAAAATGGATCTAAGGAAGATAAACTGTATGAAAATGAGCTGTGCATGAATTGTTCCAAAATGAATATTTCTGGTATGGAAAAAAGTGTTATGAATATTTCTATTGATGAAAACGAGAATAAATCTGAGAATAAAGAAAATTTACTTAAAGTTGAGAAAAAGAATAGAAATGTGCAATTGAATCCGAAATCTGAATTAGAGGATAAACTTTTAACAAAGGATATCTGTGATAGTGAGAGTGGATCTAATCTAGGAGGCTGTTTGGAGAAGAGTGTAAGTGATGAAGAAGTGATAATTTCTGTGATACAACAGGATGGAGAGGTTCCTAGTTCCAGGTGGAGGCATACAGCTGTGATATACAAAGACAATGGTAGGTTATACGGCAAGACTTTGTTTTGTACCATCATATGTTTTATAGAGATCACTTGATGTGGCTTAATAGTCTCTGAAATGTAAAACAAGAATTCCTTGAAAGCTACAAATATGAGATCCTAGGCAAGTTTTCCCATTTGAAAACTTTGGTTTACCATTTTTCAACACTTGCATGAAGTGGTATTTTACAAAATTGGAATGAATGTTATCTCCTGTGTCATAGTGGTATGTTAGTCTGTTCATCATCTTAAGTGTTTGCTCACTCTGTTTTTTGTCCAGTAAAAGTGGTAGACTTTCTGATCATGAACCTGGAAGCAAAATAAAACTTACATGTTTAAATGTTTCCCAGTTTTTAAAAAAGAATGATCCAGTTGAAAATATCCTTTTAGTATAATAATTAAATACAATATTTCTATTGAAGGGACAGAGGCTGTAATAATATATGGAGGTAGGTCTCAGAATGTGCTGGCACTTGGGGATTGTTACAAGTTCACTCCTGTGACACACTCATGGCAACAGGTTTGTACTTGTGATATAAACGCAACAATATAGCTGGCATATGAACATAATGAACAAAGCAGATTGTTAAGTAAATCATGTTTAAATTGTGTAACATAGAGTTGTTCTGCCTTTAGTTTCCCTGAAACATTCAAGATATTTTCGGAAGACTAACAAATTTGTGTCAGTGTAACAAGACTTGAAGTGATAGAAATGTTTTGTCTTAATCTGTCTTTTGGTCAGAGAAGTACAGTGAAATCATTTATGTTCATTTAGGACAAATTTTTTGGACAATTTTTTTTGGTGCTTTGCGCAAGGAACATCGCATGAATTTAAGTCTGTGCTAATATAAAACGAACAGTAACCATACGAGTTACCCGAATTTAGTGCATGTCCAGAATATATGCATATCAATTTGCCTCTTCAGTAAATAATGAAGAAAAGACATTTAGTTATATCTAGCTGACAATTAAGACTATTAATTTTTATACGCTCGTCGAAGGCGTCCTGATGTTTGTCAGGATTATAACTCCCACGCTATCAAGCTATTGACTTGAAACTTCATAGGTGGATAGATCTCATTGAGACGGAGGGCAGTGCGCAAGAACCATCACTCTGCTCTTCTTGATTTTGGAGTTATTTCCCTTTGCTTAATTTTCTTGTCCGGAGCATAACTCCCACACCACCAAAGCTATTGATTTGAAACTTCATAGGTGGATAGATCTCATTGAGACGGAGTGCAGTGCATAAAAACCATCACTCTGCACTTCATGATTTTGGAGTTATTCCCATCTGTTTAATTTTCTTGTCCAGAGCATAACTCCAACACTATCAAAGCTATTGACTTGAAACTTCATAGGTGGATAGATCTCATTGAGACGGAGTGCAGTGCATAAGAAACCATCACTCTGCACTTCATGTTTTTGGAGTTATTCCCCTTTCTTTAATTTTCTTGTCCGGAGCATATCTCCAACACTATCAAAGCTGTTGACTTGAAACTTCATAGGTGGATACATTTCATTGAGACAGAGTTCACTGCACAAGAACCATCACTGTACACTTCATGATTTTGGAGTTATTCCCCTTAGTTCTATTTTCGTACTTGATGGGATTGTCTGGACCATACTCCTACATTATCAAAAGTATTGACTTGAAACCTCATAGGTGGATAAATGTTATTGAAACAAATTGCTCAATTGATGGCATATTTTGCTCCGTCATTCGGGGCTCTTGTTATTTATATACTAATATTTTCTGTTTATTTTTGGCAAGTTAAAAAGATCTTTAAAAAATTATGTAAAATAATCAACATATACCAGTACTCGATCTGAAAACTGGTATGAAAGACATGAAAAGACGTAGGAATAAATTAAATTATTGAGTATAGGAATTGAATTATTCACACCCAACATTGTTGTTTTAGTGTAATTGGTCAGGTGTCAGTTACTTGTGATAAGATCTGGACTTTTATTGTCTTTTGATCTTTTTGTGTCAGTTAACGCCAATTAACAGCTTGACTTGTCAGTTTGTTTATTCAATGGGGACCATTATTATTGATGCATAAACACTTGCTGATGGATGATCACGCACATTAAATCAATTGTCTGCATAAATTTTTATGACTTTTTATAAAAAAAATGAAAATACGCAAACTTACAATTTCTTTCCAGCAAAATAAAATGATTTCACAGTAGTCAGATAACTTTGTAGTGGTTTTGTCATTGAAATTTTACTGTATTATGGTATAAAATATAGCTTTGGTCAAATTAAGGGTTCAAAAAGAATAAAAATTTTATCTGTATAGTTGAAAAAAAATGTCAAGCTCTCAAGTCAGTACTTGTTATCACATCCTATTGGGGTGGGGGGAGGGGGAACATAGTTTTTACCAAGTTTTCAACGAAAACTGGTTATTGAAATGCTGAAGTCAGCGGGCGGGCGGTCGTCAACTTTTGGTTTCCACTCAATAACTTGAGTTAACTTTGGCCTATTGACGCCAAACTTAGTGTTTGGGTAGCTTATATCAAGAGGCAGCTTGGGATTGCTACCCAGGTGTCTGTGATCAAGGTCAAGGTCACTGTTGCTAAAAATAGAAATTCAGTTTCCACTCAATAACTTGAGTTTGCTTTGACCTATTGACCCCAAACTTGGTATATGAGTAACTTATATCAAGAGGCAGCTTGGAATTGCTACCCAGGTGTCTGTGATCAAGGTCAAGGTCACTGTTGCTAAAAATAGAAATTCAGTTTCCGCTCAATAACTTGAGTTTGCTTTGACCTATTGACCCCAAACTTGGTATATGGGTAGCTTATATCAAGAGGCAGCTTGGGATTGCTACCCAGGTGTCTGTGATCAAGGTCAAAGTCACTGTTGCTAAAAATAGAAATTCAGTTTCCGCTCAATAACTTGAGTTTGCTTTAACCTATTGACCCCAAACTTGGAATATGGGTAGCTTATATCAAGGGGCAGCTTGGGATTGCTACCCAGGTGTCTGTGATCAAGGTCAAGGTCACTGTTGCTCAAAATAGAAATTCAGTTTCTGCTCAATAACTTTAGTTTGCTTTGGTCTATTGATGCTAAACTTGGTTTATGGGTAGCTTATATTAAGAGGCAGCTTGGGATTGCTACCCAGGTGTCTGTGGTCAATGTCAAGGTCACTGTTGCTAAAAATAGAAATTCAGTTTCCGCTCAATAACTTGAGTTTGCTTTAACCTATTGACCCCAAACTTGGTGTATGGGTAACTTATATCAAGGGGCAGCTTGGCATTGCTACCCAGGTGTCTGTGATCAAGGTCACTTGCTTACAATAGAATTAGCTTACATGAAATACAGCCTGGCATTGCTACTCAGGTATCTGATTTATTTTTATTTTGAACTATTGAAACCAACTTTCTGTGTTGGTACCAAAATAACAGCACCATTTTTACTTCACTGCCATATTTCTTCCTAATTCCTGTCACATCAATACTTGGTCGTTGAAAACCTGGTTTTCGTCGCATTGCGGCGCTTCTTGTTGTTCTTCTGTCTGTCACACAATGTTTCCCTTTAATAACTTCAGTACCATTTGATCTTAAGCCTTCAAACTTTATAGGATGATTGCATTATTGAGTAGGAAAACCACATTGTTTTTGGGTTCCATTGGTCTAAGGTCAAGGTCACACTGATTTGGAATGTGGAAACAGTTTCCTATCAATAAGTTGAGTACCATGAGACCCAGAGTCTTCAAATTTCATAGTATGATTGCCCTTATTCAGTAAAAGAACCTTATTGTTTTTGGGGTCAGTTGGTCAAGAGCCTTAAATTTCGTAGGGTAATTCCCCTTACTGGGTAGAACCCTGTAGTTCTTAGAGTCAGTTTGTCAAAGGTCATGGTCACAGGGACCTTGAGGCTGACATTTGAGTGTTGCAAGAAATTGCAGCTTCCAGTAAATATTCACCAGGACTCCGTCGAAGACTTTTTGAGTACTAATGTATTGAAATTATTTGGTCAAAATTCTGTTGATGATTAAGGTCACATGGTCATTACAATCTGACCATGTTAGCTTGCATACTGATAAGAGATTTTGTGAAAGTTATTACAGTTGTGTAGTTATTACACCTTAACCTTATACTAGATGCCCACCAGGTGTCATAAGGTTGTGGAATAGCCTTGTAGAGTTATGAGACTTGTTCAGTGCATTTCTGCTTAATGTCCCTTATCACTGTGTGAAGTTTCTACAAGATTCTTTTAAAAACAAGAGGGCCATGATGGCCCTAAATAGCTCACCTGAGTCTCATTGCTCATGTTACAAGTATCATTACTGGTTGTTATGGGTGTTCGTTTGTTCGCAAATTTAAATAAGTTTGCAATTGCTCTGTGTGTAATGGTACTCAAATTTTAAGCAGAAATAGTTTTATTCTACAGGTCCAAGTGAACTTGACCTTTGATCTACAGACCCCAAAAACAATAGGGTTCTTCAAATATAATACTCTATGAAGTTTGAAGGTTCTGGGCGTAATGGTACTCCAGTTACTGAGCTGAAATAGTTTTCACTCTACAGGTCCCTGTGACCTTGACTTTTGACCTACTGACCCCAAAAATGATAGGGTTCTTTTACTGAGTAAGGACAATCATCCAATGAAGTTTGAAGGCTCTGGGTAAAATGGTGCTTCAGTGACTGAGCAGAAACAGTTTTCACTATTGAGGTCCCTGTAAACTTAACCTTTGACCTATGGACACTAAAAACAATAGGGTTCTTCTAATACAATTATCCTATAAAGTTTGAAGGCACAGGGTGAAATGGTACTCCTGTTATTGAGTGGAAACAGTTTTCACTCTAGAGGTCCCTCTGACCTTGACCTTTGACCTACTGACCAAAAAAAAAACAAAAGGTTTTTTTTCTACTCAATAAGGGCAATAACCCTGTGAAGTTTGAAGGCCTTGGGTCAACTGGTACTCAAGTTATTGAAAGGAAACATAGTGTGACAGACAGACAAACAGACACCCATGGACAGGGCAAAAACAATATGTCTCCATCAGAAGGGTGGGGTTGAGGGAGGAGACATTATAGAGTTTTTTTTTCTATATAAGTCCTTGTGTAAAATCAAATGACTCCTCCACCCCTGGGTGGGGCCAGTTTTGACCCCAGGGTCATGATTTGAACAAACTTGGTAAAGGTCCACTAGACAATGCTGCACACCAAATATCTAAACTCTAGGCCTTGTGGTTTCTGACAAGAAGATTTTTAAAGTTTTCTTATATAACTATGTAAAAATGTGACCCCTGGGGCGGGGTCTTTTTTTACCCAGGGGCAATAATTTGAACAAGTTTGGTAGAGGTCCTTTAGACAATGCAAAATATCTAAGCTCTATGCCTTTTGGTTTCTGATGTGAAGATTTTTTAGACTTTTTCCTATATAACTCTATGTAATCATGTGACCCCTTGGGTGGGGCCAGTTTTGACCAAAGGGCTATAATTTTAACAATCTTAGTAGAGGTCCACTACTCAATGTTTCATGTCAAATATCTAACCTCTAACCTTTGTCAATTCAGAGGAGAAGATTTTTTAAGTTTTTACTATATACATATAAGGAAAATCAATGACTCGCTTGGGCCAGGCCAATTTTGACCCTAGGGCTATAATATGAACAATTTTTGTAGAGTTTCATTAGATGATGCTACACACAAAATATCTAAGCTCTAGGCCTTGCACTTTCAGAGAAGAAGATTTTTAAAGATTTCAATTTAAAAATCTATTTTTAGCACTTCTGACCCAGGTGTTCAATGGAGAAAACCATTTGAACAATTTTAGTAGAGCTTCATGCTAGGAACATCCCAGGAAAATTTCATCAAATTTGGCCCAGTGGTTTCTGAGAAGAAGTCATTTGTATAAAAAGTTGACGACTGACGGACGATGGACACTGGACAAATTGTGATTACTTTTGTTCAGGTGAGCTAAAAATGAGAAATGCTTTACAGAATAAAAAGAAAATTAACTAAGGGAAGTAATTCAAAATTTAGCCAAGCAAAGAATTTGAGGGCCCTTGGCACTTTGGTGCACCTTGAGACAGCATGTCATGTGCAAGACCTGCATCCTAAACTTGAAGGTCAAGATCACAGTGACATGTTTATACATAAATTTTGTCTGAGCAAATACTCTTAAAGTGTAAAAGCCACATACTTGGAACTTTGTCAGTAAATAGATCTTGGTGAGGTGGAGTGCATTGTGCAAGAACAATAACTCTGTCTTATTTATGTTTATAATTATTTATATTTATTGCTTTTTTTCATCTGGAGCAAAACTCAATAACTACTAGGACTTTGTTAAAACTTCACACAAAGATAGAGAACAGTTAGAGAAAGTGCAGAGTACAATTACCCATAACTCTGCCTGGCTTAGATTTTGAATTAGTTCCCTTTGTTAATTATTTCATTTTCTAGCACATTTCTCAACATTTTTTAGAAGGACCTTGTTGAAAATTCATGTAGTCTTAAGGGACAAAAACCAGAAGTGCTCTGTTCAAGTGGCATAACTACAAAGCTATTCCACATTTTTTATCCCTTTGTCCTTGTAACACCCAGCAGGCTTGACATGTTTCCATTGGGCATCTAGTACCTTTAAGCTGTTACTGTGACTTGGACGTTTGAGCTAAGAACCTGAGTTTTGAATGCAAAACCCGATATTGTCAAGGTGAACAAAATTGCCTAGGTATTTAAAACCCTTCCATGCATGGAGAAGTTATGGCCTTGACAAGCAAATCTGTCAACAATTTTTACATTTAGGCTGTCACTGTGACCTTGACCGCCGTCTCATTAAGGCAAACATTTGAGAATCTCTATATCCATGGGTAAGGTACACCCTGTACAAACAGATGCACGCCCTTATGCAGGCCATACACGAAACTGCCTTTGTGTCAACCTGTATCACTATTTTTGTTGAGCTTACTTGTAGTGATATTGGTCACTCTTTATTCTGATTACAGGTTGTGACACTTGGCATTCAGCCAGAGCCTAGGCAGTCACACAGTGCATCCATCTGGAACAGGCACATGGTTATAGCTGGAGGACTTGGCATTGACCTTCAGCCTTTGACATCTGTGCATCTGTTGAATTTGGATACACACACATGGAGTGAACTGCAGTGTGAAATGAATCCAAGGTAATTGTTCTGTAACAAGACACACTCAAGTTGACTACATTGTAGTTGAGTGAATTTTGCTCACTTTAAAAACAAAGCCATAAAACATGACAGGCAGCATTTCCTGCTTTAGACTTGCTATAACTATAGTGCAAAAGCTATAGATAAAATATACACACACTGTCCCATCATTCATGATCACAATAAACATTCACTCATGAAGATTCCTGTTGAAATATTTGAAAAGCTGTTCCAGAATGATAGTTCTATACTCATCAGTTGTGCCTTTGATCCATGTATTTGAAGAATGAAAGTTGGGGGAAAAATGTTGTCCCTGAATGCTCAAAAGGAATTTGCCAAGAAAAGTGTTGTGTTGTGGACAGTAATATAGGAAAGACTTGATAGTTTGGTGGCTACTTTAATACTCCATATACCTTAACAATGTCCGAGAAAGAATACCACCAGTGGGCAGTCTGTATAATATTACAGAAAGGGCTAGCATTAATTCAGTGTGATTGACATTGCAAATACACACCAAAAAGTAATACCGCAAGCTTTTTTCTTTCTGATAAGACATTATTGTGGATCAAAAACTCACTTTTTATCAGGCACCATAGGGGCATATCTTTACAGCCTATGAAATGTTTTTTCAATTTTGAAATTTGTTCTCTCTTTTTTTATGCCCTTGCAAAACATTTTACTTTCAGATATTCACATACAGCACATGTTCTCAGAGACATACTAATTTTGATTGGTGGAGTGAGTTTCTCCCATGATCCACCAGCAGTTGCTATGATACATCTCCCATCAGGCACTAGTGCTGAGTTTGCACTTCCTGTAAGTGGTTTTGTAATATCACAGATTTGAAGTTGATAAAACTAAAATTTCAAGGACATATAGTCAGCAAAATGTTTTAAAGTTCATTTGTTGTATAAACATTTCTGAATAATACCTTTTCACCAAGAACAATTTTTCCGACAGACTTTTATGCCTGTAAAGTGTGACCATTTGCTTGCAGATAATGTTGATAAATTTATGATGTGCTATATAAAATACACATGTATAATATAGTGTTTAAATGTATCAGTGCTAAACCCTAAGCATGGGAAAGACTAAGAGGTGCCTCTGGAGTGGGATGCATTCTGTATCTTGTATTATCCCAAACACCCGAAAAATAACTAAACTCTTCAGGAGATGTCAGTCATATTGGCAACCAATTCGGACAATAATAAACTCAAAAAGATTGATAGATATCCAATTCCCACTTGTTGGTGTGATTGATCTCATGGCTTGATAGCTCAGTTGGTAGGGTTTTTGAGTAGAAAAGCCCGAGTTCAAGAACTGAAAGAATTTTATTTTACCAGATATTACATACATAATTAAGACACAAAGTGGTCAAGGGTGAGCTATTAAGATCATTGATTGTCCGGCGTCATGCGTCAGTGTGTCGTCAACAATTTGACTTGAATGACCTCCTCCTATACCGCTAAGCCAGCTTTGATGAAACATGCCTGGGATATTCCTTGCATGAAGCTCTACCAAAGTTGTTTAAATAATTGAATTCCATCAAGAACTCTATGTTGCTATGGCAACAGAAAGGAAAAACTTTGAAAATCTTCTTGTCTGAAACCACAAGGCCCTGAGCTTTAAAATTTGGTATTTAGTATTGTCTAGTGGACCTCTACCAAGTTTGTTCAAATTATACCACTGGGGTCAAATTTGGCCCTGGCCTGGGGGTCAGCTGATTTTACATAGGGTTGTATAGGGAATACTTTGAAAATCTTCTTGTCTGAAACCACCAGGCCCTGAGCCTTAAGATTTGGTATGTGGCAATGTCTAGTGGACCTATACCAAGTTTGTTCAAATTATGCCCCTGGGGTCAAAGTTGGCCCAGTCCCAGGGATCAATTGATTTTAAATATTCCTATATAGGCAAAACTTTAATAAACTTCTTGTCTGAAACCACAAAGCCTAGAACTTACATATTTTTAATGGAGCATCAGCTAGAGGTCTTCTACCAAGTTTGTTCAAATTATGCCCCTTCAGTGAAAATTGGCTCTACCCTGGGCGTCACTTGAATTCATATAGATTTATTTAGGGAGAATCTTAAAAAAGCTTCTGATGTTTGCTCAACAGCAGACCCAAAGGCAAAGTATTCAGGTGAGCGATCTAGGGCCATGATGGCCCTCTTGTTTTCATTAGTAGAATGGAAAAAAAACTGTATCAAAAATTTACTGCTGTAACTTGTCTTGACTGTAACACTGTACATGATTTCACACTACCCTTTGTAGGCTGTTGATAAAGACAATTTGCTAATGTTACACAGACACAGTAGTGTTGCCATGGACAACAATAGAATCTTGTTGCTAGGGGGTGGAGGAAATTGCTTCTCATTTGGAACACATCTGAACTCCAGCCCAGTTGTAATGGACGTAACTGAAGGTCTTCAGGCAATTGGACAGATCATAGAGGATGCTCAGAGAAATAAATGACCCTAAAATCTAAATTAATATAAACTGTGTCAGCCATGCATGTTCACGAGAAGACAGTCTGGAGATGTTAATGATACAAAATATTAAAAAAGAATTTGTAAATAATCAAACTGAATTTGTCATTTCAGCTGCATAAAGCAGTTTCAAATTCCAAAATGAATGAACAGTGACAGTCTCTTCTCTCTTATCTTTAATACAGATTGGTAGGTTTATAGTTGAAATGATTAAAGGGATACACAGGCAAATGAATGCCAAAAAATTAAAACTGATATTATTTGCTCAAATCACGTTCAATATGAAGAACTTTAAATTCCCAGTTTGTTTGTCTATATAAATATAGTGAAATGCGGGCTTGAACGTAAATATTTGAACGTTCTTTAACTGAAAGTAAAACCCGAACGGTTATTTTAAATAGGTCATGTGACAAAAACAGCCAATCGTCGTTTCTCTTGGGTTGCTTTTTGCTGTAGGTACTTAGACCGTCAAATCATTCACTGCAAAATTTAGCACGAAATCTAAATTTTCTATCTTGGCCCACGTGGGTCAGGTTAGGAAACCACTCGTTTTTCATTTAAATAGAGGAAATCTTTGTTACTGGGGCTGATCATTGTATTTAATTTGAGCACATTCATAGTAAAGAGATTGAAGAAATGTGAAAGAAAGCATAAAACTTTTGCCTGTATATCCCTTTAGTCAACCTGCAATAATTCTTCACAGATTGACACAAGTTTTCAGCTGATTATTTGAACTGAAGCATTTATATTGTTGATGTGTAATTCATGTATATGCTATTAATACCAAAACTAATGCATTTATCACAATTTTTTTAGTGTACATTTTTTATTCTCCTGCAAAAACTAGAGCTTGTCACATCAGCGACTTGTACCCGAACACTGCTTGGTTACAGGACTGAAGGCTTTATAAGTAAAAGGGGTCATTTTAAAATTCTTGCATGGCAGTGGAGTGAACAAGTGTGCTTATGATGCTGTTTTATTCGATGACATGCTGTAACAGGAAGTCATCAAATACCAAGAAGGTTAATAACCAGGAAGGTGACGTATATTTGTCCTTCCATGAATGGAGAATTATGGCCTGGACAAGGTTTATCATCAGTATTTTTGTGCTCCCTGAAGGGAGAGCATATAGTCAGTGACTTGTCCATCTGTCTGTCCAGTTTTGTCCATAGTATAACTCAAACACCAATGAAGGGATTAACTATTAATGTCTTAAGATGATAAAGAACATTGAGAGTAAGTGCAGTGCACAAGAACCTTAACTCATCTTATCTGGTTTTCTCATTATCTCCCCTTAGTACACTTTGCTTGTCTGGAGCATATCTCTAAAACTATGAAGGATATTAGTTGATATTTGGCTCATTGGATGAGGGGACTGACAGAAAATAAAGTATCAACTATGACTCTAGTAGCCCCCATTTTTAAGTTATTTCCCTTTTTAAGTTATAATGGTTGTCCAGAGCATAACTTTAAAATTATAAATGGGATTTAGTTGATATTTAATTTTGATAGAGTGTAGACATGAAGTGCAGTGTTGAATAATTGTAACTCTGCCTTGCCCCCTTTTTTTAGTTATCTCCCTTTTTATATGCCCAAAGGGGGCATATTATATATTGGTCCAGGGCGTCTGTCCGTCCGTTAGCAATTTGGTTTCTGGAGAATAACTTGAGTACTGTTTGGTCTTTTTGCCTACCATCTTTTACCTTCATGTGATTATTGCCCACATTGAGTGGATGACCCCTATTGATTTTGGAGTCAATAGCTCAAAGGTCAAGGTCACATAGACCTTAACATTAGAAACCATTTCCGCCATGCAACTCGACAATACTTCAAACTTTATATCATGATTGCACACATTGAGTGGATGACCCCTATACAATTTGGGGTCAGTATGTCAAAGGTCAAGGTCACAGTGACATAAATGTTTAGAATCATTTACACTGTAACTGGACAACTTTTTGTTGTAGAGACTTCAAAATTCATACAATGGTTGCACACATTGAATGACTGACCCCAATTGATTTTGGGGTCAGTATGTCAAAGGTCAAGGTCAGAGTGACCTTTACATTGAAAACCATTTCTGCCATGTAACTTGACAATCATTTGTTAAAGAGACTTCAAACTTTATGTCATGATTGCACATACTGAGTGGATGACCCCTATATATTTTTGGATCAGTATGTCAGAGGTCAGGGTCACAGTGACCTAAATGATTAAAATCATTTACACTCTGTAACTCACCAACCATTGGCTTAAAGATTTGAAAATTCTTATAATGGTTGGATACATTGAGTGAATGACCCCTATTAATTTTGGGATAAGTAGGTCAAAGGTCAAGGTCACATTGACCTTAATATTGAAAACCATTTCTGCCATGTAACTCGACAACCATTTTTCATAGAGACTTCAAAATTCATATAATGGTTGCACACATTGAGTGAATGACCCCTATCGATTTTGGGGTCAGTAGGTCAAAGGTAAAAAAATCAAAATTGAAAGCAAATCATTTAATTTTAAAGCCTAAGGTTTCCTCCCTTATATCACAAATGTGTCATACTTAGAAAAAATGACCTTTGGGCATATAATGCTCCACCCAGCGTTGCTCTTGTTTACTATTTCTAATGCTTGTTAAATTTTATTTGGAGTTTAGTTCTAAATCCAGTAATGGAATTAACTATAAACTTCATACAATGATAGAGGATATTGAGAGTAAGTGCAGTTCAGTGCAGTGCACAAAAACCATAACTCATCTTGTTTTGTTTACTCATTATCTCCCCTTTGTACATTTTGCCTGTCCGAGGCACAACTCTAAAATTTATTTAGTTGATATTTGGCACATCGATAGCAGACAGTTGTAGAAAGTGAAATGTTAATGAACAATAACTCAAGCTGCCCCAATATTGAGTTATTTTCCTTTCTAATTTTTGTTATGTAAAAATGCTTGTCCTAAATATATTTCTAAAATTATAAAAGGGATTGGATTCGCAAGGCTTAGGGCTTAGACATTTTGCAAGGAATATCATCTAGAGGCCCTCTACCAAGATTGTTCAAATTATACCCCTGAGATGAAAATTTATCCCATTCCAGGGGTCTTATTTTTTTGTAAGATAAAAAAATCCCTGAAAATCTTCTGGTCAGTAACTGTAGGCGCTGGTCCTTAGATATTTGGTATGTAGCATTGTATAACTTACTTTTGCAAAGATAGTTCAAGTTTTTTCCTTAGAGTAAAAATCTACTCTGCCTTGAGAGGGGTGGGTCTGTTGTTTTTTACATAATGTTGTAAGGAAAACTTTGAAAATCTTCCTGTCTGAAACTGTACTTCCTAGGGATTAAATATTTTGTAGGTTTGAGCAAATTATGTCCTTGGGGTAAAAATTGGCCCTACCTCAGGGGTCTGTTTTACTTAAATACAAAAGTTTTGAAAATCTTGTCAGAAATCATAGGCTGTAGAACTTCTTTACTATTTGCACAGTTATTGCCCTTTGTTGGTTTTCCTTGTCTGGAGAATAACTTGAAAACTATTGGTAGGAATTCAGTGCAACTTCATACAATGGTCAAGCACAATGACAGGAAGTGCACTGTATAAGAGCTATAACTCCATCTTCACTAATTGCACAGTTATTGCCCTTTGTTGGTTTTCCTTGTCTGGAGAATAACTTGAAAACTACTGGTTGGAATTCAGTTCAACTTCATACAATGGTCAAGCACAATGACAGGAAGTGCATTGTATAAGAGCAATAACTCCATCTTCAGTATTTGCACAGTTATTGCCCTTTGTTGGTTTTCCTTGTCTAGAGCATAACTTGAAAACTACTGGTTGGAATTCAGTGCAACTTCATACAATGGTCAAGCACAATGACAGGAAATGCAATGTACAAGAACCACAACTATCTTTAACTCTTTTTCAAGTTTTCTGTTACTCATAACTTCCTCAGTTCAGAAGCGATCTTGTGGGGGTATTTATCACATTTAGTGAAAGCTCTAGTTAAGCATTATTTTAATTATACACATGTATTTATCTGCGGAATTGAAAAATACTGTTTTTAACCAGGTTTTCAATTTTGAAAATCCTGGTTATTAGATTGGGGTATGGCGGGCGGATGGGCGGGCGTCAAACGAAATTGTGTCCGCTCTGTAACTCTTCAACCCTTTGAAGAATTTTGATGAAACTTCAGACAAATGTTTACCACATCAAGATGACGTGCAGAACGCATGTTCCGCATGGCTGGCTCCAAGGTCAAGGTCACAGTGACATTAACATTGAAAATCCTGTCCGCTCTGTAACTCTTCAACCCTTTGAAGAATTTTGATAAAACTTCAGACAAATGTTTACCACATCAAGATGACGTGCAGAACGCATGTTCCGCATGGCTGGCTCCAAGGTCAAGGTCACAGTGACATTAACATTGAAAATCCTGTCCGCTCTGTAACTCTTCAACCCTTTGAAGAATTTTGATGAAACTTCAGACAAATGTTTACCACATCAAGATGACGTGCAGAACGCATGTTCCGCATGGCTGGCTCCAAGGTCAAGGTCACAGTGACATTAACATTGAAAATCCTGTCCGCTCTGTAACTCTTCAACCCTTTGAAGAATTTTGATGGCTCCAAGGTCAAGGTCACAGTGACATTAACATTGAAAATCCTGTCCGCTCTGTAACTCTTCAACCCTTTGAAGAATTTTGATGAAACTTCAGACAAATGTTTACCACATCAAGATGACGTGCAGAAATTGTTGTCTCATTATTAAGTATACTCCTTGCAGACAGTATTGTTAGCCGAAATTTACATCCTACTCATTATCATGTATTCTCATGAATATTATCTTTTCCTTCATGTCATGTTATAATCTTTTGAATATTCATAGCAATCTTCATTCCAAAATTCATACTATAGTATAGAATCAGAACAACATTTTTGAAAACCTGGTTTCGTGGCATTGCCATGTTTCTTGTAATAAATCATACATGAAGTAATAATTATCCTGAAAATTGTCATTGATTTCTTTGAATAAAGGTACTTCAATGCAGTCTACAGTGGGCTTTGAGGAAAAATCGACCGGGTGTAGCACTGGAAAACCTGATTTTACACCAAGACAATGCCTCGGCGCTTACTGCTGCCGTCACACAGTTTGTGATAGACTTACTGGGTTTTCAGCGCCTGAGTCACCTGCCATATTCTCAGGACCTTCAATAAGAATAAGAAATAGGAAAGGACAGAGGGACATTAAGGTGAATCCAATATAGCCCTCAAACACTGTGTGGGGGATAAAATTATATATAATAGCACACATGTATAATAAAGCAGTGTGTATGACCATGACAAAGAGTTGAAGTTCCTAGAAAATTTAAGTTGTAAATCTTTATTTTCTAATTTTCTCATAATTTTGAAACATCTGATGATAAATACAATATTTAACAAGAGCCAAGTGGTTAGGGGCGAAGCATTATATGCCTGAAGGGTCTTTTTTCTAAGCATGATGCATTTGTGATATAAGGGAGGAAACCCTCAGCTTTGGAATTAATTGATTTGCCTTAACTATTGAATTTTTATATGCCCATCGAAGACAGGTCGTATTATGGGAACACCCATGGCATCGGGGCGACTTCCACAATGATGTCCGCTCTGTAATTCAAACAGTTGTTGGCCAATGTTCATGAAACTTGGGGAAAATGTTATGGGCATAATATCTCGGCCAAGTTCGATAACCAGACAAATCGCTTCAGCCACCTCAGAGTTATTTATCTGTACAAAAAATGGCAAATTCAACTTGTCCACTCTCTTATTCAAACAGTTGTTGTCCAGTGTTCATGAAACTTGGGGAAAATGTTTATGGGCTTAATATCTTGGCCAAGTTCCATAATCAGCCAAATCGCTTTAGCCAACTCAGAGTTTTAGCCCTTTATTTGTACAAATAAAGGCAAATTTGCCTTGTCCACTCTCTAATTCAAACAGTTATTCTCCAATCTTCATGAAACCTGGGGAAAATGTTTATGGGCTTAATATCTTGGCCAAGTTTGATAATCAGCCAAATGGCTTTAGCCACCTCAGAGTTATTTATCTGTACAAAAAATGGCAAATTCAACTTGTCCACTCTCTTATTCAAACAGTTGTTGTCCAGTGTTCATGAAACTTGAGGAAAATGTTTATGGGCATAAATATGTAAAATATCAGTCAATAAATAAAGGCTCTATGACAGAAAGTAGAAATATCTATTATAAGCTATGGTGACCTTGACCCAGTGACCTCAAACCCTACCCATGGGTAGACGTCCATGAAAGGAACCTCTATACTGAATATCAGAGATATTGGTCTATAAATGAAGGCTCTATGAGGTACAGTAGATAAATCTAGATTTAGCCTCTGTGACCTTTAACCTAATCTAATAATTTCAAACAGCTTGATAAAGCTTGCTTCAAGCCAAACTTTAAAATTCTAGGCCTTGTGGTTTCAGACAAGAAGATTTTCTTCTATACTGCTATTTAAAACTTGTGACCCCTCGGGCGGGGCCAATAGTGACCCCAGGGACATTTCTCAAACAAACTAGGTAGAGATCAACTAGATAATGCTGCATACCAAATATCTAAGCTGTAGGCATTGAGGTTTCCAGTAAGAAGATTTCTAAAGATTGCCTTTTTTACATATTAAAGGCCCCCGGGGCGGAGCCAATTTTGACCCCAGGGACATTTTTCAAACAAACTAGGTAGAGGTCCACTAGACAATGCTGCATACCAAATATCTAAGCTGTAGGCATTGGGGTTTCCAGTAAGAAGATTTTTAAAGATTGCCTTTTTTACATATTAAAGGCCCCCAGGGCGGGGCCAACATATAAACAATACTGGTAAAGGTTCTCAACAAAATACTCCACACCAAATATCTAAGGTTTAGTCCTATAAGTTTGGAAGAAAAATGATTGTTCATGTTTTTCCTATATAACTATATGTAAACCAAGAGAACCCTGGGGCATGGCCAATTTTGACCCAGGGGACATAATTTGAACAAACTTGGTAGACATCCACTAGACAATGCTGCATACCAAATATCTAAGCTGTAGGCATTGAGGTTTCCAGTAAGAAGATTTTTTAAGATTGCCTTTTTTTACATATTAAGGGCCCCCGGGGCAGGGCCAATTTTGTCCCCGGGGCCAACATATAAACAATACTGGTAAAGGTTCTCAACACAATAATCAACACCAAATATCTAAGGTCTAGTCCTATTAGATTCGGAGAAAAATGATTTTTCATGTTTTTCCTATATAACTATATGTAAATCAAGAGAACCCTGGGGCCTGGCCAATTTTGACCCAGGGGACATAATTTGAACAAACTTGATAGAGGTCAACTAGACAATGCTGCATACCATATATCTAAGCTGTAGACATTGTGGTTTCTGAGTAGAAGATTTTTAAAGATTTCTTATATAAGCCTATGTAAAATCAATTGACCCCCGGGGTGGGGCCTATTTTGACCCAGTGGCTATGATTTGAAGAAACGTAGTAGAGGTCCACTAGGCAATGCTGCACACCAAATATCTAAATTCTAGGCCTTTCGGTTTCTGACAATAAGATTTTTTAAAGTTTTTCCTATATAACTCTATGTAAAATCAACTGACCCCTGGGATGGGGTCAGTTTTGACCCCACGGTCATAATTTGAATAAACTTGGTAGAGGTCCACTAAATGATGCTTCATACCAAATATCTAAGCTCCAGGCCTTGTGGTTTTGGAGAAGAAGATTTTTAAAGATCCAACTTTTAAAATCTAATTTTAGCTCCAGTGAACCAGAAATGCAATGAACCAGATCCATTTGAACAATCTTGGTAGAGCTTCATGCAAGGAACATCCCAGGCAAGTTTCATTTAATTTGGCCCTTTGGTTTCAGAGGAGATGTCATTTGAATGAAAAGTTGACGACGGACGGACGACGGACAAAGACTGATCAGAAAAGCTCACCCTGAGCACTTTGTGCTCAGATGAGCTAAAAATTTACCCTGTTAGTCACAGGGTAGATAATTAAGTTATAAGATTAATTTTGAGGCAATCTAATAACTAGACGTCGTGGCTCAGTGGACTAAGTTGTAGCTCTTTATTTTACTGACCGAAAGGTCGTGGGTTAGAATCCTGGTTAAGTCAAAACTTTTTTTTCAGTTTTCATGGTGTATAGAAGCATAATATTATATTTTTTCCATAGTATATTAAATCCTCTTAAATTTGAAAGAATAAAAAATTTCAGCAAAATTTTGTGAGTCAGTCGCTTTAAAATCTAATATTAGCTCCTGTGAACCAGAAATGCAATGGACAAGAACCATTTGAACAATCTTGGTAGAGCTTCATGCAAGGAACATCCCAGGCAAGTTTTATTTAATTTTGCCCTTTGGTTTCAGAGGAGATGTCATTTGAATGAAAAGTTGATGACTGACGGGCGACGGACAAAGACTGATCAGGAAAGCTCACCCTGAGCACTTTGTGCTCAGATGAGCTAAAAAGGACAGATAAATAGAAGAACATAACTGTTCTATATATATGACAACAAAAAAACAGAAACAAAGACATGGTTTTATTTATGGCACAATTTAACCAATAAAATACAAGGCTGCACTATATAGCTAAACACTAAGTATCAGGCTGCACTATACAACTAAACACTAAGTATCAGGCTGCACTATACAACTGAACACTAGGTAACAGCTGTTTTAATGAACAACATTTTTTGTACAAAGTTATGATGTAAAAGATGCCATAAAAATGTCCAGCTGAAATAGAAAGATTTCTGGCTTTGGTTAAAAATTGTCAGTGTGCAAAGCAAAGCTACAATAAACACTAAAATACAAAAAATAAAAAGTTATAATGGCCCCAACTGCTTGTCTGAGTCACAGGTACCTATATCATAAAAGGACTAAAACATAAAGGTTAAGATAAAATCAACATTTTCTCATTGCACTGGAGTATGCCAGTTTGTTTACAAGTAGTGGTTTTCTCATTCATATACTGGGTCATTGCTAAATTCCAAATACCTGTGATCCAAGTATTGCACCTCTATTTACCGGTACAAACAAATTAAAATAAAACACAGTCAAACTGCACTGATATACAAATAAATAAGACAATTTAAAATCTAAATACTTCTCATCTCAAAGATCTGAGGCAAACATAAATGTATGTAACATACTTTGCCGGAAAACAAACAACATGCATTGGTATATGACAAGTGGCTTACAACCTGAAGGCTCAATTTTGACATAATATGATATAAAGAACCCTAGAACAGAACTACTAGCTCTATAAAACCTTTTTTTATCTCAACACTGCAGTCCTTAAACCTGAATTTTATACAGAGGAATTTTTAATCATTCAATTAGGGCATTACCAGCTATCATTTACTGGGGTTAATGATTGAAACTTCATGATCAAAGAGTGACCAGGTAGATTCTGAATTTGCAGTCTTAATATGGTCTGGGTCACACGGACATAACAGAAAACGACTTTTAACAGTAGAACAGTAGGGTAGAAGTTAAGGAAGTTTTTCCAGTTTAAGCCAGTGTGAAATCTGAACCTAAGTATTTTTTAAAACTACACACTGCCCTATTATGTCAGCTGTAGTAATTTCAACATTGGTTTTGCAGTCCTCCACTGGTAAATTTCTGCTGAATTAAAAAACCCCAAGACAGCTGTGACCCTGGAAAAATCATCTGAACAACTAAGTATCCCAAACTTCTAAACTTTGTTGATGTTCAATACCAAAAACTGAGAAAGGAATGACTATGAGAGAACCATGCAGTCAACAACAATGCAACATTATTCTATTTCCAACAAATGGTTTCAAAGATGTCATTTGGGCAGGGACATTTGATTACACAGCTAGCGTAAGCAATTACTTATGTTAGCAAATAAAAAATAAGCCTTTTCATTCAATCTCAGACTTAATCTAGGATAAAAATTCAGTAACAAAAAACATCAAAATTGAAAAAAATGTAAATGTATACAACAAAGGCTTACAAATATATATAGAAGACAACAAATGGCTGATTAAGCCATCAAATGCATTATTTATTTTGTACCATAAAACCTGTAATAAACACACCTTGCCACACTCTTCCACCCACCAACCTGCACACAGTTATCCAAATAGTACAACTGAAATGTGATTTAAGAATCTGCAATGATCATGCTAATTAATTCTTAGAATGACAGCCTCTGAAATGTAATTCCTATATTTTTCTATATTACAAAAACACAAATCCAAAACCAAAAATTTCAATAATTAGACAAGATTAACCATAAGTTAACTCTTCAACTATTTTGAAGATATTCAGATTTCTTTTCAACACCTAGTTCTTAAGAGAGTTCATTACAGACATCATGGTAAATTTTTGTGCCAGCAAAGCTCTCTTTCTTCACTGGTTAACAGTCGGCAATAAACTTGGGAACAGTGTAAGCAGCACTAACATAAGAAGTGATGTTTGTGAAACATCTATGTCCCCCTAATGGCAACTAAGTATTCATGTTACATGAACTTCTAAACATCACCTTTACCTTTGACTTACTGACATCAAAATCAATATGGGTCATCTACAGGTCATGACCGACCACACTTCTAAATCCAAGGACTATAGACCAGCATTATGGTGAAGGTAACAGTGACCTTGAGCTTTGACCTACTGACCTCAAAATCAATGGGCGTCATCTACCAGTCATGAACAACCTCCCCGCCAACTCTGATGACTGTAGTTCAAAGCATTCTTCAGTTATTGATCATACAAACTTTTGTGGTCTAGGTTACAGTGACTTTGATCTTTGACATTTTGACCTCAAAATAAAGGAGATCATCTTCTGGTCATGACCAACCTCTCCACCAAATCTGAGTACTATAGGCCTAAGTGTTCTCTAGTTGATGATCGGACGAGGTCTGGTGTATGGACCGCCTGACATGTGCATAGCAATATACCTCCACTTCTTCCAAGGGAGGGGGCATAATAATGCAACAATAACAGTTATCTTGCCCTATAGTTTAACTTTGGCACACACTGAAGAAATATAATCTGGAGTGGTTCTGTTAAAGCTGGCTTTTTTTCAAAGTAATCAAATAGTATATCAGAGTATAAGTTCTCTAATCAAATGATAGGGCATTGTTGACTTTAAGGTTTGTTCTATATCTGACCTTGTTCTGCAAGTAATAATATCTACACCCAGCTGAAGTCCTCTCCTGTTATCAGTTTATCAATGCTGCTGAATCCCCACCAACATTACTACAGAGCAGTATATATGGTCAATTACTGTAAATACTTGCCCCATCTTTCATATCTATGTTTACAAAGTCATTTTAACTTAATTAATACAGATGACATATTTTATAGCAAAGAAAGGATACAGTAATAAATAATTTGCAACAAACAAAGTATAAGAATATAACATTTTTTGAGACAAAGGAAATGATAAACTTTAAAGACACCATCTCCAGAGCTATGACATTTCCAGTAACAAGTCCTCCAGGTAATTTATTCTGATGTCAATGATTCTAAAAATTTGCATGCCACCTGGGCAGCCCCTGCCGCTGCATCTAACCCTGACCTTTGTACAACAGGGAGTGGTGTATACAATTTCTTCACACAGTCTGTTACAAATGGCTGTCTGTCTATCACAGAACCAGTTAAAACCAGTCTGCTTATTCCACTCTCGATCAGCTTTGATAAAGGCATCATTTGATACAGATTGTTAACCAGTCCTTCACACACTGCTTTGAAGACACAGTCTAGAGATATGTTTTGTACAGTAGCACCAGAAATCGAACCAGTCAACAATGGATCATGTCTCTCTCCAAACAATAATGGCTGAATTACAAGTCCTCTAGAACTTGTGTCATCACCTTGGGCAGCAGTTGACAGTTCAGTCAATTTCTTCCAGATATCTTCTTTGTCCATGGTCACACCTACATAAACAAATTCTCAAAATTGATTTACATAATACTGACATAAAAACCCAAGTGGTGTTAAAATTAACTTCCCTACTCATAAATGGCAGGCAGTCAATTCAGCAATGTTCATCTATTTTTCTAAATTGTTAACCTAGTAAATACAGATAGCATATTTTATAGCACAGAAGAGATCAAGCAATAAACAAGTTGTAAATTACCAAGTAAAAGAAAACAAGAAATGTTTGTAAAACATATATGCCCCCCGAGCGCCTTATCCCTAGAGGCAGCAATGTAGTTTTGAGGACCTGGGACCAAGCGTTCTGTAGTTACTGATCAGAAACCATATTGCTATTCAAGGACACTGTGACCATGGCCTTTGACCCCATGACCTGAAAAACTAAAGGGTTCATCTACAAGTCATGAACAACTTATACATGAAGTTTGAGGAACATGGGCCAAATCATTCTACACTTATTCATCGGAAACCATTTTGCTTTTCAAGATCACTGTGACCCTTGACCTTTGGCCAAATGACCTGAAAACTTGTATTTGTCATCTACTGATCATGACAAACCTACACTCTAAGTCTGACAATTTCCCTTTTTTTCTTTCTTTTTTTTTGATGGGTAAGTACTTGCCCATCCCCCCCCCCTCCCTCCCTCTCCTGACCCCATTTTTTCTCCCATTTCTTCAGTTTTTTTATGGGACTTGCTGCCCCTTACCTCCCAACACAGGATCTCTCTACCAAAGTCATCCAACCCTTCTTCACTCTTTCCACCCCATTTTTTTCTCCCATTTTTTCAGTTTTTTGATGGGTAGGGACTTGCTGCCCCAATCCTCCCACCACACGATCTCTCCCCAAACTCCCCACCCTCCCCAAAACATGATTTCATTCAGTAGGATGTTTTAGACCCTTGATATTTATAATTTCTTCATGTTTTCTTAACAGTTACCCAATACATATATTGAACAAATATTCAAATCTGAATTTGAAAGTCAAATTCGCATATTCATAAATTAGTGTATAGTCTTTTTTTTTCCAATTAAGTAGCATAGATTTTTATCATCTTAGTATGCTAATTATGCAGAACAAGATCCATCACTAAAGCTAATGAATACCTACAGATACTGCCTTGACACAGTAATTTCTACATTTATAGTTTGTCTAGCATAAAATAATTGGCAGACAAATTCAAGACTCAAACTTCTGTGGAAAGTTAACTCAGCAGTAGAAGTCAACCATACGGATAAACTCAAACAACCATCCTGCAAAAAAAAAATCAGCAGAACACACACACTACATGCTGAGGACATGCGAATCTGCACTAACTACTATTGAAGTTTGTTTACACTCCAATTAATGATTGCTGAAAAAACCCTAGACTAAGACTGGACTTTAAGAACAAAAAAACCTAACATCAAATGTCTTTAGTAGTTATGAGTGGTACAAAGTTTAATTGAAATCCCAGAAATATTTGCCGAGACCTGGCACAAAGTAACTATGAATAGCTTTATTGTGAAGAATAAACACCAAAGAGTCAGAACTCAGGACAAAATCATTAAATCAGAACAACTCTTGATACTAATTTATTTAGTAATATTTAGCTAAATTCAGACAAAATTTAATAATTTGAAAAATAATGCTGAAAAATTACACTGACAAACATCAAAGAGAAATCATTCAACAAATAATCAGCATTGCGAAATATGCAAACAATATGCAAAACTGCATAATTATGTTGTTATTTCTTATGATTCCTGCAAACTTTTATTCAAATAAATCAAACTGCTGCTGATATATAAGGTAGATAAACTAATGTGAAAACAAGAAGGCCATGTTGGCCCTTGATTGCTCACCTGAGTACTCTGGCTGAGGGTCTGCTGTTAAGCAAACATCAGATGCAACATTACATTTTCTAATTAAATATTTTCAAAGATCTCATATCTTATACAAATAAAACTCATGGTGCAGAGGCAATTTCAAGATAGCACCTTGTGAGGAGATGTCAACTGAAGCAACATATTTATGAAAATCTATTTTTTGCTTATTTTGTTCTATGGAGCAGAACTGTATTAGCAATTTTAACAGAGGGCTATGTAAGGAACATTTCTGTGGAATTTGGTGGAAAATCGCCTTGCCGTTTAGATGAAGATGTTGTTTGAATTATTTTCTATTTTTAGCTTTTGTAGCCCTTATGTGCAATGGAGTGGAATGGTTGGAGCTATAATTTTAGGAAAAGGCAATATCAGGAAAATTTCTGTAAAGTTTAAAAGGAAATGGCTTAGCAGTTTGAGAGGAGATGTCATTTGAAGACAAATATTGATGAAAATCTATTTTTAGCTCTGGCAGCTATTTTGTTCAATGGAGCAGAACCGTTTAAGCAATTTAAATAAAGGGCTATGTAAGGAACATTTCCATGAAATTTCGGTGAAAATGCAGTTGGGAGGAGAAGTTGATTGAATTATTTTCTTTTTTAGCTTTTGCAGCCCTTATGTGCAATGAGCGGAACTGTTTGAGCAATTTTAGAAAAGGCAATATCAGGAACATTTCTGACAAATTTGGTTTAAAATGGCCAAGTGGTTTTCAAGATGTCATCTGAAGCCAAATATTGACGAAAATCTATTATAAGCTCTGCGGCCAATTTGTTCAATGGAGAAGAACCATTTTAGCAATCTTAATAGAAGGCTATGTAAGGAACATTTCTGTGAAATTTCGAGAAAAATCATTTGGCCGTTTAGGAGGAGATGCTATTTGAATTTTTTTCTATTTTTACCTTTTGCAGGTCTTATGTGCAATGAGCAGAACTGTTTGAGCAATTCAAGAAGGGCAATATCAGGAATATTTCTGACAAATTTGGTTTAAAATGGCCTAGTGGTTTTGGAGATGTCCTTGTAAAGTTTAAAAGGAAATGGCTTAGCAGTTTGAGAGGAGATGTCATTTGAAGACAAATATTGACGAAAATCTATTATTAGCTCTGGCGGCCATTTTGTTCAATGGAGCAGGACCATTTTAGCAATTTAAATAGAAGGCTATTTAAGGAACATTTCTGTGAAATTTGGTAGAAAATCACCTATCCATTCAGGAGGAGATGTTGTTTGATTTTTTTTTTCCTTTTTTGGCTTTTGCAGCCCTTATGTGCAATGGAGCAGAACAGTTTGAGCAATTTTAGAAAAGGGCAAAAAGGAACATTTCTATAAAGTTTGGTTAAAAATAACCTTGTGGTTAAGGAGGAGATGTCATTTGAATTAAAATGTTGATGAACGACTAACCACAGTGTGACCATAATAGCTAGCCCTGAGCATTTGCTCAGGTGAGCTAAACAAGAGGGCCATGATGGCTCTAAATTGCTCACCTGAGTCTCATTGCTCATGTTACAAGTATCATTACTGGTTGTTATGGATGCTGGTTGTTTGCAAGTTTGAGTAAGTTTGCAATAAGTTTGAAGACTCTGGGTGTAATTGTACTCAATTTTTTTTAGCAGAAATAAGTTTATTCTACAGGTCCCAGTGAACTTGACCTTTGACCTACAGACCCCAAAAACAATAGGGTTCTTCTAATATAATAACCCTTTGAAGTTTGAAGGTTCTGGGCGTAATGGTACTCCAGCTACCAAGCAGAAATAGTTTTCACTCTACAGGTCCCTGTAACCTTGACTTTTGACCTACTGACCCCAAAAATGATAGGGTTCTTTTACTGAGTAAAGACAATCAACCTATGAAGTTTGAAGGCTCTAGGTAAAATGGTACTCCAGTTACTGAGCAGAAACAGTTTTTTACTCTAGAGGTCCCTGTGAACTTAACCTTTTACCTATGGACCTTAAAAACAACAGGGTTCTTCTAATACAATTATCCTATAAAGTTTGAAGGCTCTGGGTGTAATGGTACTACAGTTATGCTGCAGAAATACTTTTCACTCTACAGGTCCCTTAGACCTTGACCTTTGACATAATAGCCCCAAAAACAATATGGTGCATCTATTTAGTAAAAGCAATCATTCTATGAAGTTTGAAGGCTTTGGGCAAAATGGTAATCCTGTTATTGAGTGGAAACAGTTTTCACTCTAGAGGTCCATCTGACCTTGACCTTTGACCTACTGGACCAAAAGCAGAAGGGTTTTTTTCTACTCAATAAGGGCAATAACCCTGTGAAGTTCTAAGGCCTTGGGTCAACTGGTACTCAAGTTATTGAAAGGAAACAAAGTGTAACAGACAGACAGACAAACAGACACCCATAAACAGGGCAAAAACAATATGTTTCCATCAGAAGTGGGGTGGAGTTGGGGGAGGAGACATAACAACGAACAATTGAAGATCTAGCCCTTGATGTTTTAGAGCAGCAGATTTATTAAGTTTTCCCTATATAAGTCCTTGTGTAAAATAGATGACCACCCCACCCCCAGGTGGGGCCAGTTTTGACCCCAGGGTCATGATTTGAACAAACTTGGTAAAGGTCTACTAGACAATGCTGCACACCAAATATCTAAACTCTAGGCCTTGTGGTTTCTGACAAGAAGATATTTTAAGTTTTTCCTATATAACTATGTAAAACATGTGACCCCTGGGGCGGGGCCTTTTTTGACCCAGGGGCTATGATTTGAATAAACTTGGTAGAGGTTCAATAGACAATGCTGTACACCAAATATCTTAACCCTAGGCCTTGTGGTTTCTGAGAAGAAGATTTTTAAAGTTTTTCCTATATTACTCTATGTAAAACATGTGACCACTGGGGCGGAGCCATTTTTGACCCAGGGGCCATGATTTGAATAACCTTGTTAGAGGTCCTCTACATAATGCTACATATAAATCTACGTAAGATCAACTGACCCCTGGGGTGGGGTCAGTTTTGACCCCAGGGGCATAATTTGAACAAACTTGGTAGAGGTCCACTAGATGATGCTTCATACCAAATATCTAAGCACAGGCCTTGAGGTTTCGGAGAAGAAGATTTTTAAAGATACAACTTTTAAAATCCATTTTTAGCTCCAGTGAACTAGAAATGCAATGGACCAGAACCATTTGAACAATCTTGGTAGAACTTCATGCAAGGAACATCCCAGGCAAGTTTCATTAAATTTGGCTCATTGATTTCAGAGGAGATGTCGTTTGAATGAAAAGTTGACGACGGACAGACGGACGGACAAAGGCTGATCAGAAAAGCTCACCCTGAGCACTTTGTGCTCAGGTGAGCTAAAAAAACAACAAGGCCTTTAACCAAAGCAGAATTCAATTTACCTCCAAGAAATTCTATTTGGGTGTATAACAAGAGCCACCGCAGCAAGCGGGGGCCACGCTCGACTTTTTCCTATTTCCAAAGGTAAACACATCAGAGGAAGCACATTGTGGTGAAGGGATTTCAAATGAAACATCATTTGGAAATATAATTATACATAACAAAGTTATGGCTAATTTTAGCAACATTCAGAAATTTGACCTTAAAGGTCAAGGTCAAGTTCAGTTTAACCTTCTCTGTAGGTATTGTCTAAAAGGTAGTTATGTCCAAGCATGAAGACACTACATCCATTAACAACAAAGATACAGCCAAGTTAAGTAATGTCAAGGTCATTTAAAGGTCAAGGTGATGCTTGAATTGTTTAACACATTTCTTTTATTCTCAGTGTTGTTTTGTCCCTGTATAGATCAAATCCGTCCATAAATAACAAAAGTTTGGCTATTTTAGCAAAATGCAATAATTTGAACTTGACTGTAAAGGTCATTTAAAGGTTGAGGTCACCTTTGAATAATTTAACAAGTAGGTTTTGTCATGAGCATTGTTTTGTCCAAGTATTAATAAAAAAAAACTAAAAATGACGTAAAGGCCAATATTAACAAAATCCAATAATTTGACCTTGATGGTCAGGGTCATTTGAAGGTCAAGGTCACAGTTGAATGACTCAATGTGTCAGTTTTGTCATAAGTGTTGTTTTGTCCCATTATAAATCAAATCAAACCATAAATAACAAAAAATTGGCTATTTTAAGCAAGTTCAATAACTTGACCTTAAATGTCAAGGTTATCTAAATGTCAAGGTCATATTTATAATAAATTAAAATGTCTGTTTTGTTGTTTTATCAAAGTATAAATCAAATCCATAAATAAACAACTTTTAGGACAATTTAAGCAAAATACAATAATGGGACCTTGACTGTCAAGGTCATTTTAGGGTCAAGGTCATACCTGAATTATTCAACATGTGAGTTTTGTCAAAAGTGTTGTTTTGTCCAAGTAAGAATCAAGTCTAACCATAAATTACACAGTTATGACCAATCTTAGCAAAATTCAATAATTTGATCTTGCTAGTCAAGGTCATTTTTAGGTCAAGGTCAAACATAAATCAAAATGTTGGATTTGTCAAAAGTATTGTTTTGTCCAAGTATAAATCAAATCCATCAATAAATGACAAAGTTATGTCAATTTAAGCAAAAATTCAAACATCTGACCTTGACGGTCAAGGTCATGGTCACACTTGAGTTATTCAACATGTCGGTTTTGTCACAAAAGTTGTTTTGTCAAAGTATGAATCAATTCCAACAATAAATGACAAAGTTATGGCAAATTGTAGCAAAATTCAATAATTTGACCTTGACTGTCAAGGTCATTTAAAGGTCAAGGTCAAACTTGAAATAAACATAATGTCGGATTTGTCATAAGTGTTGTTTAGTCCAAATATGAATCAAATCTATAAATAAATGAGAAAGTTATGACAATTTAAGCAAATATCAATCATCTGATCTTGATGGTCAAGGTCATTTTAAGATTATGGTCATATCTGAATTATTCAACATGTGGGTTTTGTCATAAGTGGTGTTTTGTCCAAGTATAAATCAAATCCAACCATAAATACTAAAGTTATGGACAATTTTAGCAAAATTTAATAATTTGTTGACCTTGAAGGTGAAGGTCATTTATGAGTCAAGGTCATATCTGAAAGAGTCAAAATGTCGGATTTGTCATTAGTGGTGTTTTGTCCAAGTATGAATCAAATCCATAAATAAATGAAAAAGGTATGACAATTTAAGTAAAATTCAATCATCTGACCTTGACAGTCATGGTCATTTTTAGGTTATAGTCATACCTAAGTTATTCAATATGTGGGTTTTGTCATAATGTTTTTTTCCAAGTATGAATCAAAACCAACCATAAACAACAAAGTTATGACAATTAAAGCAAAATTTAATTATTTGACCTTGACGGTCATGGTAATTTTGAGGTTAAGGTCAAACTTGAATAATTTATCTAGTCGGCTTTGTCATAAGTGTTGTTTTGAAGAGGTCTGATTCAAATCCAACCATAAATAACAAAATTATGGCCAGTTTTAACAAAATTCAATGATTTGACCTTGACTGTCAAGGTCATTTAAAGGTCAAGGTAAAACTTGAAATAATCATAATGTCGGATTTGTCATAAGTGTTGTTTAGTCCAAATATGAATCAAATCTATAGATAAATGAGAAAGTTATGACAATTTAAGCTAAATTCAATCATCTGACCTTGACGGTCAAGGTCATTTTAAGGTCATGGTCATATCTGAGTTATGCAACATGGCGTTTTTGTCATAAGTGTTGTTCTGTCCAAGTATTAATAAAATCCCACTATAAATACTGAAGTTATGGACAATTTTAGCAAAATTAAATAATTTGACCTTGAAGGTGAAGGTCATTTATGAGTCAAGGTCAAGTTGAGTCTGGTTCACTTGAAGATCTTGTCCAAAGGGTTGTTGTGTCCAAGTATGAAGACAATCCACCTATTAATAATTAAGTTATGGGCAGTTTTAGCAAAATTCAATAATTTGACCTTGAAGGTGAAGGTCATTTATGAGTCAAGTTCAAGTTTAGTCCAGTTTTCTTGAAGATCTTGTTTGAAGGGTTGTTGTGCCCAAGCATGAAGAGAATCCATCTAAAAATAATAAAGTTATGGCCAATTTTAGCAAAATTCAATATTTTGACCTTGAAGGTGAAGGTCATTTATTAGTCAAGGTCAAGTTTAGTATGGTCTACTTGAAGGTCTTGTCCAAAGGGTTGTTGTGTCCACGCATGAAGAGAATCCACCAACTAATAATTGAGTTATGGCCAATTTTAGCAAAATTCAATATTTTGACCTAGAATTTCAAGGTCATTTAAGAGTCAAGGTCAAGTTTAGTCTGGTCATCTTGAAGGTCTTGTCCAAAGGGTTGTTGTGTTCAAGTATGAAGATAATCTATCAAGGAATAAAAAAATTATGATCAATGTTAAAGTTTTCGGACGGGAACGGCAACGGCATCGGCAACGGCAACGGCAACGACACCATGACTATGACAATAACTCGATTTTTTTTTTTAAAAAGTCGAGCTAATAAAACCTGACAAACAGTTACTGAGAAACAACATGGACAATTTCTTATTCTTTATATGTAAACAGGAAATTGGTAAAACCAAATTATGCTCCCTCCCTGAAGTATTTTTGTTTAGAATCGCAGAAAAGTACGAAATGTACTATCAATGGTATTTCAGTGACATATGAAATTCAATACTTTTTAAGGATAATCATGATTGTGGATTTTTAGTATAAAAAAACCAATTTGTAAGGATTTGTTTGTTGATTTATTGCAAAATTTACCTGCTACTTGTTTCATCAGTGAATGTTTACCAGAATTTTTATAATCACAACAAAAGGTGTCAAGTGCTTGGCCGGCAGCTGTAAAAAGTAGGTTTGTACTTCATATAATCAAAGTTGTTCTCCAGAATTCCAGCTATTAAGCTACTGATTTTTCTATCGATCGGGGTTGCTATACTAAATTTTATAAAGGGAGATAAAAAAAAAAATAACTGATATAAAGTAATGGTTTTTTAACAATGCACTTACTCTCAAGCATTATTAGGTATTATAATGGGAGATAATAAAAAACTAAGTAATGTAGAGTGATGGTTTTTAACATTGCACTTCCTCTCACTAGTCTCTATGTGTGAAGATATAGCAAGACATCATTGATACTTTAGAAGTTATACTCCAAACAAGCATTATTTAAATTTTGTAATTATCATTAAGGGAGATAATTAAAAAGTTATGGAGCGGACACGAAATGTAGACTTTTAACACTTGACCTTTAAGTGTGACCTTGACCCTGAGGGTAGCAACCCGATTATTGTGCTCTGCACATCCTCTCATAATGGTGATCACTTGTGCCAGGCAGTTTAAAAGTTATGGAGCAGACACAAAATGTAGACTTTTTAACACCTGACTTCTAAGTGTGACCTTGACCTTGAGGGTAGCGATCCAATAATTGCGCTCTGCACATCGTCTCATGATGGTGATCACTTGTACCAAGTTATTTCAAAAAATTTTCAGCAGTTATAAAGTTATGGAGGGGACGTGAAAGTGTTAAGGACGGACGGATGGACAGATGGAGGCCATTCCTTTAATCCCCTTCCGAACAGGTGGCTTGGTACTTATGAACCTTGCAAAATATTATTAAAATCTGAGAAATAGTTGCTGACAGTCGGACTGCTGGACAGACCTACCAATGCACATGAATTCAATATGAAACAGTATGAAACAACCAATCACGCTTTTGACTCTATCGATAATATTCTTCTGTTGTCCAATCAATCAGAATAACTCAAATATATTCTGTGAATAAATTTGTTTGATAATAGTTTGAACATCCCTGCTTAAAGTTTAAATGTAAACAGAATTATCAATGTCTATTTATTTATTTATTTATTTTTCCTATCTTGTTGGAAAAAAAACAACCCCAGGCTATGCCATTTTATCTAATATGCCATTTTTATTACAATAATTCACCTTTTATAGAACAAAATATATAGAGCATAAATTATGCCAATCACATACACGTATTTTAAGCTTCCAATGAACAAGCCATTTCTTGTTGACTAACAGCAGTTTCCCCGGCATGGTATAGCTGAATGAAAACAGGATCAGTATTAGGATATCAAAATTCGGATGACTCATTGAACTTCCAAAAATTTAGTTTTAGAATACATTTCAACATGGTAATCCAGATATTTGAATATTGATTTCAGTATGCATTCCCATCCCTTATTATAATACTGCTATTCAGTTCAAACTTAAAATCTATTAATATGCCCCCTTTTCAGAGAAATAACACAGATGAGCATTTTATCAAATATAAATTTTGTACTTCATGTTCCTCTTCAACAAGATATATACTGGATTATTTCTGTTCAGTGAAGGAAACTAGAATTTTCAGACATTTATCCTAAGATCCCATTTCTTCAAAAAAGACCATTCCAGAAATTATTACCTCCCTGATAACTTCCCTTGCATCTGCCATTGAGGGACTGCGCATATTAAAGCAGTTTTATAATGCGGAGCTTAGAAGAACTCCCATTTTTATAGCTGTAATGTGAGCTTGTGACATTGTATGTTAGAGAAACAGATTCATATAAACCACATGAAGCATTTGTTATCAACAAAGATCTATCCCATGGTCTTCTAACTGAAAAAGTACCGGTATATCTGTAAACGATTTTTTACTAACATCTCAATCTATTGAACTGTTTAATAAAGGTCTTGTGATATTCTCCGGTAGATTAATCCTTTTTATTTTATCAAAATTTCATGAAAAAATGCTTTTAAAAAAAGTACATGTATCTATCTTTAAACAAGAGGGCCATGATGGCCCTGGAGTACTTTGCCTGAGGGTCTACCGTTAAGCTAACATCAGATGCAACATTACATTTTCAAACTGAAGATATTCAAAGATCTCGTATTTTAAACAAAAAAAAGTCCATGGGGCAGAGGCAATTTCGTGATAACAGCTTGTGAGGAGATATCATTTGAAGCCATATATTGAAGAAAACCTATTTTTAGCTCCGGTGGCCATTTTGTTCAATGGAGCAGAACCGTTTAAGCAATTTTAAAGCAAGGGTATGTAAGGAAACTTTCCGTGAAATTTGATGGAAAATTACCTTGACATTGAGGAGGAGATGCCGTTTGATTTCTTTTTCTAATTTTAGCTTTTGCAGCTTTTATGTGCAATGGAGCAGAATGGTTTGAGCAATATTAGATAAAGGGCATTATAATGAACATTTCTGTCAAATTTGGTTTAAAATAGCCAAGTGGTTTTGAGGAAGATGTCATTTGAAACAAAATATTGACGAAATTCTATTTTTAGCTCTGGTGGCCATTTTGTTCAATGGAGCAGAACCGTTTTAGCAATTTAATAGAGGGCTATGTAAGGAACATTTCTGTGAAATTTGGTGGAAAATCTCAACACCGTTTAGGAGGAGATGCTGTTTGATTTTTTTTCTATTTTTAGCTTTTGCAGCCCTTATGTGCAGGCAAACAGTTTGAGCAATTTTAGAAAAGGGCAATATAAGGAATATTTCTGTCAAATTTGGTTAAAAATTGCCAAGGGGTTTTGGAGGAGATGTCATTTGAAGCCAAATATTGATGAAAATCTATTTTTAGCTCTGGCAGCCATTTTGTTCAATGGAGCAGAACCATTTTAGCAATTTTAATAGAAGGCTTAGTATGGAACATTTCTGTGAAATTTGGTGGAAAATCACCCAGCCATTTAGGAGGAGATGTTCTTTGAATCTTTTTTTTTTTTTAGCTTTTGCAGCTTATGTGCAATGGAGTGGAACCGTTTGAGCAATTTTAGAAAAGGGCAATATAAGGAACATTTCTGTAATGTTTGGTTAAAAATAGCTTTGTGGTTTGGGAGGAGATGTCATATAAATTAAAATGTTGATGACGGAAGACAGACGACTGACGACGGACAACGGAAGCCAGACACAGGGTGATCACAATAGCTCACCCTGAGCATTTGCTCAGGTGAGCTAAAAATGTGACTAAATGGATGTCAAAATAATTTTGTTTTCCGTTTTACAAGAAATATCAAATCATGTTAGAAATAAGAAGAAGGAAAGCAAACGTATTATTGTAAGATCTATATCAGATTTCTGAAACGCAAGAAATAAAGAACAGAAAAAAGGTCCATACGGCAACAGATGCTAAGTTTCATACGGTCTTGAAAATCTTGCTTGTAAGGAAGAATATATATTCTATAATTTCATATAGCAATCAGGAACAAATAAAGCCCAAGTTTTATAGCCTTCAGGCATTTTCTCAAGAGCAAATTTAATTATTACAGTGCTTTACTGTGACTTATCAAAACAAAGACAGTATGTCACCCCCATATTAAGTAACCACATTCCTTCACCACAGGACACCGCGAAAGACAAAAGATAGTTTGATAATTGAAAAAGTGCTCAATAATGCATATTTATTGTCAAGTATCCTTTGAAACTGTCATGTATCAAAGAATAAAACAAGTTTTAGTTAAAACAAAGAACATGCGGTTGATGAGTGAGATGTTTAATTTTGTCATTTTGTCCATTTTGTAAGCTTTCAGAGTTGTTCAAATAATTGAAATCATAGTTTCAACTTTAGTAAAGGAAAACAGTGCTTTAATATTATTTGTGTTTAACACATAATTATGTGGTTTACACAACTCAAGCTTCTACTTTGAACAGTCCATGGTCTTTTTTCACATGTGTTATATACCTTATATACTCGCTTATAAGACGCATTTTTAGGAATCATATTATAAGGTTGTCGAGGGGGGAACGTCTTATAAGCGCGTCCTTCAAGAGAAAAAAAATCCCAAACAAGAATCTGGCTTCTACAGTCAAGATTTCGGCAACCGTTATGTCCTGCAAACTGTTCAGTAACTTACCGGGGCTAAACAAAAAATAACAAGGCAAAAAATTACCATTCCTGTAGAAATTGATCAACGACTTTTAATTAGTATGAAAAGTATTGCTAGATGTCCTTGTTTTGATCGAACAAAGGCTTGTTTTCTCCTTTTTAGACAGCATCAGCGTTTCACAACATCAGCCAGTTTGCTAGGAGTGCTAAAGCGCATCCCGGGCCGTACTGCACCGTATTAAATTATGCTCAATCGGCTTATACGACTCGTTCTTTTTTTAACATTATTTTATGTTTTTAAATAAAAGAATGTTTGGCAATAAGTTAATATTTATTTTTTTTTCAATTAAAACATCACTTTAAAAACTGTAAATTGCAATTATTGCTTCAAGTCACGCTAACAATAATCTTAAATTCTCACATTTAAAAAACTGTGAAATTTAGTAAGGGGTCTCACTAATGAACAGACTGTTATTTCAATGATTCGCAGGAGTTGATAGCTGAGACCCTTTTACTGTTAATTGTCTGGCACTGTATATTAATAATACGCCAATTAGATGCCAATTTTCAGCAATTTCTTATCGAAGAACGTAATTGTTGTATAAACACAACCAGCTTGTGATTGCCTAATTGTGTCTTCTATTGATTGGTTTGAATTTGCTGATTGACAGTTCAGTATGCATGACTACCTGCTCAGACCGCAACATGATTGGATAATATATCGATATGGGCATGATGTTTTATTGCTGATACTGCCGTTGGCGTTAGTGAGAAAATGGTTCGTGACTGGCAATCCAAACAGAGTTAATTGATGAATGTGATAGTGCCGTCGGTTAAAAAAAAATTTGCGGTTGAAGTTAAAGTGAAAGACTCGGTAAATGATACGGGAAATAGTTTACCGATCATGACTACCTGCTCAGACTGAAACATGATTGGATAATATATCGATATGGGCATGTTTTATTGCTGATACTGCCGTTGGCGTTAGTGAGAAAATGGTTCGTGACTGGCAATCCAAACAGAGTTAATTGATGAATGTGATAGCGCCGTCGGTAAAAAAAATGACGCGGTTGAAATTAAAGTGAAAGACTCGATAAATGATACGAGAAATAGTTGACCGATCATTACTTGTGCTACAATACGATTAAGGACATTTCAGCTTGCCAAATTTTAACTGTGAAGTAGTGAAACCAATTAATTGTCATTGTTATAATTGGTAATTATGGCAATGTGATGAATTGTTAGTGCTACGGCTTGTATGATCATACCTTTAGGTAATGAAGTATTAAAAAATAATTAAAATACGGTACCGGATGTATACAGTTGCTGTTAATAAA